>VZQC01006682.1:3231681-3395575 GCA_009823505.1 Rhizomys pruinosus | reverse complement strand
GTATGATTGTCTGGATTTTTTAATTGTCTGTTTTGATGTTTCCCCTAACAAAAAAAATAAAAGAAATAAAAACAAAGAAAACAATACAAAAAAAAAAAAATCAACGAATCCAAAAGTTGGTTCTTTGAGAGAATAAACAAGATAGGCAGACCCCATAGCCCAGTTAACCAAAAGAATGAAAGGACAAATCCAAATCAATAGAATTCATGATGAAAGGGGAAACATCACAACAGACAATGAAAAGATCCAGACAATGATACAGGAATACTTCAAAAAACTATACACTGCTTAATTTGAAAACCTAAGAGAAATGGATAAATATCTGCAATCTGGGGAATTGCCAAAGCTAAACCAAGAAGAGATTGATAGCTTAAACAGACCCATAATATATGAAGAAATTGAAAATGTAATAAGAGCCCTCCCAACTAAAAAATGCCCAGGTGCATATGGTTTCACAGCAGAATTCTATAAAACATTTAAAGAGGATTTACAACCATTATTACTCAAACTGTTCAGAAGGATACAAGAAGAGGGAAATCTCCCAAATTTCTTCTATGAAGCCAGCATCACTCTATTACTAAAACCAGGTAAGGATGCAACCAAAAAAGAGAACTGCAGACCCATCTCATTAATGAACTCAGATACAAAAATTCTCAAAAAAATACTTGCAAACTGTATACAGACATACAGCAAAAAGATCATTCACAGTAATCAAGTTGGATTTATACCAGAGATGCAGGGATGGAAATAAAGAAACATAAGGAAAAAAAACGAAGCATACAAAAATCAGTAAATATCATAAAACACATAAATAGACTGAAGGACAAAAACCACACCATCATCTCAATAGATGCAGAAAAAATCCTTTGACAAATCCAGCATCCCTTCATGATTAAAGTACTAGAGGGAATTGGACTGGAAGGATCATCCCTCAACATAATCAAAGCCTTATACAAGAAACCCACAGCCAGCATCATCTTAAATGGAGAGAAGTTAGAAAGATTCCCCATAAAGGTAGGAAGCTGGCAAGGCTGCCCCTTGTTGCCACTCCTCTTCAATATAGTGCTTGAAACACTGGCTAGGGCAATAAGGCAAGAAAAGGAAATGAAAGGAATACTAATTGGAAAAGAGGAAGTAAAACTATCCCTTTTTGTGGACAATATGATAGTTTACCAAAAGGAAGCTAAAACTCCACCAGAAAACTCCTAGAAGTGATTAAGAATTTCAGTAAAGTGGCAGGATATAAAATTAACCTAGAAAAATCAGTAGCATTTCTTTTTTTAAATTTTTTAAAATAAAATTTTATTCATTTTTGTATGTGTATGAATGTACTCTCTGCATGTAGGTCTGGCACCTGTGTTGTGCAATTCAGTAGCCTTTCTTTACACCAACAAGAAGCAACTGAAGAAGGAATACAAGGAGACCTTCCCAACCACAATAGCCTCAAAAACAATAAAATATCTAGGAACAAATCTAACCAAAAACCCCAAAGATCTCTACAAAAAAAATATAAACTCCTGAAGAAGGAGATTGAAGAAGACATCAGAAGATGGAAAGACCTCACATGTTCATGGATTGGAAAAATTAATGTAGTAGAAATGTCAATTCTACCCAAACTAATATACTAATTCAACACAATTCCAATTAAAATCCCAAGGACATTCTTCACAGGCTTGGAAAAAAAACTCCTTAAATTCATATGGAACAACAAAAGGCCCCAAATAGCCAAACCAACCCCCAGTGAAAAGAGCAATACAAGCGGGATTTCTCTACCAGACATCAAACTATACTACAGGGCTATAGTCATAAAAACAGCCTGGTATTGGCACAAAAACAGACCTGTAGGCCAATGGAACAAAACCGAAGATCCAAACTTGAGCACATACAATTTCAGCCACCTCATATTTGACAAGGTGGCCAAAAAGACTCAATGGAGGAAAGACAACATTTTCAGCAAATGGTGTTGGCAAAACTGGATCATCAATTTTAGAAGAACAAAATTAAACCACTACCTTTCACCCTGTAAAAAAATCAACTCCAAATTGATCAAAGACTTCAGAGATGGCCTAGTGGTTAAGAGCGCCGACCGCTCTTGCAGAGGACCCGGGTTCGATCCCCAGCACCCACATGGAGGCCAAGAACCATCTGAAACTCCAATTCCAGGAGAACTCCAGTTCCAGGGGAATCCGATACCCTCTTCTGACCTCCGCGGCATTGCACGTCACGGGTGCACAGACTTGCATGCAGACAGTACATTCATACACATACAGAAATAAATAAAATAAAATAAAATAAATATTTAAAAAAAAAGACTTCAATGTGAAACCCAAGAAGGTGATAGAAGAAAAAGTTGGCAGCAACTTGCAAGACACAGGCATAGGAAAAGACTTTCTAAATCAGACAGCAGTTGCACAGGAAAAAAGGTCAACAATTGGCAATTAGAAACTTATTAAACTCAAAAGTTTCTGTACAGCAAAACAAACAATTAGGGAAGTAAAGATAAAACCCACAGATGGGAGGAAACCTTCACTGCTGATACATCTGACAAAGCATTAACTTCCAGAATATATAAACTACTCAAAAAGCAAAGAAGAAAGAAAACAAATGACCTACTCAAAAGATGGTGTAAAAAATTAGAAATGGCTGAGGAACATCTTATGAAGTGTTCAACATCACTAATAATTCAAGAAATGCAAATTAAAACCACTTTAAGCTATCATCTTACTCAAATAAAACTGGCTAGGATCAAGAAAACAAATGATACCAAGTGCTGTAGAGGTTGTGGGGAAAGAGGAACACTCATCCACTGCTGGTGGGAATGCAAACTCGTACAGCCACTATGGAAAGCAGTGTGGAGAACCCTTGGAAGACTTGGAATGAACTTGCCACCTGACCTAGCCACATACCACTCCTGGGCATGTACCCTCAAGACTCACCCCACCACAGAGATACATGCATGACCATGTTTATTTCAGCTCTCTTCACAATAGCAAGGAGCTGGAACCAACCCAAATGCCCCTCAACTGATGAGTGGATAGAGAAAATGTGCTACATCTACACAATGGAGTTCTATGCAGCAGTAAAGAAAGATGACATCATGAGCTTTCCAGGAAAATGGCTGGAGCTAGAGGACATCATGCTGAGTGAAGTAACACAGTCCCAGAAAAACAAACGACGAATGGTCTCCTTCATCTGTGGATGCTAGTGCCAATTACCTAGTTGTAAGTATTTCTTGTGCACGGCCCCTTGAGCTTTTGTCCAAAGCAGTTGGGAGTGATGCATATTGGAAACAACAACAACAACAACAACAACAACAACAGAAAGGACTGCATCAAAGAACTGACTGAAACAGTGAACTTCTGCTCAAAACAGTCAACTTCCACATGGAGAATATTGAGAAAGACTGAGAAAGAAATGAAAAGCATGTTTTGGCAGAATCCGCTTGAGCTCTGTGGGGTGGGGGAAGGGGCAGGAAACACGGGTCTAGATTTGTTAAAAAAATAAAATAAATTTATGTAAAAAAAAAGCAAAGAAGTAAGAAAAAAATGATTCACTCAAAAGATGGAGTAAAGAGCTGAGCAGAGACTTCACAAGTGAGGAAATAGAGATGGCTGAGAACAAACATCTTAAAAAGTTTCAACATCTCTAATAATTAATGAATGCAAATTAAAAACCACGTTAAGATATCATCTCCCCATAAGGCTGGAAGGATCAAGAAAACAAATAATACTAAATGCTGGAGAGGGTGTGGGGAAAGGGGAACACTCATCCACTGCTGGTGGGAACGCAAACTTGCACAACCACTATGGAAAATTAGTATGGAGAATTCTTAAAGGACTCAAAATGAGCCTACCACCTGACCCAGCCATACCACTTCTGAGAATATATCCATCAGACTCGTCCTACCACAGAGATACATGTACAGCCATGTTTATTGCAGCTCTCTTCACAACCAACCCAAATGCCCCTTAATTGATGAGTGGAGAGAGAAAATGTGGTACATCTACACAATGGAGTTCTATGTAGCAGTAAAGAAAGATGACATCATGAACTTTGCAGGTAAATGGATGGAGCTAGAAGATTTTATGCTAAGTGAAGTAAGACAGTCCCAGAAAAACAAAGGACGAATGGTAACCCTCATCTGCGGATGCTAGTACCAAGTACCTAGTCATAAGACAAACTGAGCACTGTTAATGTTCTATTCCTCATGATCTAAAGACAGCTGTGTTCTTGCATTTCAAATCCCTAAACAGGTTCTAGAGCTGACTTAACATTTATTTTCAGTTAATGGTTTTTGGTGATGAGGGAGGGTATGTGTTCGCCTTTTTAGAGTATTTGGGATTAAAATGGAAAGATGTGGAATCAAGAAATATGATATGGAAATACCATACAGCTTGTTTCCAAGAGGAACAATTTTAATGTAGGTGCAATGTAATAGGCTGGTGCAACTAGCCTTTCTGGGTGCCTTAAGACTGCCAACTTAAGATATCTATATATATACATATATATATATATATGCATATACTGTAGCAATACAAGTTGGAGAGAACAACAACAAAAGAACTGAAAAAAAATCTCTGGAAAGACTCAGAAAAAGATGCAGGACATGTGCAGGGACTTGGGTGGGGTAGGGGGCATGGAAAAGGAAGTGACTCTAGATTCGATGAAGAAATGTATAACCTATGGAAAAAGTTTAATAACAATAAAAATATGAAATTAGTAAGACAATCATAAATTCAAAGAAGCCTAAAGAAAAAGTCTGCATATTAAAGGAAGAATTAAAGACAGCTCTCCTTGCACCATGGTCAGCAGAACTGGCTACTCTGCACTATGATTCACGGATTCTAAGGGCTCAGTAGCCATGGTCAGAAGAGACTTTCTGTGTACAAGCCAGGCTCCTTATTTGCAGGTAGATTTTGTCCCCTCAGGCAGCCCTGGTTCCTAAGCTCTTTTACAAAGGTGTGTGTGGTGAGCTGAGAAGATGGCTTAATGGCTAAGGGCACTGGCTGTTCTTGCAGTGAACCTGGGTTTGGTTCCCAACACCCACGTGGTAACTCACCTATGTGTACAACTCCAGTTTCCGGGGATCAGTCACCCTCTTCTGGCCTCCACAGGCAGACGGGCAAAATACCTGTACACAAAAATAAAAATGGATTAAAAAATTAAACAGGAGTTGGAGGGGATGGCTTAGCACTGAAGAAAATGTGTTCTTCTAGAGGACTGGGATCTGTTTCCAGCTCTCACATGCTGCTAATGACCATTTGTTACTCCTGTTCCAGGGGATTTGTCATCCTCTCCTGGCTTCTGCAGGGCATTGCATGAAAATGGTGCAGGAAAAAGACACTCATACACATAAAATAAAAATAACGAAAAGTTTTCAAAACTTAAAAAAGAAAGGGTTGTGTCTCATTCCCTGTATCCAGACCTGTTCACGACACCAAGATATGAGAAGTGGAAGGTTTCCCTTCTGTGTGTTCCATTCAAGCCACACTATGTCCTTCACTGAAGAAAATCAGAGAACTAGCCTCTTCCTGCAGTTCCTGCTAGATGTGACTACTAGAGAACTGCGAGGAATTCAACTCTGTTGGTTCTCTTTACCAGCAGCTAAACCAAGCCGTCATTTGTTCTCTGCCCACTCACCATCTCCCCAGCCCTAGATGTTCCTATTCTTAAATAAGCATCATGCACAACAAAATTAAATATCATTTTAGATAACATCCATCTGCTAGGAGAACATTCTTCTAGCATTTCTGGGTTCCTCTAGCTATCTGCAGCAATGAACACTTATCTTGAATAAGATCAAAGATCAAGTGTGCTTGGGCAAAACTTAACTTCAGTTAAAAAAACAATAGAAGGATTTGATTTTGTATTATAAAGCTTTTAGGAATGAGAAGACAAGAGTTAAG
Organism: Rhizomys pruinosus; assembly: GCA_009823505.1. Classification (NCBI taxonomy): domain Eukaryota; kingdom Metazoa; phylum Chordata; class Mammalia; order Rodentia; family Spalacidae; genus Rhizomys; species Rhizomys pruinosus. Next base: position 3,389,669 of record VZQC01006682.1, on the reverse strand, counting down.
TGTCCTTTTCGTTTGCCCTTGATAGGTACTTATCATTTATATATGGCCACCTGGGGCCTTCACAGAACTTGAATTCTAGAACACAGTTATTATTTGTTCACATTGCACAGATGCACTGAGGCCAACACCCAATGTCCAAATGGCTCCAGCAAAATCTGTGAGACATCTAGGCTGTGAGAAAATAGGAAGCAGGAGAAGAGACAATGGCATGGACTTCCACAGAACAAGCAGGTTTATTCGGAGAGAATAAATCCAACCTCTTTGTGGTCTGGGGGCAGAGCAACCTCTTCATGTAAGAGAGACCTCTTACAGACTCAGGGTTTTTACATTCCTCCCTTCGGCAATGGCGTGTGGGTTTGTGGCTGAGGTTGGTCCCACTGGAGAGACCATTTGTGGGTCATGATCATGTGAGGTACATTCATGGCCTGACATTTCTTATCATTTCTGATTCTAAAGGAATATAAACAGGAGTAAGGATATATACATATATTCATATATATATATTCATATATATCATAAAAAGTAAAATAATATAGAATATATATATAATTTATATTATATCATATATATAATATGAGTAATATGTATGTGTAAGTTTGGGGCAGCCCAAAGCACAGGGAAAGCATGGTTAGAAGAGAGATAGAAAGCTGAGAACAGAGCAGGCTTTTTGGAACAGACATTCTGAGAGCACATGTCTGTGGCCCTGTCCACTAGCTCAGGGATGCCAGGAGAGAGAAGTTCATCACAGCACTAACTACTAGGTATTCCACCCATCTTTTTAGCATCGTATATAAGCTGAACCCTCTCCTTCTGAGGGTGGTCCTGTGAGCAGGAAATTGACCCAGAAAAACTGGAAAGTTCAGTTTCTAACCAGGCAATAGATTCTTATTTTCTTGACCAGTTAATGTTCAGGGGCTTTTTGCTCCTGCGAGGCTTTATGTTTAGTAGTAAATCTGATGTGTCTGGTAGACCCTAGTAAGTCCTCTACATACCTTCCTAATCACTGTAGGTGGAAATCAAGCAGACAAGAGAGTTAAGAACGGAAGCTGCCACTCTCATATTTCCTAGAGAAATTCTGCATGATTCCATCTGAGTTTGAGAGCCTGCAGAGGACTGGTTTTGGTCGGGTGCCTGAGCATCTTGTCTACATCAGGAGAGAGCACGGTGTCATTGTTTAGACTCTCACTGAGGCAGGGGACCCTTTGAAGCGCTGGTGAAGGGCTGCTCTGAGCTGCTTTATAAGGGAAGGTAAGTCCCTGAGGTCCTTATTGAAAACCAGAGCTCGGGGCTGGAGAGATAGCCTAGCGGTTAAGAGCACTGACGCTCTTGCAGAGGACCCGGGTTCGATCCCCAGCACCCACATGGCGGCTAAGAACTGTCTGTAACTCCAATTCCAGGAGAACTCCAGTTCCAGGGGAATCTGAGACCCTCTTCTGACCTCCGCGGCATTGCACGACACGGGTGCACAGACCTGCATGCAAACAATACATTCATACAAAAATAAATAATAAAAAAAAAGAAAACCAGAGCTCAGTGGTTTTTGCAAATACAGTCTCTAGGCACAACCCTCCAAGGTGCTGTACAATGCCATGCAACACTGTTGTTTGGCTGAGCTAAGCTTTAGGAGTCAAGGAGACAATTTTACTTAAGAAATCTTTTATTTTAAACACATTTTACTTATTATTTTTATTAAATATTTGAGTGTTTTACATGTGTATATGTAAGTGTACCCATTTGTGCAATGCTCTTGCTGGTCAGAAGAGGGCATTGGATCACCCAGAACTGAAGTTATGGATGGTTTTTAGTTGCCTTGTGGGTCCTGGGAACTGAATTCAGGTCCTTGGTAAGAGCAGTGAGTGCTGAGCCATTGCCATGGCTGCAGGAAATCTTTCCTTACCTGGGCTGTAGAATGGCACCTGCTGACAGGAGCCCAGCTAGGAGCACAAATTTACATCCTTGCTAAATAATCTTGCTGCTCTGGAGTTATGAAACATCAAAAAGCTTCTTCTTGTCCTTCTGCTTTCTCTCACAGTGTTCATTCCTCAGCTATGAGGAGATGCTCCTTTAAAATCTTAATATGAAATTAGAGACTCCAAGGAGCCAAGGACTGTGAGTGACAGGTGAGCCTTCTGAGTCAAGCTCTTCCAATCACTTTGAGGCATTGCAGTTGTGAGTTGCTATTTTATTCTTCATGTTTGTGGCTAAAGTGATTAAGTTTAATTATCAGAAAAAATAGTGTGTTTTAATTTTGCATGTCTTGATACTTCAGTGCGGCCTATTCTCCAGCTGAGGTACTGTCCACACCCACCGTGCTGGTCACACACAGAGCACTGTTTCCATAGTCAGGAGCTGGCTGAGCACTTAGGAACTGGGAAAACTGAAACTCGGGTTACTGCTCATCTCTTGCCAAACCTGCTCTCCACTGGGACATTTTCCTTTGATATTAGGGGATGACATGAGAAAACGTTACCTGTTGCCAGAGAGACCTGACTGCAGACATTCTTTTTCTCACATTTCGTTGAAGAACATACCTTGCAGAAGAAAAATAATCACATTATTTAATGAGAAATGTCAGATAATTCTCTAGTAAGTGGACACTTTCATTTCTAATCAGCGATTTGCTGGGGCTTAGCATTTGAGTAATTGATTCTTTGTGTGTGTGTGTGTGTGTGTGTGTGTGTGTGTGTGTGTGTGTGTGAATGGAAGCCTGAGCCACCCAGATGCGGTGTGGGCACTTGGCCGCCTTGGTGCTGGGCGCCCCTTGGGAAGCACGCTCAGCTCTCCAAGGGAGTAATTGATACTTATTTGGCCCTTGCATCCTTCTTGTTGCCAGTTGTCTGTAGCTACCTGTTCCATGAATTACATCGTGTTGGGGACCTGTGAAGGGGAGGCTGACTACACACTCCAGCCTTGCTTCAACATGTGTGAATGCATGCGTGATCTTTGAAACATCAACCCTGCAAATCTGCAAATGAAAGCACTTTCATTTTTTTCCTGAATATATTAAATTATTGTAGAGATGAAGAAGATGATTTGCCACACCCCAGGAGACTAGAACCACTGGTTTCACCAAGTGATCATCATGTCTGGATTGTTCTTAACACTTTTGATCAAAATGTTTTGTTTTTGTAGAATTGAAGAAAGAGTAGCCAAATAAGAGTTTATATAATGTGTGTCACAACTTCCATGGGGAAATAAGTTCCTTCAACAAAGACTTTATTGTACACTGCAGTGACAGAGAAGCTAGATCCAGGGCACCACCAGCATGTCCACACCTTCCATGTAAAAATATCATCTATGCGGGGGCTGGAGGGATGGCCTAGCGGTTAAGAGCGCCGACCGCTCTTGCAGAGGACCCGGGTTCGATCCCCAGCACCCACATGGCGGCTGAGAACCATCTGCGACTCCGGTTCCAGGAGAACTCCAGTTCCAGGGGAATCCGAGACCCTCTTCTGACCTCCGCGGCATCGCACGACACGGGTGCGCAGACCTGCATGCAGACAATACATTCATACATATAAAAAAAAAAAAAAATAAATAAAAATATCATCTATGCGCTGGAGAGATGGCCTAGCGGTTAAGAGTGCCGACTGCTCTTGAAGAGGACCCGGGCTCGATCCCCAGCACCCACATGGTGGCTGAGAACCATCTGTAACTCCAATTCCAGGAGAACTCCAGTTCCAGGGGAATCCGGCGCCCTCTTCTGACCTCCGCAGCATTGCACAACACGGGTGCACAAACCTACATGCAGACAATACATTCATATACATAAATAAACGTGTAGCCAACTCAGAAATTCAGTACAATTTGTGGAAATGAACTCCAAGTACCTTAAAATGTTCCTTCAAACAGTTAAAAGGATGCTAAAAGTTCTGCTGAGAATGTGACACTTTTTTTTCAAAAGACTGAGAAGATATAATTGGTTATTTATTCAAGAGCTATTTGTCGATTAATTCTGACAGGGGTAAAAGCAAGATATGAGTCCTGCCTGCTGAAGACCTCTATGTTGATCTCACACAGGTGGAGGAGCAGATGTCAGATTGTGCTAAGGCTTCTGTTCCAGAGATTCTCAAGCCTTATGCGAGCAGAGAACAGGAGAAGAGAACACCCACCTCACTTTGAGATGTGGGAGAAAGACCTTCTGAAAGTCATCCCACAGCTAAATCCCTCCAAACCCTCTGAGTAAGTGTGGCATAGATTATGTGCAGGTGCTTAGCTGTCCAAGGAAGAGATAATTTAACCCAAGACATGTGTAAGCAGAACAGTTAGGGAGGGGCCACTTGTGGATGGGAACGGAGCAATGTTGTGCTGAGGCTCCTGGCTTTCACCCTCAAGGAGACACTTTATTTTCATTTCACCCTGACACTGACAGGTCAGGTAAATGCTCTGAGGAGATCGGCTAGTGGGGAGTTGGACAGCCAGTGGTGGAGGCTGTGCTATTCTTCTGTTGTGCTGCCCTTGCTAAGTAGACTGAGTATGGCCAACCCTAGGCACTGAGCCTGAGATAAGACCAGGGAGGTAGAGATAGGCTTTGGGAGAAACTGATACCTTGGAAACTCAGCCCTCATTAAACAGTTTTGAGGCAGGGCACATTTCCTAACAGCAGGGTGTTAGAGTTAGTGGTTTTGGAATGCAAATATTTTGGGATATCCTCAGTGGGGAATCCCTTGAGGCAGAGCTGTCCTCAAGTGTGGAGGATTCTCCAGGGTTGACTAGAATCCTTCCAGCCCTGTTGCAGCACCACTGTAGTCAGTCTGGTGTGCTTGCTAGACTCCCTGCAGGACTGCTGGGCCCACAGGGGCACACAGTCTTCTCAGATACTGGTGGAGTCAGGAGATCACTAACACTCCTCTAACCAAGGTCCACAAAGAGGCCACTTTGGGGACATCATAGGACAGTTTCCTTCTTAACTACAATGAGTTTTATATGTGGGAAGCCAAGCTGTACAGCAAGCTCCGCCTCCATGCTTATCAGTCGCAGAGCCTGCTCCCCTCCAGCTGTTTATCTGGATCTGAGTTGAACCTGCCAGTCCAGGCTGCCCCAGGTTGTACTATAACTGTTTTCAGAAAATAGACTTAAGACAGAGAGAATCCAAGCCTAACTGGTGTCTCCATGGAAACAGTAAGGAAATCAAGTCGCCACCTGTGGCTGAAGGATGGAAATCCCACCTCAAACTCTTGCCTATATCATTTACAAACATTTTTATTAGTATTATTTTATTTATTGAAAAATCATTATTTATAAATACAACATGACTTTTTGATATATCATTTATGTTGTACAATAACAAATCCACGGCAATTCGCCTGCACTTCACACCACTTGACACCTTTGACATCATTCAAGATTTGTTCTAATGACCTTGAAATGGATGATACATTAATCATGAGCCTAGTGGCCCTATTGCCCTGTAGGTCTTGACTGTTATTCTCCTTCTGCACCAGATTCAGTGTGGGTACCGGACCAACAGCTGCCCCCATCCCCAGCACCCGTCTATGAGTGATTTTTTCCCCTCTCTACTTTATGAAGTCAATTCTTCTTGTCAGTGAGCACAAGTGATGCCATAAGGCATTTTTCTCTGTTTTCATTTAATTTAATGTCCTCTAGGCTTATCTATGTTGTTAAAAAGAATTTCATTCTTTCTTGGGGCTTACTATTACCCCCATTGTTTATACATACCACATGCTTTTTATCCATTCATCTGTTGGTGGAGAGGAACATTCACACTGTAGTTAGGCTGCTGTAAATAATGTGTCTGAAACACACAAGGGTGTCCCTATCCCTTCAGCTTCCTCATTTCATTTCCTGTGGATTCTTTCCCTGAAGCGGAATTGCTCATCATTGGGCAGTTCCCATTTCAGCTCTCGGAGGAACAGCTATGAGGTTTACCATGACGACTCTACTAAATTACATTCCTACCAGTGGTGAGAAGCTTCCCTTTCCTCAATGTCCTTGACAACTCTAGATACTTTTAAACTGTTTGTAAATGTCTTCCTACCAGGCCTGAAGTGATTTCTGCTGTGGCTCAGATGCGAATTTCCCCAGGCACTAGGAAGGCTGAGCACCTTTTCCTGGGTCCGCAGGTCAGTTCCTCATCATCCTTCCCAGGGCCTGGTCAGTTCCTGTGATGACATTTTTGTGTTCTTTCTAATGTGTTGTTGGAATGACATAGCTGTTTCGGATATTAACACTGTTTCAAATGTGTAGGTTACAAACATTCCTTGAATTCTGTAGATTGTCTTTTCATCTTGTGGATCGATATTTTGATGAGCAAAAATATTTTGATGTGAAGCTCATTGTTTTGTGTTTCTTTTATGACCTGAAATTTGGGAATCAGTCCTAGAAGAATCTCCTTTGCCCAGAGAACTGTCCTGGACCTTTCCCTGTGTTTTCTTCGAGTAGATTCAGAGTTCTGATTTTTCATTGAAGAATTTAACTCGTTTGAGCTGACTTTCACACGTGACATAAAGTAAGGCTTTGACTTCATTCTCCTTTCTGCGACTGGCTATCTTCCCACACTCCATTCACTAAGTTGTCTGGCCTATTTAAATTGTGCATTCTTGGCACTTGTATCAAAAGTCAATCGACTGAAAAATGCCTGAGCTTTTTCTGCCTCTCTGTGCTATTCCATTCATCACAGGATAATTATATTTCCAGTGTTAATATATTTTGAATACTTATTCTGTATTTGTATTCCAGATAACATGATACAAAAGATTCTAAGTTGAGGTGTTTGTTTAATATTCTTATAATACTTGGATTGTGTGGCTCTGCATAAACCCGAGGATTGAGTGTTCTGTTTCTATAATGCTGTGACACAGAAAACTGCCAGAAATTTTACTGAATCTTCCTATCTCTTCAGGTAGGATGGTCTTACAAACAAATAAGTCCAAGCTCATACATAGCACTCTTTCTATCTATATTTCCTTCAATTTTTTTCATCAAGATTGGATAGTTTTCAGGATACAACTCTTCCATTTTCTCAAATTTAAAACTACTTTGTTGTTTGTTGTTTGTATTGCAAGTATATAACCTAAATTTCCTTTTTTTTTGGAAATGTATAGAGAAAATATTCTTTGTTTAGTTTTGTGTCTTGCAATTTTATTGAATGCCTGTGCTGGTTCTAGAAGACTTTTGGTGATTTTTTAAGTTTTTTCCTATGTAAGATCTTGGTATCAGAAGAAACCATTTCACTTCTTTGTTGTCTACTTCGAGACCGTTTATTCTTTCCTCTGTCTAATTGCATTGAAGTGCAGAGGTCCTGATTCTATTTCTTATTGGCCTCAGGGGATCCTCAGCTCTGGGCACCATGATAACTCTGGCTGCCATGTAGGGCCTTTCCCATTTTGAGGTGTATTTATTTCATAGTTACCGAGAGTTTGATATCAATGGGTGCTAGACTTGCCCAAATGTTTCCTCTTTTCTATTTCTGTCATAGGGAGTGACCATAAATTCTGATTTTTGACTCAAGAAACAACCAGTATGTTGCAATAACTGCCTTGGAATTTCAAGACGCAATAATCACACTGTCACTGAATACTAAGGTTGTGTGTATGTACATCTGTATATGTGTTATAGGTGTTTATTTTGTTAATTAGCTATAAAATGCTCCATCTGTCTACTTTCAAACAAACTTCTGGCAGATTACAGATTCCAAAGAGAGCAAGGCACTCCTGTTCCACACGGTATGGCAATATGGTATGGAAATGCGGCCTTTTGAATGTGAGCAGGTTCTGCAACCAACGGAATATGGTGGAAATGACACTGTCCAAATCCAGAAAGAGTCCCCACAGAGCCAGAGACTCCTGTGCATGGCCGGCTCTCACAAACCTTTTCTTGATTTTTTTCAGAAATTCAGCAAAAGTGTTTTCAGAGTCTACCTCAAGAAGAGGACGTGGTAACACTCAGACTATAGGTACGACATCCACTGATGCCTATGAGCACGCAGCTTGGACTCCACCCTGGTCTAGATCTCAGACCATACATCTCAGAAGACATCGAAGCAAGACCTACTCACAGAGATGTGGAGGGCAGAAAGCTCTCTGAGACAGACTGTCAGCTTTGCCGGCATCACTTGCTATGTGTTGGGAAACTCTAAGTGGAGAATCTCTTCTGCTGCTTTCCACGCTGAAGGTCCCCAGGGCAGGCTAGTCTCTCATTCCGGCTCTGAATCAACACTGAGATACATGTATAGGAAGTATCACTTCAGCCTGTAGTGGGGAGCGTTAGGTTCTGAGCACTGCCTCTATCAGCTTGTCTGTAGAGCATGCATGGCTACCACATCAAATCTACAATTCTCTAAGTCATTTATTTTTTATTTATAATATTTTATTTTTTATGTGTGTGAGAGTGTTGCCTGCATGTATGTAAGTGTAACCTTGTCATGCAATGCTTGCAGCAGTAAGAAAAGGATGTTGGATCCTTTGGAACTGGAGTTACAGATGGTTGTTAACCACCATGTGGGTGCTGGGAATCCATGGCCTCTGGAAGAGCAGCCAGTGCTCCTAACTGCTGAGTGGACTCTCCAGGCCCTTTAAGTCATTTCTGAATAATATGTTTTCTATACCAACTATTTAGAGTTAACTATTTAAAATCAATTCCACTTTCTGCAATTTATGTAAATAGCAATTGCGCCATACTCTCCTGTGTGCTGCCTTTATAAGAAGTCGCCAGCGTCACTGGTCCAGGAGACTTGGAGAAATGGGTCAGTTTTCCCATCAGTGTTGTGAGAACTGGGGCTCACTCCCCTTGTGTCTTTATATGCCATTGATCTCGAGAGCCAGTGACACCAGACAATGCACAGGGTCATTCCCGCTCGCTGGACCCACTGCTTTTCTCTGTTATCCTTTCCTGTTTGGTCAATAGAAAGATTGATTTTTTTCAGTTGGAATGCAAAGAAATTATTCACCTTATGTTTAGAGAACAAGCAAATTATTTTACAAGCTTGAGGATGGAGGCCACTTTTGCTCTAGAAGGCATGGTGCATGCAAGGCTCAACTTGTCAACATGAAGACAGTGCAGTTATGCAAAGACTTCTCATGCACTCAAAAGATGGCTAGCAGATGTTCTGATGAAGGAGATTGTTACATCTCTCTGACCTGCTGAGTAAGAACCCATGGGTGTGGGCTCACAGGCCCCAGGGATGAACTTACTACTCTCATTTTGTTAAATGGACATAGTTCAAGCTGTTCTGCAAAATTATATGTCCCTGCCCTTAGATTAGTGCAGCTCTCAGAGCTCATCAGAGAAGATTCTTCATGTGGAGTGTGGTGGTTAATGCAGAAACTCACAGCTGGTTGATGTGCAGAGAGGAAGTGACTGTGGAGAGCTACATCGCACATCTCCATCAAATTTCCTTCTCCAAGGCTCAGGGATCAGTGCAGAAGAGGGGTGCAGAGACTGTCGGAACCCGGGTTCCAGGAGGATCAGAGTAATACACTGTTCTGACAGACAGCTGCACTCATGAATGCGTGAACAGCAGCTGCGGCTGTCCACACACAACCTGTGCAAGATCAAGCTGCTTGATGTTTTAGGTTGGAAGAGGAAGAGTTTCAGGAGCCCCCACCCTAACTGAGGGGCTATGGAAAGTTGATGACTTCTGAGGGATGCAGAGTCAGTTTTCTGTACAGGTGTGGCCTCTTGTAAATGGACGGTGCTCCGATGGAGAGCCCATGCCCAGAAGTATATGGACAGCACAGCTGGAGTTGATGGATCTTTAAATAAATAAGTAAATAAGTAATAAATTCAGATTGACACCCCCAAACACAACCAACCCCAAGTCAAATCCAGCCAGTGTACCTTGTGGCTGCCTGGGCCGACCATTTCTAATCTGTGATTCTGACACTATCCATCTCAGTATCACTCAAAAATCTGTTGAAACTGCAAATGCTCAGTTTCTGACTTACTCCTGTCTGACAGAGGTCTAACAACCTCTTCCTTGTTAATGGTCCCTCCCAGGTAACTGGGATTCATGCTTACTTTTCAAATGTTCAGTTTTCTGGTATTCCAGAGACCAACTGTACACTTGCAAGTGTGATCTCAATACATCTTTCCCATGCTTACATCAGGTCTTCCACAGGTCCTTATCACCTCTCTTCTTGCAGGTATCCCAATTTACAGGCAAGAAGCCTTTATCTTTTGGGGAGGGGGCTTGGATCCCCTGGCCAACATCTCCTTGGTAGAATAATCCATTGCTGATGTCAGAGCTCTCCTGTATTAATATATTTTGCTTAAGTGCATAGCTTAAGGAGACTTTAATATTATATTTGGTTCTGAATAGAGAATAATCCTTTTCGCAGTTCCTATGTCTATTAGTCAATTAAAGAAAGCAGTTTTACTGGTTTTATAAGAGATTGCCTCTATAACAGTTGGCTCCAATTTACAGTTAGAGAACGACCATACCAGAGAGTGTTACCAAAGGCCACTAAACCAATAAAGCAAATATAGGTCTCCTTGAGTCAAGCAAGACTCCTCCGTCAGTACCAGCTACACCTCACCTGCCTGGAAATACTGTGCAGCAGTGGCAGCCATATGCCCATATATCCCAAATCTAATTGGCTGTTAGCTCTCTCCTTGGAGGAATAACCCATGGCTGATGCCACAAGCTTACATCCTCCAGTGGTTAGGAGATGTTATAAGCCACAGTAAGACCCTGTCATATTTTACCGAAAAAAGTAATTCATGGATTAACATACCATCCAAACATCTGCGTCTATATCAAAGTAACCTACCATAACAATTAGTACTGTTTAAATACCTATATCTAATTGCTTGTGCTTCATTAGTAGGATTGAAAGGTTATTCCTGGACAAACTGTCAGCCCATGAAAGGAAAGAGCCAGAATTGACCAAATTCTAAAACGACATCTCCAGAGAAAGTAGACTGTTTTGCTTCTCGTCCACCTGTGCCCCTTTTCTAATCTTAGGGAATAATCTGCAGAAGAGGGGGCATGGTAGAATGTAAGGGCTGCGATTGGAGTGAATGGTGAAACTACAGCAATATAGACTGGACGCTTATTTGATCTTGATTGAACATACAAGCCCCCCCCCCCAGCTGGATGGTGGGAGCCTTGGGCTGTGTGGGTTTGGGCACAACTGCTTGCAAATTGATTTTACATGAAGGATGCTTATACTCATAAATTATTACTTATTGTTAAAAAATGAAAAAAATAAAGAAGTAATAAAAAAATAAAGGCAAGCTGAAGAACAACAACAACAACAAAGAACAAAGTTCAGTTTTCTGGAGACCTCTCTAGTCAGACAGTTGATAGTCCGGCTTCTGTGCCGGACCACACTGTGTGCTGACTGCTCACACCACGTCCCCAACCCCAGTCAGCATATCTCCTCAGAGCTCTTTGGTCACATTTCAGTAAAAAACAAATTTGAAAATTTATGACTCCTCTGGTGGAGTGTAACTAGGCTGAATACTCCTGGGAATCCCTCCACCATCAAGGGGTTCCCTCTCCTTAGAGTAGTAGATCTGCTGCCTTGTTTCATAGTACGTCAATTCCAGAGTCTATTGTGGGAGTTGGTTTTATAATCTGGGTGAATTTATAAGCTTTTATGTTATGTTTACAACTCAGTAGATAACTCACTTTCATAGCAGAACTTGTGCAGTTGTGTTAAAATGCATCTCCCTTTTTTATTCACTGAAATTAATTTTCTGTTCTGTGGGTCTGTAGACAAAACTATGCTTTTCCTCTTCAAAGCAGAGAGTTCAATGCAGCCATGTCCTGCTCTGACACTCTAAGATTAAGTGGGTTTTCCAGTGTTATTATTTCCTCCTCGTGGTGCTTTCCTGGGCTGTTGATGTTACCTTTCCTTTTTTACAATATTTTTTTATTTTTTTAATACATATTTTGTACAAGATTATCAAATCTAGACCCGTGTCCCCCCCATCTCCCCACCCCACCAGAGCTCATGCATTCTGCCAAACATGCTTTTCATCTCTTTCTCAGTCTTTCTCGATATTCTCCATGTGGAAGTTGACTGTTTTGGGCAGAAGTTCACTGTTTCAGTCAGTTCTTTGATGCAGTCCTTTCTGTTGTTGTTGTTGTTGTTTCCAATATGCATCACTCCCAACTACTTGGACAAAAGCTCAAGGGGCCATGCACAAGAAATACTTACAACTAGGTAATTGGCACTAACATCCGCAAATGATGGATACCATTCGTTGTTTGTTTTTCTGTTACTTCATTCAGCATGATGTTCTCTAACTCCAGCCATTTTCCTGAAAAGCTCATGATGTCATCTTTCTTTACTGCTGCATAGAACTCCACTGTGTAGATGTACCACATTTTCTCTATCCACTCAGTCAGTTGAGGGGCATTTGGGTTGGTTCCAGTTCCTTGCTATTGTGAAGAGAGCTGCACTTCTTCAGGTGGTCTTGGGAGATCTCCCTGATGTTCACTTTAAACACTGTAGGGAACATGCTTTTTAAAATTATATATTTACTTTATGCGTATGAGTGTATTGCCTGCATGTGTGTAAGTGTACCTTGTCATGCAATGCTTGTGGAGCTCTGAAGAGGGACTCAGATCCCCTGGAACTGGAGTTACTGACAGTTGTTGGCTGCTATGCAGGTTCTGGGAATCAAACCCAGCTCCTCTGCAAAAGCAGCCAGTGCTGTGGAACCATCTCTCTAGCCCTGGGGACATTCTTTGTAACCTTAAGAACTGCAGAAAACAAAGAGCCTTGAGTGAGATTAAAGAATTTAAAGCTAGGGAGCATGCATTTTACACTGGACGCATATATTCAGTCTGTGCATTATATTTACCTTAAGCCTTCTGCCTAGGAATTAAGGTAGTTGAAGAAATCTGATTTCCAGAGAAGTCTAGTGTTAGTGAGGAGAGGCTCTGGCTGGTTAATGGATGAGGTCATTTTGTTTTCTTTTTTTTGTTGTTTTTTTTTTCAAGTTTTTTTTTTAATTTTTCTTTAATTTTATTTATTTCCATATGTGTATGAATGTACTGTCTGCATGCAAGTCTGTGCACCCGTGTCATGCAATGCCACGGAGGTCAGAAGAGGGTGTTGGAGTACCCTGGAACTGGAGTTCTCCTGGAATTGGAGTTCGGCCGCCATGTGGGTGCTGGTGATCGAACCTGGGTCCTCTGTAAGAGCGGTCAGCGCTCTTAACCGCTAGGCCATCTCTCCAGCCCCGGATGAGGTCATTTTGGCCACATGTGCCTGAAGCTCCAGGCAAACAGTCACTTGGATTAATGTACAGTGAGCTCATGTGACCATGTGCCACTTGGTGCTGGGTCACTCAGGGCAGGCCTCATGGTTTTAAAGTCTCATCTGTTCATTAACTCTCCCCACTCGTGGCCTGGAAAATCAGAAGCAACTTTTCTGGGCACCCATGCCTGTTCTGTTCCTAGTGAGGACACCCCACTCTAAGTGCTGTCTGTAGCTATGCGAGCCTGAAGAACACTGGATCAAGCATTAATCCACCTAGCTTTCCCGCAGAAATTGCCTGCATCCCTGGTCCAGGTTGCATATTCAAGAATGGTGTCACTCTGTCCTAGGTGTGACAACCTGAACACATCCCACTGGTGTCTGTTTTTGCCAAAAGTGAATGCTACAGTGACATCACAGAACATCTCAGACAGGTCCAGATCTTTGGAGCCTCATGCTCATTTTTATTGATATTCTTTTCTGTCTTATCAATAAAAGGATGCATCTTTTGCGTTTGTTTCCAGAGGCAAACTTGAAACCCTACTCACATTGGGTTTAGAAACAAGAAAAAAGAATTTAGCAGTCTGAAGACCCCAGCTACCCTTGTCCACAATGCCCTGAGCCATGGCCCCCATCTTGAGCTGGGCCACTTGGTGGCCCACGCAGGAGCAGCTTCCTGTGAAATTACATGTGTGTCTCCCTGGCTGGAGATGAGCACCCAGTGCCCCCATCTTGGGTGGAATGTGCAGGTACCTCTCTGGAGCCTCAGTGATCAAAGGGATGTAGCACACAGCACAAGTGAAGCACGTGACTCCTTAGGAGATAGAAGATGCTAACAGAAAAAGAAGGAGTGACTGATAGGTAACCCAAAACAGCGGCTATGCAGTGCATTGTGGGCTAGAATGTCAACCTGGACTGTAAATAAATAATGGCCAGAGTCAGGCTGAGTGACAGCTTCCTTGTTCTACAGACACTGTAAATCTGAACAAAGTAACCAGGTGTGGTTAGATGACAGAATCTATCTTCCTTCCCCTGTCAATGAGAACCGGAGCCTCTGAACTGTGGGCCTGGCTTCCCTGCCTAATGAAATCATCAGAGATGTCACCAAGAAAATGGGGAAGAATAAAAGCCACCCAAAGACCATGTTCCCGGATGAAATCAGCAATTTCACCTGCAGTTGACTCTGGAAATATATTCCTGTTAATAGTATAGCTCAATGAAAATTGGTCAAATATGAAGATTTTCAGCTATTTCTTCTGAAACCTGCCCCTAAAGAACATATGACATTAGATGACATAATTTAAGTAAGTTTTCTTTAGTTTTGAAGAAGTTTCTGTTGGAGTGGGGAATGTGAGAGTTTCCCAAAGATGCTAGAAATAGGGTCTGCATGTCCCAGCTACACACAGAGGACTCTGTGTGCTATACAGATACTTTTTTTTTTTTTTTTTTTGGTCTTTTCGAGACAGGGTCTCCCTGTAGCCTCAGCTGTCCTGGAACTCAGTCTGTAGACCAGGCTGGCCTTGAACTCACAAAGATCCACCTGCCTCTGCCTCCCAAGTGCTAGGATTAAAGGTGTGAGCCGCCACCACGCCAGGTGCTATACATATACTTCTAAATGCATGTGGGTTGGTGTTCTTTTCACAGCAGCTACGAAATGGAATCAGCCTAGACACCTATCACCTGATGGATGGATGGTGGAATGTGGTACATCTACACAATGGAACTCTTTTCAGCTATAAAGAAAAATGAAATTATGAAATTTGATGGAAAATGTATGAACTGGAAAACATTATATTAAATGAGGTAACCCAGGCTCAAAAAGACAAATATTGATGTTCTTTCTCACATGTGAATCCTAGCCTCTAAGTGTATATGTATATGCAGGTGGGGGAAAATATGGGTGAAGGCCGACTTTACCATGAAAGAAGCTCATAAGGCATTAAGGGGCAAGGAAGGGACAACAGGACCAGAGGAAGGAGGAAGGCTGCGTAGAGGACGGACAGGGAGATGGGAAGGGGCCCAGGGTGCTGGAGAATCAACTGAAGTTCATGAAATCTCATACAGAAACTTCTTCTTCACAAGATCATTAAAAAACAAAGAGCCAGGTATGGTGGTGTAGGCCTTTAACCCCAGTACTCAGGAGGCAGAGGCAGGCAGATCTCTGTAAGATCCGATTGAAGACAGCCTAGTCTGTCTTTGGTAGCCCCAGCAAGTTCTGATCCAGGACAGCCTGATCTTTGGTAGACCCAGCAAGTTCCAGGACAGCTGTGGCTACCAAACAAAATACAATAAAAAAAGTCACAGACACAAAAATGCTAAAGATGTATTTTTAAAAACTAGTTTAATAGAATATAATTTAAGCTTTTATAGAAAGAACAGTTTTCAGCTGAGGAAAATAATGCATAGATTCTAATTATTTTTTGAACTGTATTTATTTATGTGTTATTTTGGTGGGTGGGTGTGAGGGCACGGCAGAGCCTGATGTCTGATGTCAGGGGACAACTTGGAATAATTCTCTTCTTCTGACATGTGTTTCTGGGGCTGACCTCAGGTTCCCTGGCTTGGTGGCAAGTGCCCATAGCCCCTAAGCCACATTGCTGGATCAGGATTCCAGTTTTTGAACAGCTTTCAACCAAGAGATGACCACTGAGACTGTAAGGCTGAGCAGCCGCTTACAGAACCTCTGTAGCAACCTTCCCTCTCCTGATGGGGAAATAGAGGTGAGGTCCGAAGTGACCCCTGGCCACATGGCAGATACAGGGTAGGGGAGCACTGGAGTATCTGGATCTTATGTAAAAGGGCTGGGCGGTTCAGAAACCCTGTCGGAAGGAAAGGAGAGAAGGAAGACTATTTAGTGTGTTAGAATGTGAACAGGTTTGACGTGTCAAAAGAAGGCACTTTGAAGAGAGTATGAGCTCATTACTGCATCCTTGCAACCGGGCTGACAGAGGTCTTGTCTCCACTAAGCCAGCCGGGAGTTCACGGCCAGGACCAGCTTCTGTGAGCATGAAAGTAACCAACCCCAGCTCACTGTGTGCTTCACTGTCTGGGATCTGGAGATGGGAGAGTCACAAAGACACCATCATCTTAAAATGCACTTTGAATAATTTTTTGAGAAACAATTGTTGATGAAGTGAACTTCCAAATCTCCAAGGCTGTGCCATAGAGGGGAGCTTTTCCATCAAAGAAAGCTCACATGGAGGAGAGAGTGGCAAATTTGGGAGAAAATTCTAGCATTTTTTGAGATGAGCTGTCAAGAAAACCATTTCCACAGAGAGGGCTTTGGCCCACAGGAAGATCTGTCATTTCAAAACACGAGATTTATCATGCAGTTTAAAAACTTTCAGATGTGTATTGAAAGTTACTGCCACCTGCGGAAACACTCTTACTTGCAGTGGAGAAAATAGTGTTCCTTCCAGTTGTCACAAATAGAAACACTTTTATTTAGCTGCCAAACTCAGGGATGCTTTCACATATATAATTTTATTTATGTATCATTTTATAACTATAATAAGAACTACATACAGGCCAACATGACATAATATAGGTAGCTGTTTGTTTTTCTTAAAAATGTTTTCATTCTTACAACCTAAATTAATCTTCATGTTGTAGAGCAATTCTTCTGGTCTTTTTTTTTTTTTTAATTCTGTTTTTTGGAGACAGGTTCTCCCTGTAGCCTCAGATGACCTAGAACTCATTATGTAGACCATGTTGGCCTTAGTCTCACAGAGATCCACCCATCTCTGCCTCTAGAGTGGTGGGATTAAATGCATGCATCACCATGCCCAGCTTATGTGGTCTGAGTACTACAGGAAAAAAACCTAGTCTTTACAGGTCTTGTTTGCCTTAGAAGCTCCAGAATATGATTGGGCTCAGGTTTTTTGGTACAAAAGAGAAAATCTGGATTTCTCAAAAAGTATCAATGACTTCACTGTTGCTGACACATCACATCTGGTCAATTTTTATGCAATTATTTAGCTGTGAATTTGATGCATCCTACAAAATACAGAATATCATGACTGAACAGAATATAGAGGGAAAGTAGCTCTGAATTTTATTAAAAATTTCTAAGGATTCATTTATGCTTATTTTATGTGTATGTGTGAGAGCCTGGGTGTATGATGTGCACTGCATGCATGATTGGTCGGCATGGAAGCCAGGAAAGGGCATCACATCCTCTGCAACTTTTGTCACAGCCAGTTGTGAGGTGCCACGTGGGTTCTGGGAACCAAGCTGTCCTTTGCAAGAGCAGGACACACTCTTACCTGCTGAGTCATCTTTCCAGCCCCAACTCTTAAGCTTCATAGAGTGTCCATTTTACTGTCCTGCTTTCAATCTGGTTCTCAGTAATACATGCTGAATCCACCATTCCAGGATATTCATAGGAGGCTTTATCATAATCTACTCCTGATCTTATCATCTGGCAGCATCAATATTGACCTTTGGTTATCTTCAGTAGGGAAGACCTGCAAATTCCCAAGTTAATAGCTCACTACGTTTGACAGTAAATTGATTGTATGTGCCTTAGGAAAGAAAGTTTGTACTACAAAAGGTTTATGGCCAATATAACACCCCAATATGCTATGCACATGTGATATATAGTATACATAATTTCATATATATAATTATATGTGCAAGATGCACGTATACACATAGTACCTCTGCTTGCACACACCTACACTATATAAATTTAGCTCAGCACTGCAGTAGTGTGGGGTATTGGCTGGGTACAGCTGAGTTTTGTCTAGCCTTTATTGTCTGTGGATTCATAGATGTTGAGGCTAAACTTACCTTCTACAGCATGGCATGATCATTGCATATTTTGGAAATGGTTGCTTGGCGGTATAAACTGTTCACGACAGATTCTGATTGTCTCTGGTTCTACTGTGAACAAACCTGAGAAAGGCACTCTGATTCCAGGAGGGAAGGGTCTGCGTTCTCCTCAGTAATTAGCCAGTGGCCCTAGGATCCTCAGAGCCACGGTGGAGTCCAGAGAGTTATCAAATCCTTGTGAACCTGTTTACAGGCTCCTGGAGGGGAATATAATCCTAGTCACTGAATCTCTCTCTCTCTCTCTCTCTCTCTCTCTCTCTCTCTCTCTCTCTCTCTCTCATTCTCCTGCTCTTGTAGGCACTCTCACTCTGTCTTCCCCCCAGATATCTGGTGATTATTGTCATAAGAATGACTTAATGATGATCCAGTATAAACTTAAAAAATAAAAATAAAAATTAAGATAAAATTGTTGTAGTTTGTCTTCCATTACTGTGATAAAACACTCTGACCAACACCAACTTGGGGAGGAAAGGGTTTATTCAGCTTACATCTCCTGGGTCACAGTTGATCACTCAGGGAGCCCAAGGTAAGAACTCAGGGCAGGAACCTGGAGGCAGGAGCTGAAGCACAGGCCATGGAGGAATGCTGTTCACTGGCTTGCTCCTGGCTTGCTCTCTGGCTCATGCCCAGCCTGCCTTCTTATACTGTCACTGCTCAACAATCAAGACAATACACCACAGATGTGGCCACAGGCCAATCCAATGGAGCAAATTCCCCAATTGAGGCTCCCTCAACCCAGGTGTGTCAAGTTGACACTAAAGCTATCCAGCACAATTGACCCCTTGTCAACTTGACACACAAAACACATCACTATTAAACCACCACCTTTCCAGTTCTTATCCCCAAAATATGATGTTAACATGAATCACAACCTAAGACAGTACAACCTCAAAAGCCTCACAGTCCTTAAAATGTCCAAACACTTAAAAGTCCAGTCTATTAAAAGTCTCCTAACTGTGGGCTGCTGCAAAATCCAAAACAAGTACTGTCTTATTTCAAAGGGAAGAATCAGGCACTCTCAAACAAAACCTAAGTCCAGCAAGTAGCTCAAGGCTGGACACCTGGGATCCACTCACGATCTTCTGGGCTCCAAAGGGTCTCGGCAGCTCCCTCTCTCCGACTCTGCCGTCCGTGGCACACTCATCTCGCAGGCCCAGGCCNGGGGCTGGAGGGATGGCCTAGTGGTTAAGAGCGACGACCGCTCTTGCAGAGGACCCGGGTTCGATCCCCAGCACCCACATGGCGGCTGAGAACCGTCTGTGACTCCGGTTCCAGGAGAACTCCAGTTCCAGGGGAATCCGAGACCGTCTTCTGACCTCCGCGGCATCGCACAACACGGGTGCGCAGACCTGCATGCAGACAATACATTCATACACATAAAAATAAATAAATAAATAAAATTAAAAAAAAAAAAGAAAAGCCAAAAGGAGCCAGGGGCTTCCCCCCCACAAACCTGAGTGACCCTTGAGGACCAGATCCTCAACTGACCTTGAGAAAACAAAACCCTTGGTTAATCTGGGCTAACTGTGTGGCCTTAAACATTCAAAAGGAAAGTATAACCAGAAATAAATAAATAGTAAGGTCTGAGAAATTGTACTTCAGGTATAAAACTTGAGATCTTAGTAAAAAGATATGTATCTATTTTAAGCATACTTACTTGACCATCACAGAAAATTTGCTAGCAATGATTAGGTTCTAATTTTTATACATTACAAATTATTTAGATAATAAAGTCTTGTAGTCTGGTCTGGTATTTCCAGTAATAAAAGAAGTGAGATTTAATGTGAATAATCCTTCAAACCTTCTTTGAAAGTACCAAAGCCAGATATTAGATTTGAATTGTTTTCTTCTTCTTACAAGAAGAGTATTCTTTCAGAGCTTTTAATATAATCTAATATTTCCTTTAATTTGCAACATATAACAAAATAGAGTTCTGTAACCTACCAATGATTGCATCTCTTGTGTTGGTTTAAAGTTAGAATAAGATGTACTAAAACGTCATTGAGTGTCAGATACTTATATGAAATTAAGGTAATCCTTGTAATGCATAACAGTTTTCAAATCCATCCTCACCAAGAACCTTATACCCACAACATGGAGCAAATGCCATTCGCTTCATTTCATACCCCTGATCAATGTAGGAATCCAGATCTAAATGGAATTGGACTGTGTTAGTCAGGAATATTAAATAGTATAAAAATGAAACTCAAAGTTGTTTGTAATGTAACAGAAATGCATTTTTGTCTCCAGCCTGAGAACATGGTGGTATATGGAGACCCTTCCTGCAGGTGGCTTTCAGTACATGATGAAGGGTATTCTGGTTCTTTCCATAAGACTCTAACTCCCCATAGGTCCTCAGTGCCACCCCAAACTCCCTCAGAAAGAGGAAAACCAGAAAAAGAGAAGGGAAGAGAAGGCCTTTTCAAAGCCTGATTCCCAGAGATACACACATCAATTTCTATTTCACATGCCTTGTTCAGAACTAGTCAGATAGCTCTGACAAGATGGAGGGACTGGAGGAACTGTACTCTCGAATGTTTTCAGGCAGTACTTATATTTTGTGAGTTTTTGGTCTTTATTGCCGTGTCAGCCTCTTACTGCATTTGGTCATGAATTGGCCTGAATTTTCTAGCACCTCACACAGGTGGACAGAGTGCTCTTTTACCCCACCTCACACAGGTGGACAGAGTGCTCTGTTACCCCACCTCACACAGGTGGACAGAGTACTCTGTTCATCAGACTCAGAACCTCTACTCTCCAAGCAAGGTTCATTTATCACAGGGAGAAATCGAGTGGGGCAGAAAACCAGGTATGAGCTTCATCCTGCATGAGCCCACACACAGTACATTAGCATTCACTACGGATTTGTTTCTGGAGAAGCTGGGGAGAGAACTCCCTAGCAGAGAAACCCAGACCAGGGCACCAGCTGCTGTGTGGACAAGCCATTTGGTGCTGCCTGCAAGTTTCCTCTGGGAAAGGTGCAATGCAATCCCGAATGCATGGGGAGAAATATTTGGATAAGGACTCAGGGAGCAGTATTTTTTGATGGGGGAGAAAGAGAGCCTGCTGTGTAGCCCAAGTTGTCCTTGAACTTGAGGTCCCCCTGTAATACTGGAATGACTGGTGGGTACCACAATTTCAGAAGATAATTCTTGAAAATTGCTTATGGAATGGGCTGTATGCTAGGCCTTTTGCGCATTGTAATTTCATTTTCCAAAATCTCTATAACTTAGAAATGTGATCCTAGATTTAAAATTCGGGAACACACAACTAACCCAAGATTCAAGTATAGAGGTCTCTGTAACATGTTCTCTGCCTGCTGAGACTCACACCTCTCTGGAAAGCCGGGTTCTGATGCAGGCTAGTGCCAAGGTCTAGAAGGACTAGTCTTGATCAGATGTCCTGTTTGTGCACTGTGCATCTTCCTCCTCCGTCTGCAGTCTCTGGGCATGGTCTTTAAGAATCATCTAAAGGAAACAAGGTGCATAGAAATTACAACCTCTGCCCTTGCTACTGAAGGCATGAACACTACCACAAAGTTAGCAAGCTTGCCCCTTCACCTGTGTGGATTTCCCCTTGGTGAAGGGGTGTGCTCTTAAGTACTGATTCTTAGTACTGTAGTCTTCACCAGAATGACTGTCTGCTCCACTCTGGGAGGAAGTCAGCTAAGTATGTGCATGACTGTGTGGGTTTTATCTAATCAGATAATGTCTCAGGACAGAACGCCTATTACAGTGACCCAAATTGCTTGTGCAATTTCATGTTTTTATAAGATACCATCTAATTTGCCATTATAATTCAAAGTAACTTCATTTTCCATGGTGGAGCACTGAAAATTACTGTAAGTTATAATTTTATGGTAATTATGGTGAGAACTCACATGATTAGCATAGCGAGATCACTGCTCCATTTATTTTCCCAAATGAATCACACCCCCAGGAACAGAGACTCTTGATCTGTAGGATTAAAGTTTCAGGTGATACCTCTAGAATGGTGACAGCTCAACAATCATGACCTGGTTTTCCTTTTATTTTCTTCTAAAATGTTCTCCCCGGCCAAACTAAGGAACAATCTTCAAAGAACACAACACTTCTAGAAATATGTTCATGTTTAGAGTACTGGACCTCTGATTGTATGATGTGAAACCATGCTTGTGTCACCTGTAGGACAGTCTTTCATGTTCATATGAAACAAAAATTGAGCATACTTAATACAAACATCTGAAATCTGAAATGCTCCAAATTTTTAAACTTATTTGACACCACAAATAAGAAATTACACACCTGATCTCATAATGAAGGTGTTCTAAAGTAGTCTACAATCTCAGGCTATATATCCAAAGCTTATATGGATCATCCATAGGCTTCATGTTTAGACTTGGGCTCCACACCAGAGAGATCTCATTATACACACCCAAATATTCCAGATCTGAAATTTGGAAGAGTTCTGATCCAAAACTTTTACAATAAGAGATAGCTGGTGCTAGGGATGGGATGTTGCTCAGTGGTTGAAGGCTTGCCTAGCATGCATGAAGCTCTAGGTTTAGTCCCAGGTTCTACATAAAACTGGATGTGGTGGTATATTATAATCTCAGCACTGGAGTTTAATGTCATCTTCAGCTACATAGGGAGTTTAAGGGTGGCCTGGGATACCCAACACCCTGCTGCTCCATGCAATAAAGGAGGGACACTGAGACTGTGTCCCCTCAGCAAAATGCGTCTTTACATTTCACCAGGCCTATTCTCCACTCTCCAGTTGGACGGTGACCCACAGCTGGTTAAATTTCTTAGTCACCAAATTTTATGTGCCTTTTAAATTTTCTCTCTTTGTAGACAACTGCCCTCTAAGTAGGGTTGTGTATTTTGTATTTTAATCCCTCCTGATACTCCTCTCTGGTCTCATCCCACTTCATTTCAGGACCTCATTACTGAGGCCTTATTGCATCTCCTTATGAATGTGACCTTTGTGTCGATAATCACCCCCATCTTCTGGGCCCTGTATATTTATATGCACTTGGAAATAGCAGCACACACAGGTATGTAAGAGATAGTGAATAACCTGCCAGTCAAAATTTAAATGGATGCTGGCATTTTAAAAAGAAAGCTGGTCTTTTTGAGTAAAGTTGAAGATGATTGTATTGGACAGTCAGAATATTCCACTTAAAAGTCACGTTATTTTAAAAAATTATTTATTTATATTTATTTTATGTGTATGATTTTTTTGCCACAGAAGGCAGAAAAGGGAATTGCCTGGAACTGGAGTTAAGGATGGTTGTCAGCTGCCATGTGAGTGCTTGGAACTGAACCCAGGTTCTCTGAAAGAGCAGACAGTGTTCTTAATCACTGCTCCATTTCTTTGGACCCAGAAGCCATATACTTAGCAGTGACTCTCAGGAATAATTATCTGAATAAGGACAAATGAGTTAGGAAGGATGGCTGGCATATGGGTTTTGAGACCCACAAACCAATATCCTTCCACAGAACAATGCAAGAATTGGTATTTTATACACAGTTATGGTAAGCATGATATAAATTCTGTTTCTATGACAACACTAGAAATTACAAACACATGATACATAGTATAAAAAAAAAAGAAAAAAAAAACTTCAGAGAAACTAAAATCCAGATGTTCCTAAAACAGTATTATGGAATATTATAAGTAAGCACATAGTAAACTAAACAAATAGTCCTAGGAGCTTATTCCCTGTTCAGTGTATTTCTAAGCCCTCTGTTCTTTGAATGGACAAACAGAATTCAGGATGGTTTTTGTCTATTTGATTATGGTGGACAGGTTGGG
Organism: Rhizomys pruinosus; assembly: GCA_009823505.1. Taxonomy (NCBI): domain Eukaryota; kingdom Metazoa; phylum Chordata; class Mammalia; order Rodentia; family Spalacidae; genus Rhizomys; species Rhizomys pruinosus. The sequence goes on along the minus strand of VZQC01006682.1, from coordinate 3,365,868 downwards.
ATGTTGGCCTGGAGAAAGTCCTTGCTTCATGTCCAATGCTTGTTCTCCTTTTCGAGGCTGTTCCCCAGGGTCATTTTTGCTTCTGAACTCTGGTCACTGATGTCTCAGAATCCAGGCCTCTGCCATGATTTCTGAGAGAACATTGAGATCTTGTACTTTCCTCATTTTGAACTGTACTTTTCACTTCGCAAAACTAGCATTTGTATTAAGATGTACAAACTTAATAATTTAAAGAATAAATAATAAAAGAATTAAGATAGTGTTCTGATAAAAGAACTACACTGTGCCAGCCAAAATGTATCCTGAGCATGAACCAAACTTTCTTCCACAAAACCATCTTAGCAAACAGCCATTTTAGCAAACAGCCATCTTAGCCAGCTTAGAATACAGGGAATCTCTGAGAATGTTCCAAGGCCCCAAGAACTCGAAGAGGAATGACATCTAGAAGCCAAACAGAATCAGGGATGCTCCTGGAACTGAAAGGGGAGTCCCGTGCCATGGAGCGTAGCCGGGGCTGTGAATGGGCTTCTGTTAATAACAAAGTAAACGGGGACTTAACTGCTGACCACAAATATGCCATGCTCAGAAGACACAAATACAGAGGACGTTGGGTACGAGGTACATGACACTGTTAACTATCCTTCCTTTCTGCAAAATGTATAACAATTCTAAATTTATTTTCCTATAAAATAAGCTAAGCAAGACTTGAAGCTATGGGCTACACACACATACGCGCTTCTGAAGCCCTTTCCGCTGCTCCAGGGCTAGACTTCTCTGCCCTTGGGCTCTGGGTGGTGGTGTCCCAAATTTAACAGTGTCCATCCCCCAACCTCGGGATCATCTGAAGCCCTCCCACTGCTGCCGGCAGGGCTACATTTCCTGTATTAGTAGGGACCTAGACCTTTGCAGACTGCCTGAGAAGTGCCAGAATTAAGCCTCTGCCCAGCACACTGCCCCAATTGTACCTGCCAGCTAGTATGGCACAAGACCTTAGAAAGAAGCTTGAGAATATCTGATTGAAACACCTTACTAGCTGGATGAGAACCAGCTGGTCCTTTCAATACAAAATCAAAAAGAGATACCCTGAAACCTAAGAAAGCAACCAAGGCTCATCAAGAACACAGATAGTCAGTCTTCACTGCAACAAAGGAATACTTGTGTTTCATACCATAATTACAAACAACAACAAAAAACTCACATGCCAAAATCATGATAAGATAATGACATGAAAAACCCAAATACTATGTTTCCACTGAACACTACCAGTCCTATAGAAGAGATTTACAATGAGGACCTCATAGAGGTAATAACCTAGGACACAAACTGAAAAGAACAATCATAAATATGATCAAAGAGTTCAATGAATTTAAAGAGTACACAAACAAAACTAATCAAAGAACTAAAAGAAGATTGAGATAAAGCTCTGAATGAATTCACAAAAGAGATAGAAATGCCGAAGAAAAATCAGGCTGAAATGAAGAAGGAAGTGAAATACTCAATAAGCCACCTGGAAACGATAGGAGAATGCCTCGGGAATAGAATGAATGAAATAGAAACCAAATATCAAGATTGGTTGATAAAGTTGAAGAATTGGTCTGCTCAAGCAAAGATTGTGGAAAATTTTAAAAAAGAACAAAGAAATGGAATATTCAGGAAATGTGGGACATCATAAAAAGACCAAACTTGTGAATCATAGGACTAAAGGGCGAAGAATCTCATGATGATTGTATTGACCAGACCTTCAGCAGAACTGTAGAAGAAAATTCCCCCAAATTAAGGGAACACATACCCATACAAATACAAGAAACACATAGAACACCAAATAGATAGGACCAATCATAATAAAAATACCAAATCTACAAAACAGAGAGAACTTAAAGTTGGAAAACACAAACAAGTCACATTTAAAGGAAAACCCATCAGCTGACTTTTCAATCCAAACTGTAAAGGCCAGAAGAGACTGGACCAAAGTATTCACAGTTCTAGATGACCGTAGATGCCAACAAAAATACTTTACCCAGAAGAAAATGTCTATTATAGTTGAAGGTGAAAGAAAAATCTTCCATGACATGAATAGGCTGAAAGAATTCATGTCCAGAAAACCAGCCATTCAGAGAATACTTGAAGCAATACAAAAATGGTAAGAAAGGAATGACTATACCCAAGTGGCAACAGAAAGGAATTAAAAGTAGATATAACTGTGGAAACACAAAGTTAGACCAAGACTATGAACAGAAGCTAAAATGATGGGGTCAGATACACATCTGTCAATAATAACTTTAAATGTCAAAGTACTGAACTCTCCAATCAAAAGATACAGGCTAGTGAAATGAATTAAGAAAAAAATTCCATTTTTCTGTTATTTCAAGAAACCCATCTAACCTTCAAGGGCAGGCACTATCTTAAGGTGAAAGGGTAGAAAAGATATTCTAAGCAAATGACACTAAGAAACAAGCAAGAGTTGCAATTCTAATATTGGACAAAATAGATTTCAAACTAAAAGTAATCAGAAGATATTGTGACAAGGTCTTGGTTAATTGTTCCTTTGATAAGAAAGAAGTGACCCTCTTTATCTCCAATGGACATGCACTATCTTAAGGTATTAGATAGGTCAACCAGACAAAGAATAAATAGAGAGATGTCTGAATTAAACAATATCACATATCAAATATACCTAACAGAAATCTACTGAGTATTCCACCCAAGCACCAGAGAATATGCTTTCTATTCAGCTCCCCATGGAGCTTTCTCCAAAATCAACCGTGTGCTGTGACACAAACAAACCAACAAGTACAAAAAATTTGACATAATTCCCTGTATTCTATCAGGCCACGAATAATTAAAACTTAACATCAATACCAGAATAAGCCCTAGTAACTACACAAACTCATGGAGATTAAATAACACACTCCTGAATAATAGGAGGATTCAAAGGATAAATTAAAAAAGAAAGAAATGTACTCCTGGAATTAGACAACAACAACAAAATTTACAACACAACAAAACCTCTGGGACACTTTAAAAACAGTCCTATGAGGAAAATTTATAATTTTAAGTGCCTACATTGAAAAATCAGAAAGAACACAAATAAATGACTTAAAATTGCAACTCAAGACACTTGAAAGGGAACAACAAATGAAATCCAAAACCAGACACAAGAAGAAATAACAAAAACTATACAGAAATTAATGAAATAGAAACAAAAAAATAAAATAATCAACCACTTAATAGCTGGTTCTTTGGAAAAATAAACAAGATAGACAGACCCAGTTATTCAAAAGAAAGAAAGAGCAACTCCAAATCAACAAAATCAGAGATGAAAGGGGAAATATCACAACAGACAACAAAAGGATCCAGAACATTATAAGGGAATAATTTAAAACCGATATTCTTTTAAATTTAAAAACCTAAAAGAAATTGAAGAGTATTTTTATATATTTTAATTGAAGTTTTGTGCATTTCATACATAATTTCTCAATCCAATTTAGACTAATTTCTCTTTCCATGCCCCCCCCCACCCTACCCAAGTACATGCATTCTGCCATACCTGCCTTATATGGTATGATTTTTAAAGTTCTTTTTTTTTTTAGTCTTTTTTTCTGAGTCTTTTTAAAGTTTTTCAAAGGAGAGGATTGTTGTTTCAGGGAGAACTTTACTGTTTCAGTTGGTTCTTTTGTTGTTGTGCCCTCCAATTTGTAATATATATGATATATATATATATATATATATATATAATTATAATCCACACCTATACTAAAATTATGCCATCTGAAATTAAACTATGCTATTTCCATATCATATTTCAGGATTCACATTTCCTTTTTAAATTTAAATTACACTAAAATATGCCTACATACCCTCTACCTACCAACATTACAAAGTCTGAAAATAAGTGGTAGATCAATTCTAGAACCTGTTAAGGGATTCACATTCTTAGAGCACAGTTGCTTTCAGAAAAAGAGGAATATAACATTGATGTTGATCAGTTTTCCACTGCATAGAACTCCATTGTGTAGATGTACCACATTTTTTCTATTCATTCATTGGTTGAGGGGCACTTGGGTTGGCTCCAGCTCTTCACTATTGTGAAGAGAGCTGCAATGAGCATGGCTATGCATGTATCTCTGTGGTAGGATGAGTCTTATGGCTATATACCCAGGAGTGGTATGGGTAGGTCAGGTGGTAGGCTCTTTTTGAGTCTTAAGGGCTCTCCATACTGCTTTTCATAGTGGTTGTATGAGTTTACATTTCCACCAGGAATGGATGAGTGTTCCCCTTTCCCCACAACCTCTCCAGCATTTGGTATCATTTCTTTTCTTGATCTTAGCCAGTATTATCAGAGTGAGATGATTATCATAAAGTAGTTTTAATTTGCATTTCCTTAACTATTAGCGATGTTGAACCTTTTTCAAGATGTTTCTCAGCCATAATTATTTCCTCATTTGTGAAGTCTCTGTTCAGCTCTTTACTCCATATTTTGAGTAGGTCATTTGCTGTCTTACTTCTTTATTTTTTGAGTAGTTTATATATTCTGGATGTTAATGTATCTCAAATCATGGGAATCATCAAAGCTAAGCCAAGAAGTGATCAACAATTTAAACAGACCCCTAACATCTAAGTATATGGAAACAGTAATACAAAATTTTCCAACTAAACAAAGCCCAGTCCCAAATACTTTTATGACAGAATTATATCAGACTTTTAAAGATCTTCAACCAATATTACTTAAGTTATTAAAAAAGATAGAAACAGCTGGGTGTGGTGATGTATGCCTTTAATCCCAGAACTCGGGAGGCAGAGGCAAGTGGATCTCTGTGAATTCAAGGCCAGCCTGGTCTACAGTGCAAGCTCCAGGCCGGCTGGGACTAAAGGGAAACCCTGTCTCAAAAAGACCAAAAATAAATAAATGAATAAATAAATAAATAAATAAATAAGTAAACAAATAAATATAAAAATGATAGAAACAGAGGAAAAACTGACAAATTGCTTCTGGGAACCTGGCATCACTCTAATAATCAAACCAGGTAAATATACAACAAAAAAGAAAACTGTAGATCCATATCCTTAATGAATATGGATGCAAAAATTCTCAACAAAATATATGCAAACCACAAACAGGCACACATCAAAAAGGTCATCCACTGTGATCAAATTGAGTTTATTCCAGAGATGCAGGAATGGTTCAATGTAAGTCAATAAATGTCATAAATCACATAAGTGGACTCAAAGACAAAAATCACATAGTCAACTCAATAGATACAGAAAAGCCCTTTGATAAAATTCAACATGTGTTTATGTTAAAAATACCAGAGGGAATCAAACTGGAGGGACCATACCTACCTCACCATAATTAAAGCCATATACAAAAACCCCACAGCCAACATTATTGTAAATGGAGAAAAATTGGAAGCATTCTGATTAAAATCAGGAAACAGTCAAGGCTGTCCACTAGTTCCATTCCTTTTTAATATAGTGCTTGAAAGCCTTGCTAGAGCAGTAAGACAAAAGAAGGAAATTAAAAGAGTGCTAATTAGAAAAGAAGAGATGAAAATTATCCCTTTTCACAGATGACATGATGGTATACCTAAAGGGTGCCAAAAATTCCATCAGAAAACTCCTAGAAATGATTTACAGTTTCAGTAGAGTGGCAGGTAACAAAATTAATCTACAAAAATCGGGCTGGAGAGATGGCCTAGCAGTTAAGAGCGCTAACCTCTCTTACAGAGGACCTGGGTTGGATCCCCAGCACCCACATGACGGCCGAGAAACGTCTGAAACTCCAATTCCAGGAGAACTCCAGTTCCAGAGGAATCCAACACCCTCTTCTGACCACTGTGGCATTGCACTACACAGGTGCACAGACCTACATGCAGACAGTACATTCATACACATACAGAAATAAATTTAAAAAAATCAGTAGCCTTTCTGTATGTCTATGACAAGCAATTGGAGGAGTAAATGGAAACCCTCCTGTTCCCAATAACCTCAAAAATATCTTTAAATGAACCTGACCAAAAACATTAAAGAACTCTAAAATGAAAATTTTAAATCTTTGAAGGAAGAGATGGAGGAGGACATAAGATTATGGAAGGAACTCCCATGCTCATGGATGGGAGGAATTAATAAAGTGAAAATTACCATCCTACTCAAAGTAATATACAGATTCAAGGCAATCCTAATAAAAACCCCATGACATTCTTCACAGAATTAGAAAAAAAAAACAATCAAAATTTCATATGGATGCGCAAAAGACTCGGGAGAGCCAAAGCAATCCTGAGCACGAAGAGCAATGCAGGAGGAATGACTATACCAGATTTCAAACTATATTATAAATCTATAGTCATAAAACAGCATGGTACTGACACAAAACAGAACTGCAGATCAATCAAACATAATCGAATACCCAAACTTGGGTACATGAGATTTCAGCCACCTGATATTTGACAAAGGGGCCAAGAACATTCAATGCAGGAAAGACAGCATCCTCAGCAAATGGTGCTGGCAAAACTGGATCACCACCTGCAGAAGAATGAAAATAAATACCTGTCTTTCACCATTTCAAAAGTGGTGCCTTATTTATTCCAATGTTTTTAAATGATTTTTATGATGTGAAACAAAAATGTAAGGAGAGTATTTTCATATAGCTTGCAATATTGGTGAGCAATTGTGAAGATGATTGGTAAAATTGATTCCAAGGTACACAATTGATTAAGCTTAAGAAAAAGTAAAAAACATGAATAAAAAAGCGATTTTACCACCATTGTCTTCATCAAAGCTAAGGTCACTTAGAGTTCACATAGATCTTCATATGTATATATGTGTATACTACTGAAGTTTGAAAAGTACAGTCTTTATTTTTTAATTTTTTAAATTTATTTGTTATATTTATGAGTGTACTGTCTGCATGTAGGTTGGTGCACCTGTGATGTGCAATGCCGTGGAGGTTAGAAGAAGGCATTGGATTCCCCTGGAACTGGAGTTAAAGACCGTTCTTAGCCACCATGTGGGTGCTGGGAATTGAATCCATGTCCTCTGCAAGAGCAGTCAGTGCTCTTAACCACTGAGCCATCTCTCCAGCCCCTGAAAAGTACAGTCTCTATGTACTTCCTAGGTGATATTATGAATTATTATAAGCATAACTCATTCTAAATATATTTAAATATACTTATGAAAAGCAATCTTTTTGTTTTATTTATTTTTGTGATTTTTCATACAATATAATATTTGGATCATTTAGATACCTCCCCTATGCACAACTCCTCCTATCACCCCCCCCTATGTTATATCTGCAATAAATCCTATAGGTCTACTTAGGGTCCCGAATGGCCTACAGTGTGGGTCCATCCGCTGGAGCCTGGTTAACCTACCATGAATCCCATCCTTGAAAGAGACTCTCTCTGCCCGTCCCAGCAGCCATCTGTGGACACAAGTTCCTTAGGAGGAGTTGGAGCTTCCTTTCACTTCCTGTCTAGATGTCCTGGTGGTTTTCATATGCAACCTATTGAGAAAATTCTATTCCGCCTTATTAATTTATCATTATGTGTGTGTGTGTGTGTGTGTCTGTATGTGTGTGTGTGTGTGTGTACATGTACAACCACACACACACACACACACACACACACACACACAGCACATTTGTGGATGATAGAGGAGAATTTTCAGGAGAAATTCTCTCCTTCCACCCTCTGGGTGGCTAGGACTCAGCTCAGACCCTGTCTTGGAGAGAAGCACCTTACTCTCTGAGGCATCTGGGCTTGGCATAAGGTCATTTAAGAGCATTGTATTTTTCTTCCTTCTTCTTTTTTTCATTCTTTGATAATTCCACTCACTATACTTAGGTCACACTCCCCTGTGGTCACACTCCCCTGTGGTCACACTCCCCTGAGGTCACACTCCCCTGTGGTCACACTCCCCTGAGGTCACACTCCCCTGTGGTCACACTCCCCTGTGGTCACACTCCCCTGTGGTCACACTCCCCTGTGGTCACACTCCCACTCCCTGTGGCTGCTACCCCAGTTCACTCTGTACCCAGCTTCATGTCCTCTGCTTTCTCTTTCTTTGTTTCAAGTCCATTAATTCCAATACACTCCTGGGTATGAGACCATCCACTGGAGTACGGCAGACATCATTGCTTTAATATTTTGTCTAAAAAACTTAATCTGTGTATATTGTTAGTTTAAAGAAATGATTTTTTCCTTTGAGGTAAATGGGCAGAGCTTAGGGTAGCAATCACAATCTCTACTCCTCTATCATTTTCATTCTCAGATGTTGGCGATGTTGGTTTTTATGTTGTTGACCTCAATTGCATCCACAGTCTTGACAACAGAATTGCCAGGGATAAGCCTAGAGAGCTGTTCTAGGTCCTGAGTCTACTTCCTGGATGAGTGAAGTGGAGTGTGTGGGGAGAAGCCTTGGCTTGGGGAGAAGTCAGAGGAAGGAAGCAGCACTGTTGACAACAGGCCAAGTCTTAAAGGTTTGCTCTTCTAGAGTTCCCATCAGGCCAGCATAGCAGCTGGAGGGGTCACGGACAGTAGGAGCTGGCCACCCAGGGCCATGTGCACCTCTGTCCGATTAGACTGGTCCACCAGAAGCCCAGAGGTCGTCATGGCAAAGTCGCCAACAGTTTCTTTTTCCACCTTCAACGCCATTCCTTAGCAGGGCCATTGTCCTGGGTTTAAAGTCCCCGTGAGCCTTAAATCCACAAACATGGACACGCAGGAGCTGGAATCCTGAAACCAACAGCTGAGGAGAGTCTGTGGGACATTTCCAGAAGAGGTTATCGTGTGTTGTTAGAACCATGAGTGACTTCCCTCACCAGGCACAATCCAGGGATAAGTGCTCCATACTCCCTGGTTTCTGTAGGGTGAAGAAATTCTCTCTCATTCATCTAGAGAGTCAAGCCTGGTGGATGAGCAGGTGACATGGATTGACAGATGGATGAAGTGGAGGCAAAGCACACAGTTCATCTAACAAACATAGTCACAAGATCTGTATTTAGTATAACACTCGGGAAGGAATTCATATCTTAGACCTGAGAAGGTGTCAGAAATAATAAACTTTTTAGAGGGAGAGTATATGGCTTTTAGAACTTTTTAGTGGTGATAGTAGGTATCTGGGGTGGAGGTGGACGTACAGGTGGGGTGGGGGTGGGATCAGGGGGTGGGTGCATGTTTGTTATAAGACAGGATCAGGCTATGCAGCCCAGTCTGTACTAGAACTTAGAATCCTCCTGCCTCAGTATCTAGAATGTTATAACTACAGGTATGCACAATCACCCATACATGGATCTTCAAGTTCCCAGAATATCATCCTGTCAAGAGACTGAGTTTCTTCAAAGATGATTGACCCATATTGCCTTAAGTCCTGGTCCTGAAGACTCCAGCTTGTAACAGAAAGAAATCAGTAACTTGCATTGTTTACAGGTGATATGCTTGTTGTTAAAGGAAGCTTAGTGGAACCATTAGACAACTTTTAAAGCACACTGGAGTTCACCAAATTTCTTGGTTTCAAGTTTAATTTAAAATTGTTCTAAAAAACAGAAGCTGTTTCTAGTAATATTAATAAAAGGGAACTAAGTTGTAGTTGCCTAACCAAAAGAGTTCTCACTGAGCTATAGTCCAAAAGAAGTATGTTCCGAGAAGAAGTGTTACCAAAATCCTGTTCACCATGTTTAAGGGAGAGTGTTAGTGAAAATGCCTTGTCATGTTGGAAAGGATTAACACTGAGAATCTAGCTGACGATAGCTTTAAGGTGGTTGAATGTTAGTGCTGTGTTTAGTTTATAAAATAGGACCCTTGAAACATCAGTACTGAGTATCCACTAGGTTGCCTGTGCCTGAGGGTGGTCATGGGACACATCTCACACTGCAAGGGTCTCTCAGTGACACTGATGTGGTGGGAGCTGGTCACCTGGGCTAATGAGTGGCTCATCTTACAGCTTTGTCATTATGACAGCAAACTGGCTATGGATTGTAACACCTGGGAACTCCAAAATTAACATCCAGCATACAGAAAGAAAAGAAGTCTGAGACGCACAAAGGAGAACATAGAGCATGAAGGCCATGTTTCCAGATGGAAAGCTGGGAGGCTTGAGAGTGCTTGAGGTCTACAGGGAAGAGTGAGAATGCACTAGGAGGTCTCATGAGAAGCCACCAGCTGAGCCCATTTCCAGCATGGGAAACAATGGAAAATATAAATAGAAAAAAAAATAGAAACACAACCACAGAGATTGTAATGGCATAATGCACTGGTGAGCTGTGTGCTGAAAGGTTAAAGTGAAAGGCAGCAGAACGCCAGATCAATCGATGACTGCGAAATACAGAGGAAAATGTGCTGCTAGACTTTGCACGACACACGAAACATACAACCCAGGAAATTAAGCCTCAGATAAGAGAAAAAAATCAAAGCAATCAATTAATCAGGCCTACTACCCAGGCTCTTTATTTTCTAACTTCATTTATTCTATTTATTCTTTTTTTTTACTTTTTTAAATTAATTTTATTTATTTCCGTATGTGTATGAATGTACTGTCTGCATGCAAGTTTGTGCACCCATGTCGTGCAATGCCATGGAGGTCAGAAGGGGGTGCCAGATTCCCCTGGAATTGGAGTTTCAGACGGTTCTCGGCCGCCATGTGGGTGCTGGGGATCGAACCCGGGTCCTCTGTAAGAGCGGTCAGCGCTCTTAACCACTAGGCCATCTCTCCAGCCCCCTATTCTATTTATTCTAATTTTAAGACTGTGTGTGTGTGTGTGTGTGTGTGCATGTGTGTGCGTGCAGGTATGTGCACATGATTGCAGTGTCTATAGAAGCCAGAATAGGGCGTTGTATCTACTGCAGCTAGAGTTAGAGGCAATTGTGAGTGATGGGGATGCTTGGCCCAACACTCAGGTCCTCTGCACAGCCAGGCACACTCTTACCCGCTGAGCCATCTTTCCAACCCTCCAATTACATCATAAAGGTCTTTTTATACTTAAAAAAAATTTTTTAGCTCAGATAAATTCAGTTAACAGGAAAGGGAATTCTCTCTGTACCCTAGCCTCATTGCATTTTGTTAGAAATATCTTGTAATGATGTGGACCACCCACTAAGCTTAATAAGCAGATATCCATACATTAGTAACTAAAACCCATCATTTACATTAGGGTTCACTTCAGTATTAGTTTATGCATTTTGAGAAATATATAATGACATGCAGCTACCATGCCCCTGTCTCTCAGAGGACCGTGCCCACCTGTTCACCCTTTCCTCATCCCCAGACCCTGGCAACCAAAGATCTCCTCACTATTATTTTGTCTGCTTCAAGTAGTCCCATATTTGAAACAATACATTATGAATTCTTCCAATAGTGCCCATTTTTAAAATTTATAAAGTGCATTTAAATTCCTTCCTCTTTTAATGGCATAAGAGCTCAATTCTACACATTGTTAAATAATATTCCAATGTATAAATATGGATCTTGCTTTTCCATTCACCCAATGAAGGATATCTTGGTTATTTACAGAGAACATCTGTGTTCAGGCATTTATGGAGATACAAATTTCCAGCTCCATTGGGTGAATACAGGAGCATGTTTGCTAATTGTATGATGAATATGTGCAGTTTTGAAAGAATCTGCTGAGCTGGCTTCCAAAGGGGCTGTCCAATTTTGTATCCCCAGTGGTAAAGATCAGGGGATCCAGTTGTTCTACCTTTATTCTGATATTTGGTGTTGGTCATTTGAATTTGTGACTGGTGTGTCCTGGCAGCTCGTTGTAGTCCTCTAGGATGACATGACTGGAAGTATCTTTTTTTACTTCTAATCCTCAGGAACCACTATTTAACTTCACCATGTATAGTAGATCTTACCAAAATATTCCTAGCAGACCAATTAATCACGTTTTGTTGTTATTCTTTCCTAGTTGTCCTAACATTGGTCTCTGTGCTTCTCAAAATGTCTGGAGGGACTGGATGCATTCCAAGATTCATTCTCATTATGGTGTCTTTGTGAATTTGGATTATATAATCTGTAACTAATTGTCCCCAGTTCCAACAAAGAGCTTTCTAGGAATGCTTTGAAAATGCTGGGTGGAAGTCTGAGTGCAGTCCACATCTTTGTCTACCTGACTAGACCCTTACATGGCCACATAGGATGTCACAAGCCAACCTTACAAGGACATGAAAACCCTCTCTGTCTCCTGCCTTCCTGGTCTTTTTTTTTTTTTTTTTTTTTTTTGGTCTTTTTGAGACAGAGTCTCCCTGTAGCCCAGGTTGTCCTGGAACTCACTCTGTAGACTAGGGTGGCCTTAAACTCACAAAGATCCTCCTGCCTCTGCCTCCCAAGTGCTAGGATTAAATGCGTGCACCACTACGCCCAGTGCCTTCCTAGTCTTTTAACCTCTACACCTAGCTGGCTTTAAAAGTATGAAAGCTATTAAGGGCTCGCAGATTCTTCCTCCATGGTTTCAGAGAAGTACTGAAGCCAGGCAGCACACAGCAGGGGCATCCCTGCATAAAGAAGTCCTGACAGGCCATTGCAAGAAGCTGTCAAGGTGAAGTCTGGTTGGCAGTGGAGACCCCAAGAAGACACTGAAGAATCTAGAGCTGTGAGACATCTGCCAAGGAGAGCTGCATTCAGGGGGTGGTATGAGCCCAAGAGAGTTATGTAGGGGCTGAAGAGATGGTTCAGTGGTTAAGAGCACTGGCTGCTCTTGTAGAGGACCTGGTTCAATTCCCAGCATCCACATAGCTTCTAATGACCACCTGTAACTCCAGATCCAGGACATTTACACCTTCTCACCTTCTTCTGATGTCTGCAGTCATTGTGTGACATGGGTCCACTTATGTACATGCAGGCAACTCATACACATTAAAGAAAAATAATAAATAAATATATATTTTAAGGAGAGAGAGGTGTATGTCACCCAAAACCAAGCTGAAGGGGCTAAGACATCTAAGACCTTTGGAAGTAGTGTCTGTTGTCAGATGTGGAGCTGCAAGATGTGATATTTGTCCTGCTGGGTCTGGTTTTCTCTGGTCCAATATTTCCTCACTAGACCCTCATCATTCCTTTTGGAATGGGAATGTGTATTCAGTTCCATTGTATGACTGAATTATTTAATTTGTCTTTTGATTTTATTACAGTTAAGAGATTGTCTTGAGTCTCAGAAGATAGTTTTGACTCTAGAATTCTGAATAATATTGAGATTGGTAAAAACCATGGGGACTTATGAAGATGGACTAAATGCATCTTGTATTTTATATGGTCATGAGCCTTTGGGGGCCAGGGACTGGAGTGTGGTGGTTTGAATGAGACTGTCCCCCACAAGCTCCAAGTATTTGGACATTTTGTCGCCAGTTGGTGGTGCAGTTTGGGGAGGTCTTAGAAGGTGTGGCCATGCTGGAAGAAGCATGTCACTGAGGGCTGTCCTAGAGAGTTCTGAAGCCTTGCCAGGTTCCAGGCACTTTCTGCTTCTGCACCAAGGATGATGTGAAACTGTGCTTTCCCCTCTAGCCACCTCCTGCCGCCATCCCTCACTGACATGAAGACTCTGATCCTTCTGGAGCTGTAAGCTAAATAAACCTTCCCTGTGTTAGTTTCTTGGTCACTGTAGTTTATTACAGTAACAGAAGAGTAATTAATACAGCCTTCTCTAAGAGAGTACAAACTACAGATTTATGCTGAGTACAAGTAATTAAATTATGTCTTTTATGAAAGAAAATTGTGTTTAACCATCCCCTCTTAGCCAGGAGTACCAGAATCTAGAATTCTAATTTTATAGCACTCCAACTCAGCTGAGCTCCTCTATAACTGGGAGACAACAGTCTTCTAGTAGTTTGAATGGTGACAAGTGGGGAGGAGTCTGGGTTGTGTGTCACAAACCCTGCTTGTCTGTCAAGGGCCAGAGGCTGATGGGCATTTGGGCATGAACCATATTTTGTCCATTACTGCTGTGGCTGTTAGAACAATTTCTGCAGTTTAAATATTAATGATGAATCAAGGGACCGGAAAGAAGAGAGTGGAATAGAACTTATTGCTTTCTTATTTTCAAACTACATCGATTGTAGCTGCGCCCACACTTTTGTCTTGATCACAACAACTGGGAAGTGCAGCCATGTCTCCCTATATAAACTCAAAGGCAGCCATGTCTCCCTATACAAACTAAATGGCAGCTTCTGAGACAAGCATCAGTTTTCACAGCAGTTTAAATCCTAACAGAAATAGGAGACCTGTACCTTGCAGGGCATTCCTAGAAGACAGTACAGAAAGACCCTCTATAGGAACTTGCTTCTGTATTCCTCATGGGATGTTCTGCTATGTGCTGATTGGTGGATCTGGATGGACCCACTTAAAAATGGGCAAACTGACAAAACCAAGCAAAAGTGGGATATGATTTCTGAATTGCTAAGAGTGGAGATGGAAAATTGGTCTTATGATTTTGCTTGGACTGCAAACTAGTTGATACTAGCTGAGGTTAACAATGAAAATTATTCTAATGTCTCAAGGAGACCAGATGACTGACCCAGTATCCTCTCCTGCAGCAGATAATGGAGGAGTTTTCCGGGCATGCTTGGTAACAAATTCTGGGTGGTAGAAGAGGAATGGCAGTGAGTAGAAGGTGCCTTTTTTCATGCAGGTCAGAGTCTCTTGAGGGCAAAAGTGTATTGGATATGTTCTTTATATTCACTAATGACAACTTCCATCACAGATTTAAATCTCTTTTGAAATATGAGAATTCTGTACATTATTTTGGAGAGTTAAGTGGAAGTAAATCAGTGTTTACATCAGGGTAGCATTTTCTGGTTTTCTGTCATCATCTGTGACCTTGGTTGATGTATTCCAGGTCTAAGGACTAACTGATATAAGAGCACACATATGTTAGAATGTAAACGTTAGAGTATGGGTTGTCTCCAGCCTTGTCTCCATTTACAGTATGGCATCCATTGTGAGACACCAGCTTCCCCAGGAAGCTCAAGATAGGGATCAAGAGGGGGTGGGCAGAGGATAGATTAGCAGCATTGGCCACTTGTGATGGAGATATCACCAAAGATGTATTTCAGACTCTTCAGACTCAGTAAGTACTTCACACACACATAGTACTCCCTCTGCTCACTCAACTAGACCAGATAGCCCTCATCAGGAAGAACTGCTCATCCCACGTGGGAAGGTGCAGGCTGCCATTTCCTTCACTATGTTTACTTGCTTTCATTAATTTTCTCAGACATATCACGACACAAATACCAGAGACAAGACAATGCCAGGGACTCACACTCAGCAGCTACATCAGCTTATTTCCAAGAGCACAAGGATTCTTCACCAGTTTTTAATCAGAGTAGTCAACAGTCAAGAGAAGGACACAGTATTTGAAAATAACCCTGCATGAAGTTCAGTGAAGAACCTTTACAACCTACTAAGACATTGCAAGCTTAAAGGTGCAAATGGAAAACGGTAAGTGAGAACTTTTCAAGCTACTCTCTGGAGAAAAGGGAAAGTAAATTCTGCTTGCATGGGGTCTCTATAGTCCGACTCTTTGTGCTCTTTTAGAAGTCAGTGAGGGAATCATATCCTATAAATAGTATCAACTTAGGGACAAGCTAACCTTCAGGTCTCCAAATATTTTTCCTTGATTTCTGCAAATGGTAAGAAGCCTTGCAAATGTTTAAGGTTCATGTTTCAGAAAGCAGTATTTAGTTCCCTAGATACAGATCTGTTCATAAACACACTCACACCTAAGTCACAGGGCATGGAATGGGGCTTTTCATTTATATAAGTCAGCAATGAAATTCTAACTTTTTAAATGCCAAAGACCAGAATGTTCAAGAGTTGCTTTCATTTAACTTCAGATCAAATGCCACAAAATTTCAAACTCCAGAGCCTGAATCCCAGAGCAGGCAGAGACAGACAGCATCCTCTTGTAGACACAGTGGGGTTTGCTTTCTCACCCCTATCTGGAGCCAGGCACAGAGCCCACCCTGCAACACAACAGTTTCCCTCCTTGGAGGTGAATGCTTGGGTAAACTGGGCTGTGCATCAGTTCACCAGAGATGGACTTCTCAACCAAGCTTTCCAGAGCTAAACCAGGGCAAACATCATCACATATTTTATTAATTAATGCACAAAGCAGGTTTATAACAATATGGAGCATTCTAGAAAAAAGATATTTTAAAACTCTTTTTCCCTGTCCATGAAAAAGGAAAAAAAAAAGAATCACTTTTTAAAGGTATAGACAACCTGTTCCTGATTCTACTATTAGGCACACTATTTTAATTGAAGGAATGGCCTTCCAAGTACATACAAAACTTACGTATAAAAACAGAAACAAACCCAGCCAACATCATATGTCTCTTTTAGGGTAAGTAGCTTACTGGATACAGATAGCAAATGAACAAATGCTGGTGTCCAGGCCTGCCAAACACAGGTCCAGTTGGCCCTACAGGCAGCATAGATCAAAGGAAGGAAATGGAGACTTGCAGCCAGACAGATCTGGGCACAGAGCTGGTTTTTGAAGCTCCAATTCTCACTAACTAGATGGCACTGAACAAGCAATTTAACATTCCTGCACCTCAGTTACCATACATTAAATAACATAGAATCATTATCAGTTTTATCAAAGCAATTAATGTCTGAACTATCTGGCTGTAGTCTATGTTTTTTTAATATTTTGAGGTAACTAGGTATAGAAGAAGAGCAAAGAGGACAATGATTTTCTTGATCAACTCCCACGCAATTGCAGAACTGAGGCTGCAGATGTGAAGTGAGGCACTTGCCAGATACCACATTATGGTGAGGACTGAATAGACACACCTGATACTTAGCATCCATTTTATCAGAGAGGGAATCTGAGGTGCTCTGAGTACCTGTTCCCTCAGAACACTCTTGGATCCATGCTCCGGAAGATGAGCTTGCTTCCTCTTCTACTGCAAAAATATTGCTAGCATTATGTGGGGAAGTAAAAGCAGACTTTTATCTTGTCAGAGCATTTTGTCTTTTTTGACCCCTACCGATTTAGTATAGCTTACATCCACAAACAGATGTTATCAAGTTAATCCCCTCTGTTCTTTCCAACAGAAATGTGGTAAGTTATAATCAATACCCATGGTTTGCAGAAATTGCTTGCCATCTGTAATGCTGACATAAATTCATACATTGTTCTGGTTAAGGACAAGGAAGGGTCATGGAGTGTTATGTTTAAGTTACAAGAGGATCTCAAGGCTCAGTGAGCTTGTCTACATTACAAACAAGATAAGGTTAATTTTTTGGTTGCAAGGTTAGATAAAAGACATTTGTCCAGAGCATGTCCATATTGTAAAAGTGATTCACACAGTGAAGTTCCTAGGACCAACAGAATCTGGGAATGGAGGTTCTGGATGAAGCATAGCATCGAGGCTCAGTTTTTCAAAAGAGTTTGGGGGAGATACCTTGTGAATTCTGAGATCATGAATCCCTTCAGCATTATTTTATTTAACTTTCTCTTTGCTTTGACTAAATACCTCATGAAAGAACTTAGGAAGTTCTTTCTTACAGTTGAGGAAGGGACACGCAGTCCATCATGGTAGAGAAGGTATGTGCCATCTGTGCCAGGAGTCTGATCAGCCCACACGCAATCAAGAAGTAGACAGCACACGTAAAGTTTCCCAAATCCCAAGACCATTCTCTGCTGAACTACTTCCTCCAGAAGCTCCTACCTCGAGGTTCCTGCCTTTGGTTCCTGCCTTGGCTTCCCTTGAGGACAGACTATAACCTGTCAGTTGAGACAGAATCTCTCCTGCCCGTGTTGCTTCTGGTTGGTGTTTATCACAGCCACAGAGAAATAAACCAGGATGAAGTAGAAAGCGCAAGTCATCCATGGACATCAGCTCTAGAGGGTTCTGCTTACCTCCTGTCTGTCTTCTATAGAACATGCTGCAGTCAGATCACTGTCCTAGTCAACAGGGGATGGCTGCAGTCAGTGACCCCCTGCTGCCCACACAGCTTCAGTTAAGAACCTGGGACAACCTAGCTCAACCTAAGGTCAGCACCTTCCAGATCCATGAGAATGGCTCATTCCTACCACTGGATAGCATGTGACAAGAGAAAAGCATGTTATAGTCAGGCCCTTTCTGCCATGGACCTTAAATGAAGTGACTAAGAATACAGCAATAGAAGTAGAGGGGACCCGGTGTAAAATTAATGTTTCTGGAATTGATATATCCACAAAGATTTTGTCCAAGGGAAGCAGAGACACAATAATCTGTCTGGTTTGTCTAACAAAGTCTAACAAAATCAAGAGGACATGAACATTTCAGAGATTTAAAAATAAAGAGAACAGTATAAATAACAAGTACTGAAATCTATCATCAATCTTCCAACCACCATCAGTCTAACTCATCTCTCAGTCACGCTTCTGTCATTTCTTCTGTCATCCACATGCATATACATGGACATATGTAGCACACATAAATGTTTATATGTGATATACATATATAACCACATATATAATCAAAACCATGTTACCTTGACACACTTTCATCAAATGTTTCAGGCAAATTCACACACATTCCTTTCTGCTTCCCCATCCTGCCAGCATCCTGGTCCTCTCCACCAGAAGATGGCTGTGATGAAGAAGAGACTCTCAGATGGTGGACACCCTGATTTTGAAGGAGATGTGGCTACTGTGACCAAGTCTCCAGAGGACATAGTCATCCCTGTTCCCCAGCGTGCACTCCTCACTCCGCCCCCAGAATCCATGCACAGAGAACACAGCTCTCTCTCTCTCTCTCTCTCTCTCTCTCTCTCTCTCTCTCTCTCTCTCTGGAAGGTGCTGCACCCATGGTGTGCTCAGCTGTCACATTCAAAACTTGAGTGAGGGGAGAGTCCAATTAGTGTGCAAGCACTGCATTTTAGGGCGCTAGCCAGTTCCTGCCGCTATCCGTAACCAAGATAAAGTAGACTATGTGCCTGATGTGGTGGTGCACACCTTTAATCCTAGCACTCAGGAGGCAGAGGCAGGCAGATCTCTGTTAGTTCAAGGCCATACTGGTCTACAGAGCAAGCTCCAGGCCAGCTGGGACTAAAGGGAGACCCTGTCTCAAAAATACAAAAATAAATAAATAAATAAATAAATAAATAAATAAATAAAGGAGAGTATGTAACACATCATGAAGAAAGACCAGTGGAAAATCGCTCATTAGCCAGAGACTCACAAGTCATGTGACATTCTGAGGTCATGATACTTTCCATGTGCCTCACATGTGTTATTGAACATTATTCCTGTTGGATTTCAGAGCACAGGGTAGAGGAAGAATAGGAGGGAAAGAAAGTGACTGCATCTGACCTAGACAAAGGAGACTGTTATTAGCCAGGACAGAGGACAGAGACAGAAAAGGAAGGGAATGGTCAGGGATCACACAGGGCACAGCTGTGGTAGGCTACTTACCGGCCAGAGCATCCCAGGAAACTGATGGCATCCTCTTTCCTGGACTTTCTTGCTCCAGCCAGGCAGGCCCTCTTGGGAAACAAGCTGTCTCAAGAACAGTGCTCCCTGGTTCCCGATGCGATGCCCACAACAGTTGAGCGTTAACAGCAACAGCAGCAAAATGGTATAGGGGACTTCTGGTTTTCTTTAGCCAGGGCTCTCTATCAGAGATACTAAGATAGAGTACCAGGGTACTCTATCTTAGTAATTCCCATTACTAAGAACTATTTTAATTTTCCACAATTATATGGATTTTGTCAATATTATGCATTTTGAACTTTTCATCTGCTCACCCACATACAGCATAAAAAAGCTATTTTCATCATTGATTCTAAGGAAAACATAATTCAGTTTTATGGATAACCAGTTATCACTACTGCAGATGTGTTTGGGAACAGTTTTCATGTAATCAAATGTTTAAATACCCCTCACTCTGACTGGCTATGAGCAGTCTTCCCGTAGCATATACAGAAACCCTCTACCCATAATGCTGTGCACAGGATGGTCTTCCAGTGTCACTGCACTGTAAACTTTTCAGAGGCATTAGTAGAGTCTGGACCCACCTTTTTCAAATTGTTGTTTTTCTCAGTTTTATTACTCCGTTTAATAACTGGTTATTCAAAGCAATAAAGTTCAATGCATCATCCCAACTCCACACTCCTACCAAATTCCTTGTAGCTTCCTCACATCAAGGTAAGCACCACAGAGCAGTGAGGACCTCGCAGGAGGTGGAGTCGGGCCAGGGCCGGGTGGAGTGTCAGTGTAGTCACTGACACTCGTGACACGAGTGCGTCACACAACATGAATGAAAACATCCCTCAGAGAAGCCAGAAAATGATTCCAGGAAAGAAGCGACAGTGTGAGCGAGGTGAATTTGTGGGAACAGGATGTGGAGAGTATGGGCAGAGACCTGGAGACAGTGGCTCTTCAGTGGGTCGGAACTCTCCTAGAAAACACAGTGTGGACCCCATTACTACAGGTTCTCAGGAGGACCATAGCACAGCGAGGAGTTTGTGTCAAAGACCTGACTTAAGTCTAGCGGCCTCAGGGGAATTTTCTTTAATCTCTCTAAGTGCAAGTTTCTTCATCTACATAACAGCTAGGATAATAGTAATTATCTCATATGCTCAGAGTCAATACTGAATGAACTGAAGTAAAATCTCATGGCAGAGCTTAGCATGCATGCACACACATGTCACCTGCATTATCCTAGTGTGGTCTTGAAAGAGACACAGACATGGGGATTCAACCCAAGTCTATATTCCAGTAAGTAGCCTCCTACCCAAGACTCTAACCCCAAGCTGGGGAGATACACAGACTTCTTTCAGTGACTTACTTGTTGCTGGCTTTTATTCTTAGTCTTGTGTTTGCTGTGTTATGCCTTCAGAGGAAAGGCTAGTATAAGACACTTCATACACATGGTATACATTACTAGAATCCATTTTCACATCTAGTAATTTTGAAGAATTTATGACACAGTTAACAGAGAAACAAAAATCCTTCATGTGTTCTGCTGCTTTTACTTGTATCATTCTGTTTCTAATTCTGATTCTCTCAGAATTAGCTTCTTAGTAAGGGTGACCATATCATTTTGTTTAGGTCTTTGTCATATAAAAATATGTTTTTAAATTAGGTTCTGTCATTGTACACCACAGTAGAACTGAAGGAGAAAGTAAGGGAGGGAAGGAAAGAGGGAAGGAGGGGGGAAGGGAGGAAGGAAGGAAGGAAGGAAGGAAGGAGGAAGAAGGAGGAAGGAAAGCAGAAGGAAGGAAGGAAAGCAGAAGGAAGGAAGAGAGAGAGGAGGGAAGGAGGGAGGGAGGAAGAAAGAAGGAAGAAAGGAAGGAAGGAGGAAGGGGGAGAGAGGAAGGAAGAAAGAAAGAAGGAAGAAGGAAGGAAGGGAGGAAGGAAGAAGGAAGGAATGAAGAAATAAGGAAGGGGAGAGAGGAAGGAAGGAAGAAAGAAGGAAGGGGAGGGAAGGGAGGAAGGAAGAAGGAAGGAAGACAGGAAGGAAGAAGGAAGGAATGGAGGAAAGAAGAAGGAAGGAAGAGAGGAAGGAAAGGAGGAAGGGAGAAAGGAAGGGAGGAAGAATGAAGGGAGGAAGGAAGGAAGGAAGGAAAGAAAGAAGGAAGGAAGGAAGGGAGAAAGCAAGGGAGGAAGAATAAAGGGAGGAAGGAAGGAAGGAAGGAAAGAAAGAAGGAAGGAAGGAAGGAAGGAAAAGGAAGGAAGGGAGGGAAGGAGGGAGGAAGGAAGAGAGGAAGGAAGGAAGGAAGGAAGAAAGAAAAAATGAAGGAGGAATGAAGGAGGAAGGAAGGAAGAAGGAAGGAAGAAGGAATGAAGGAGGAAGGAATGAAGGAGGGAAGAAGGAAGGAAGAAGGAAGGAAGAAGGAAGGAAGAAGGAATGAAGGAGGAAGGAATGAAGGAGGAAGAAGGAAGGGAGGAAGGAGGAAGTAAGGGAGGAAGAAGGAAGGAAGGAGGAAGGAAAGAAGGAAGGACAAAGGAAGGAAGGAAGAAGGAAGGAAAAAGGAAAGAAGGAAGAAATCAGTAAAGGAAAGAGGATGATCAGGAGGAAGAAAACAGTCTTGCAGACAACTCATGTGTCCTGATTGTGGAGTTGATTTCTCACTATGTGATTCTCTCTAGATACACGGAGCAGTCAAAATAAGCATGCACAGCTGTCTGTGTATGTGTCACACATCAACACAGTGGTTAAGCACAAAACACTGCTTTAGAGTCATATTTACTAAATCAAATCGAAACATACCAAAAACATGGGCCTTTTTTCTTCCTATTAAAACTTGGTGGCTCAGAGATTAAACCACCTGCTGGTGGTTCCCAGACCCAGCACCTGAGGAACAAGCCAAGTTTCCCACACGCTCCTGCAACTCCAGCTGCGAGGGCTCTCATGCTCCGTTTTGGCCTCCATCAGTGCAGCTGCACACACATGCATACACTTATAAACACACGCATAAACACACAAAGATAAATGAAAATTAAAAATTAAATATAGTTGTGTGGAGAGCGAGTGCTTTTCTCTTACTACTGGAACTCTAAAAATAAGGTGAATTTATTATTATTATTATTATTATTATTATTATTATTTATACTCTTTATTTCCGTTTAATATTTCTATCTAAAAATCTACATAACTGATCTCTTTTTTTCTTTTATTAATTGTTGTTTTGTGTATTTCAGACATCATTTTTCAATTCAGTTTAGGCATATTCCCCTTTCCATTCCTCCCACCCCACCCCACCCCAGATCATGCATTCTGCCATAACTGTCCTGCATCTTTCTCTCAGTCCTTTTTTTATGCTTAGGAATTCACATTTTTCTCCATTAATTTTATATTACTCTAAAATATGGATACATACTCTCCACCCACATACAGTAATTACAGAGTCTGAAAATAATTGGTGGTTGGATTCTAGAGCCCATTGAGAGATTCATATTATGAACAACATAGATGCTTTCAGATAAACAGAAATATAACAATAATGTTATTTAGCTTGTTTTCCTCTGGGGGAATTGGTGTTAGCATCCACAAATGAGGAAAGCCATTCTCCATCTGTCTTTCTGGGACTGTGTTACTTCACTCAGCATAATGGCTTCAAGATCCATACACTTACATGCAAAGTTCATAAGGCCATCTTTCTTTATCACTGAATAGTATTCCATTGTGTAGATGTACCATATTTTTGTCCTCCACTTGTCTGTTGAGGGGCATTTGGTTTGGTGCCAGCTGTTCACTATTGTGAAGAGAGCTGCAATAAACATGGATGTGCATGTATTTTTGTAGTAGGATGAGTCTTTGGGGTATATACCCAGGAGTGGTATGACTGGGTCAGGTGGTAGGCTCATTCTGAGTCTTTTAAGGGTTCTCCACACTGCTTTCCATATTGGTTGTACAAGTTTACATTCCCACCAGCAGTGGATGAGTGTTCCCCTTTCCCCACAACCCCTCCAGCATCTGTTGTCTTTTCTTTTCTTGATCTTAGCTAGTCATGTTGGAGTGAGATGGTATCTGACAGTGGTTTTAATTTGCATTTCCTTAATTATTAATGATGTTGAACACTTTTTAAGATGTTTCACAGCCATCTTTAATTCCTCACTGGTGAAGTCTCTGTTCAGCTCTTTACTACATCTTTTGAGTAGGTCATTTGTCTTCTTACTTCTTTGTTTCTTGAGTAATTTATATATTCTTGACATTAATGCCCTGTCAGATGTATCACTGGCAAAGATTCCTCCCACTCTGTGGGTTTTTATCTTCATATCTTTTATTGTTTTTTCAGTGTACAGAAGCTTTTGAGTTTTATTAGTTCCCACTTGTCTAATGTTGACCTTATTTCCTCATTGTCTGATTTAGAAATTTTTTTTTCCTATGCCTATATCTTGTAGGTTGTTGCCAACTTTTTCTTCTATCACCTTCAGGGTTTCAGCTTCACATTGAGATCTTTGATCCACTTGGAGTTGATTTTTGTACAGGGTGAGAGGTAGGGGTTTAATTTTGTTCTTCTACAAATGATGATCCAATTTTGCCGGCACCATTTGCTGAAGATGCTATCATTCCTCCATTGAGGGTTTTTTGTCCCTTTGTCAAATATGAGGAGGCTGAAATTGTATGAGCTCAAGTTTGGATCTTCAATTTTGTTCCATTGGTCAACAAGTCTGTTTTTGTGCCAGTACCAGGCTGTCTTTATGACTATGTCCTGTAATATAGTTTGAAGTCTGGTAGGGCAATCCACCCTGTATTGCATTAGCTGTTCAGGGTCTTTTGGTTTTCCATATGAATTTTATGATTTTTTTTTCCAAGTCTGTGAAGTAGCTCACAGGGATTTTGATTGGGATTGTGTTGAATCTGTATATCAATTTGGGTAAAATAGACATTTTTACTATATTAATTTTCTCAATCCATGAGCATGGGAGGTCTTTCCATTTTTTGATGTCATTTTCAATCTCCTTCTTTGGGTTTAAAATTTTTGTTGTAGAGGTCTTTGGTATCTTTGGTTAGGTTTTTTCACAGGTATCTTATTGTTTTTGAGGCTATTGTGAGTGGGAAGGTCTTTTTATATTCTTTCTCCACTTGTTTGTTGTTGGTGTAAAGAAAGACTACTGATTTTTCTAGGTTAATTTTGTAGCCGACACTTTTCTAAAACTCTTGATCATTTCTAGAAGTGTTCTGGTGGAGTTTTTAACATCCCTTAGGTAAACTATCATATCATCTCCAAAAAGGGATAGCTTAACTTCTTCTTTTCCGATTAGTATTCCTTTAAATTCCTTCTGTTTTCTTATTGCCCTAGCAAGCACTATGTTGAAGAGGAGTGGCACTAAGCGGCAGCCTTGCTGGGTTCCCACCTTTAAGGAAAATGGTTCCAATTTTTCTACATTTAGGATGATGTTGGCAGTGGGCTTGCAATATATGGCTTTGATCATGTTGAGGCATGTTCCTTTTAGTCCTATTCCTTCTAGGACTTTAAACATGGAGGGATGCTGGATCTTGTCAAAGTCTTTTTCCGCATCAATTGAGATGATCGTGTGGTTTTTGTCTTTCAGTCCATTTATGTGTTTTTGATATTTATTGATTTACATATGTTGAAACATCTCTGCATCTCTGTTATGATTCCAACGTGATTGTGATGGATGATATTTTCGATGTGGGTCTGTATGTGATTTGCAAATATTTTGTTGAGAATTTTTGCATCTGTGTTCATTAGTGAGATGGGGCTGTTTTGGTATTAGAGTGATGCTGTCTTCATAGAAGGAGTTTCGTAGAATTCCCTCTGTTCGTATTCTTCCAAACAGTTTGAGTAGCAGTGGTTGTAGGACCTCTTTTAATGTTTCATAGAATTCTGCCGTGAAACCATCTGGACCAGATGTTTTTTTCATTGGGAGGTTCTTAATTATATCTTCAATTTCCTCAAATATTATGGATCTGTTTAAACTGTCAATCTCTGGGGCCAGAGAGATGGCCTAGAAGTTTAGAGTGCCGACTGTTCTTGCAGAGGTCCTGGGTTTGATCCCCAGCACCCACATGGTGGCTGAGAACCGTCTGTAACTCCAATTCCAGAATAACTCCAGTTCCAGGGGAATCCGACACTCTTTTCTGACCTCCGCGGCATTGCACGACACGGGTGCACAAACCTACATGCGGACAATACATTCAAACGCATACGAAATAAATAAATTAAATTAAAAAAAAACTGTCAATCTCTTCTTGGTTACGTTTTTTGGTTCCCAGGATTTCAGAAATTCATCCTTTTCTCTTAGGTTTTCAAATTTAGTGGAATATAGATTTTTGAGGTAAGCCCATATTACTGTCTGGATCTTTTCTTTGTCTGTTGTGATGTTTCCCCTTTCATCACAAATACTGTTGATGTGCAGTTTCTCCCTCTCTCTTTGGTTAACCGGGCTAGAGGTCTATTTTGTTTATTTTTTCAAAGAACCAGCTTTGGATTCGTTGATTTTATGTATTGTTTCTGTTGTTTCTATTTCATTGATTTCTGCTCTGATTTTTATTTCTTCCTGTCTGTTGTCTTTCAAGTGTTTTTAGCTGCAATGTTAGATCATTTATTTGTTCCCTTTCTGTTTTCTTTTTTTTTTTAATGTGGGCACTTAGGGCTATAAATTTCCCTCTTAAGACTGCTTTTAAAGTATCCCACATGTTTTGTTGTGTTGTATTGTCTTTTTCATTCAGTTCCATGAATACTTTTATTTCACTCTGTATTTCTTTCTTGACCCATTCGTTATTCAGGATTGTTTTGTTTAGTCTCCCTGTATTCTTATAGCTAGTTGGGCTTATTCTGGTGTTCATATTGAGCTTTATTGAACTGTGGTCTGATAGAATGCATGGAATAATTTCTATTCTTTTGTATTTGTTGAGGTTCCTTTTGTGCCCCACTATGTGGTCGATTTTGGAGAATGTTCCATGAGGTGCCGAGTAGAAAGTGTATTCTCTGGTATTTGAGTGGAATATTCTGTAGATGTCTGTGGGGTTCATCTGGTGTATTGTATTGTTTAGTTCTGATGTCTCCCTGTTTACTTTTGTCCTGTTGATCTATCCAAGGGGCTCAGTGGGGTGTTGAAGTCCCCCACTATTAGTGTGTTAGGATTAATCTGTGTCTTGAGGTCGGGCAGAATTGTGTTTATAAAGTTAGGTGCACCACAGTTTGGTGCATAGACATTTAGGACTGTGAAGTCTTCATGGTTCATTGTTCCTTTGACAAGGATGTAATGACCCTCTTTGTCTCTTCTGATTAATTTAACTTTGAGATCTATTTCGTCTGATATTAGAATAGCCACTGCAACTTGTTTCTTGGTACCATTTTCTTGGAATATTTTTCAATCCTTTCACTCTAAGGTGGTGTCTGTCCTTGAGGTTGAGATGGATTTCTTGTAGACAGCATACAGAATCCATTCTCCCAGTCTATGCCTTTTGATTGGGAAGTTTAGACCATTAGTACTTAAGGTTATTATTGAGAGATGTGTGTTGCTTCCTTTCACCTTATTTTTTGTTTGCATTCTTGGTCTAGGTTTATATTTACTATGTTATGATTTTGTTGCTTTCTCTCTTTAATTGCTTAGGGATAGTTGCTTCTTTCCTCTGTTCTTTGGATTGTTTCAAGGATTTTCTGAAGTATTGGTTTCTTAGACATGTTTTTTTTCATTTTGTTCATGTCCTGAAAGATTCTTCTTTTTCCTTCAACTATAATTGACATTTTTGCTGGGTATAGTAGTCTGGGTTGGCATCTAATGTGGTTTAGTACTGGGAATACTTTGGTCCACATTCTTCTAGCTTTCATAGTTTGCACTGAGAAGTCAGCTGTAATTCTGATGGATTTCCCCTTATATATAACTTGTTTTTCTCTAGTGGCTTCCAGTATTTTGTCTTTGTTTTGAGAATCTAGTGCTTTAATAATTATATGGTGTGGGGAGTTTTTTCCTGGTCCTGTCTACTTGATGTTCTATGTGCTTCTTGTATTTGTATGGGATTGCCTTTTTTCAGTTTGGGAAATTTTCTTCTATTATTCTGCTGAAGATCTTCTCAATAGTGTTTCTTGGGATTCTTCTCCTTCCTCTATCCCTATGATGTGGAGGTTTGGTTTTTTCATAGTTTCCCACATTTCCTGGTTGTTCCACTATTGTGGGTTTTTAAATTTTTCAGAATCTTTACTTGAGCTTTCTAGTTGCTCCATATTACCCTGAAGGTCTGATATTCTTTCTTCTTCTTCTTCTTCTTCTTCTTCTTCTTCTTCTTCTTCTTCTTCTTCTTCTTCTTCTGCTGCTTCTGCTTCTGCTTCTGCTTCTGCTTCTTCTCCATTCTGCTCCTAAGGCTCTTTCCCATCCTTTCCTGGTGGTTGGATGAATTTTCAATTTCCTTTTTCATTTCATCCTGTGTTTTATTTAGTGTTTCCAATTCCTTCTGGAGCCTGTCCTCCTCATCTTGTAGTTCCTTGGTTCATTGGTCATTTTATTTTTTTTCATGTTGGCCTGGGATCTTTTCAGTGTTTCCACTTTCTTCCATAGTTTGTCATTTTCTCCCTCTATGTCCTTCTTGAGTTTTCCTTTCTTTTTTTCTTTTTCTTTTTCTTTTTTTTTTTTTTTTTTTTTTTGGTCTTTTCAAGACAGGGTCTCCCTGTAGCCCCAGCTGTCCTGGAATTCACTCTGTATACCAGGCTGGCCTTGAACTCACAAAGATCTGCCTGCCTCTGCCTCCCAAGTGCTAGGATTAAAGGTGTGCACCACCATGCCCAGCCCTTCTTGAGTTTTTCAATCTCTTCCCTTATTTCTTTCCACTGTTTGTCATTATCTCCCTCTAGGTTCTTCTTGGGTTTTTCATTCTCTTCCCTTAGTTCTCTAATTTCTTTGAATATGTCTACAGTTATTCTTCTAAGGTCGGTGTCTTGGCTTCTGTCCTTGGAGATCTCATTGTAGGGATCTTCTGTAGGGTTGGCAGAGTTCAGTGTGGATTTATTATGAGCTTTTCCCATGTGTTTTTTCTTTGTGTCTTTGATATGTGGATTTGTCTCTTTGTTTCTTTGAAACTGGAACCTCAAAGTTGGCTGCATAGACTATAATCAACAATGCTCTGCTTGTTAGGTCTCTGTACCAGAGCTCCACCAGGATGGGGGAGGAGGGTCTGGATTGGGTTGCTACTTTGGCCTGCATGCCAGTAGGCCCCCAAGGATAAGGGGAGATCTGCCTTGCCTCACCAGCATGCCACTGACTCCAGGCGCCTGTCTGGAGTCTGATCTGGGACATCTGGGGGTGGGTGGAGAGCCCCCCAAGGGTCAAGGCAGATCTGCCTTGCCTCACTGGCACCTCACTGACTCTGGGCACCTGTCTGGAGTCCAAGGTGAATTTCTGTCCTGATTATTTCCACAGGTCTTTTTGAAATCCAAATTTAGATTATTCAAAGTCACAATAATAAAAATCAAGTTGGCTTTGAGACAAATTATCATAGAATCACAATAGATTCAGTTGTAGTCTAGAGTATCTTCTTCATTTTCCATAAAAAGTATAAATCAATGGGAAAAAATGTACCTTCACAGAAACAGGAATATTTGAAAAAATGTCCTAGCAGAGCAAACCTGCACCTCCATCACAGAAAAGCTTCCCTAACTGTGATCCATTCTCTCTGGCTCCAGTCTCTGGCCAGATCTTCCTTCTCAACTTCATGTGTTTCCATTTTTCCAAATTGTACATTTATAAGTACTGAGTGCTATTTAGGAGAGGTGCATATTTTTTTAAATAAATCAACTGCACTTTCATATAACAAAATTCCCAAGAAATGCCAGTGAAACAAGAAAGAAATGGAAAAGTCATTTATTATGAATATAATAAACTTTTTTTCCAGAAACCAAGTCTGAGGAATGTGCTGAGTTGTGAACACTGACACATGTTGCTCTGACAACCTCACTCATGGAACAGGACCAACAGCCAAGATGTAACTCCCTTAACCCTGATTGTCTTAGGGTCTGTCAAGTCAACATAATGGGTGTCCAACCCTAACCCTATCCCTAACCCTAACTCTAATCCTAACCCTAACCCTAACCCTAACACCCAGCTTCAATGTTCTAGAATGGAGTTTGCTGAAGTGCTGTTAGAAATAATGGTGATTCGAGGTTGGGCCTGGGGTGCATTTTGGAGGAAGTTCCTAAGGTGATCATAAGAGATGCCTGGGGAGCTGCACATCTACCCGGGCCTAGAGGTTCTTCCACCCAGGCTGAGCATCTTGTGTCCCTGACATCTGCGTGCCAGTTCTATGATGAGCAGCCTCTTACAACCAGTTTGGGCCCACTTGCAAACCTATAATTGGGAATACAAGTTGCTTGGGAAAACACTCATAAAAATTTCTGGTTCATGTAAAATTCTTTGCAAATTAGACATGAAAAAATGCATGCTTTTAATGGAAGAGGAGGAAATCACCCCCAGTGGGTGGTTACTGGAACTGATCTGTTTTCTAAGCTTTTAAGTGGGGGACTCTGAATACACTAAAGATAGTTAACGTGGAAACTTTTCTAAGGTCTCCAAATATCCAGCTTAGCTCATATAAGCTTGAACATGAACTTGCAGGATTTTCACTGTGACAGTTTCCCCGAGAACACATTTTCGCATCTCTTTCTTTGCAGCCACTGGAGGGCTGTCAGTGTGTGAGTAATATTCCACAGGGATAGGTTCAGCTCAAATCAAGACAGGGCTTATTTATTTACTTTAATATTTTATTTATTATTTTTCTTTGTAGGAGTGCCTACATGTATGTAAGTGCACCTGTGCTGTGCAATGCCCACAATGGTCAAAAAAAGAAGCCAGATCCCCCTATGTAGGTGCTGGGAACCATACCTAGGAACCTCACAAGTGCAGCCAGTTCTCTTAACAGCTGAGACATCTCTACAGCCCAATCAAATCAGGACAAGGTATAGAGATTTATCTTCCTGCACTTATTTCATAGAAATTATATATTACCTACTAGATTAAGTAGGATCCATTTGAAGAAACTGTATAAGACAATTAAAATTTTAAGATACAATATAAAAACATCAATCCAAGTTCAATCAGAAGTTTCAAAATTAACATTTCTAAACTTCAACAACTAAACATCTCAGAACATAAACTTTTAAGATTTTAAATGTAATTTTCCCTGACAGTATTTCTATTCTAACCAATAAAGAAAAATGACTGCAATAATTTCTGATGTAAAAATATATTATTGGGGTGCCCAGAAGATAAAACTCCATTCTTGTTAGTAAAATGGATTTGAAAAACCCAAATGTTAATATAGGCATGTGTAAATCTTACTTCCAAAATACCTGATAGAGGCTGTGAATCAGATACTGCTTTATGGCAGCATAAGGACAGAAAAAATTTCTATTATTAAATTTTGAAAGTGAGGAACTTCTTTTTTGACACCAGCAGTTTTCTGCAGTAAAGAAATAACTTATTCAGAAGAGACAGTTGTTACATATTCCCTTCCAAATTAATCGTTGTTTTCAATGAGTTAAATTTTCAAAAACTTACTACTGAGATTTATAGAGCTATAGAATGACCTGGGTATGTTTGCACATTCCTCTAATCTCAGCACTTTTAGGGCAGAAGAAATGGAAATGGAAGCCGGCCTGGTCTACATGGTGACTTCCAGTCCAGCTGGAGACTACAGAGAGACCCTGTCTCAAAAAATAAAATAAAATAAAACCGAAATACAATTATAGAACAGGTATCTATTTGCATTCATCATTACTCAAATACTAAATTGGAAGTTGAATAATGGATTCCTTAGATTTAATTTAAACAATCTTTGATTTTGATAGAAATACTAAAACGTAAATAATAATCAGATGAAAATCATTTATTTTCCTGCTTTGGAAGGTTGATTTTAGAACTAAAATAAATTATTTGTTGATTTTAAAACTGAAGGTTAAATAAATGAAGTGTACAACTGAAACTGTCTGACAGTTTAACTTATTACTGACTCAAATGGGAGGTTGAAATATGGAATATTAAAAAAGCTGTTATTAAATGATGTTTTCTCTAGGAAAGAAAAATGTATATTCTAAGATAATTAATTGTTTGCTACATGCAACTGTGACTAGAAAAGGCAAATGCCACTCACCTTTGGCCTAGTGATAGCTAGGTAACAACAGGAAACTATGGCCCAGGCAGCCCAGGCAGCCCAGGCTGAGGCTCTGTGTTCCGCAGTGTTCCTAGGGCCATTTAACACACAGCCACTGCCCCATGTCCTGATTCCTATTTCTTTAAAAGAGTTGATGACATTTGTTTACTGCGTGTGTTCCCACTCATACTGGAACAGGTTACCAATTCCTTTTCAATGCCAGACACCTCTAAACCCAACACTCAGAAGGCAGAGGTAGGCAAATCTCTGTGAAATTGAGTCCAGCTTGGTCTACATGGTGAGTTCAAGGCAGAGTCTTAAAAAATAAAATAATAAAATAAAATTTCTCTCTTCTGTAGAGAGTTAAGTGATCTTTATTAATTTTATTTAGCCAAAATTTATTTTAAACAGTCTAAAGCTACATAATAAAATGGCAGATGAATTTAATTCTTGGCTTATTTTTAATAAAAAAGCATACATTGATAAAATTTAAGAGTCCTGGCTTAAGATCTACCTGTGAAAAGTGTGTGACCCCAAACCTTGGTGACGTGATGTGCCATCGTTTGCTGTAGCACTCTGGGTGGCAGAGACTCTGAGCCTTTTCCAGCAGCATGTGCCTTGAGCGGACCCCAGGGCTAGTGTGCTCAGTGTGTGTTTGCGCCTTCACTGTGCTCAGTAAACCTCTTTGTAAGGACCCTTCACCACTCAAAGGGTTGCATTAACTGCTAAGCCATCTCTCCAGCCCCAGGTGTAGTATTTTCTATATCATTATATTACATTGAAGTGTATATGAGTATGTCATATAGTAACATACTGTATAGAATTAGACTTATTTTTATCAATAATCATAACACCATGGTGGTACTGGAAATTAGACTGTTTTCTTCTCACCCACTTGTGCCCCTTTCCCAAAGCCCAGGGAACAAACTGCGGAAGAGGAGGCGTGGTAGATTGTAAGGGCTGTGGAGAGATAGGGGTGAATCATGAGACTATAGGAATATAGTCTGGACACCTGATTGATCAACATGCCTGTGCATACAAGCTTCTCCAACTGGACTATGGGAACCTTGGGTTGTTCAAAATTTGGACATAGATACTTGCAAAATGCACCAATTACTTAATTGTATGACATACTGAGTAACATCATTGTTATCTGCAAACAACTGTGTCATTGTATTGTAGAATCCCTTAAAAATAAAAAAAAATTAAAAAAAAAAAGAAATGTCAACAGAGAAAGGACCCCGTTACTGCTCACACAGTGCATTCCATGGTGAATGTTTGTGGTAAGACATGCCATTGCCCAAGTTATCTTTGCTGATCTAGGATATAAACTGTACTCATTGCATTTCTATCATTTATCTAACCAGGGTACAAATTATTTTTAAATTTCTATTTTGTTATTATTTTTGTATTTTGTCTATGTATGTGTGTACAACATAAGCCTGCAATGCCCAGGATGCCCAGAAGAGGGCGATGGAGTCCCTGGAACTGGAGTTACAGGTGGTTATGTTGCTTCTCAGAGATAACCTCTTGTCTGACCTGGAATTCAGAGTGAAAATTAATTCCAGCCACTTTCAGTCACTTATTATGTGAGGATTGTGGGTTGCAAGGAGCTAATTCAATTTTCCAAACCAAACTTCCATGATATTTATGACAAGTGGAAGCCATGGGGACTCACTGAGGAAGGAAAGGGACCCCAAGTGACTACAACACCAGAGATGCTTAGCCCAGATCTTTGACCACAGGGCTAGATTTAATTTTTCTGTGTTAAAACTTGAATTGTCAAAGTTGGTAAGCTAACATGGTTTCACCTCTCTTTTTTTATCCTTGGGAATTTCAACATACGCTTTCTTTTTTTTTTTTTATTCTTTATTTTTTTATTTATTTTTGTATGTATATGAATGTACTGTCTGCATGTAGGTCTGTGCACCCGTGTTGTGCAATGCTGCGGAGGTCAGAAGACAGTTTTGGATTCCCCTGGAACTGGAGTTCTCCTGGAATTGGAGTTATAGATGGTTCTTAGCCGCCATGTGGGTGCTGGGGATCAAACCCGGGTCCTCTGCAAGAGCAGTTGGTGCTCTTAAACGCTAGGCTATCTCTCCAGCCCCTCAACATACACTTTCTATACCCAATTAATTCATTAAAGGCTACCGTTGAACTAGGTACCGTTATCCTTAATTTAACTTTTCAAATAATACTTGGTTATGCAAAATCATGCAGATGTCCTATTTTAGAAGACAAGCTCCTTCTATCCTCAGCCCTTAGGATCATTCACAGAAAGCTCACTTTCAATTAATATTTTCAATAGGCTTTTTCTTGAAGTTAGTTAACTGGGGTTGTAAATATAACACCTTACTGTGATTTGAGGAGGAAAAAAATCAAACCAACATTGGTGAGATAAATATGTGCTAATTTTTTAACTAGATATTTGATAACTAATATCACATTTCTTATATTTTAAAGTATTAATGTTCTTTTTTTTAATTTTTATTTTTGTATGTGTATGAATGTATTGTCTGTTTGTAGGTTTGTGCACCCCTGTCGTGCAATGCTGCGGAGGTCAGAAGACAGTTTTGGATTCCCCTGGAATTGGAGTTACAGATGGT
Source organism: Rhizomys pruinosus (assembly GCA_009823505.1). Taxonomy (NCBI): domain Eukaryota; kingdom Metazoa; phylum Chordata; class Mammalia; order Rodentia; family Spalacidae; genus Rhizomys; species Rhizomys pruinosus. The sequence continues at coordinate 3,331,727 of VZQC01006682.1, read as the reverse complement.
TCTCAGCCACCATGTGGGTGCTGGGGATCGAACCCGGGTCCTCTGCAAGAGCAGTCGGTGCTCTTAACTGCTAGGCTATCTCTCCAGCCCCTAATGTTCTTTTTAATAAGTAGAATACACTCAAAGTTTCAATGGAGCTCTTTAAAGAAGGTCAGTTTGTCCTCAGAAATGCTTTTCCAGGATTATTCAAAGAGGAAATTCACAGTGTATTTCAAGAACTACAGTTCAGAATAGACATTGATTGTAAGAATGAGTCATCCAAAGGACTAAGTAGGGCATCCCTGACCCAGATGTGTGGAGATGGATGTGCAAGAAACTGGCCAGGACTGACCCCTGACCTCCATGGAGATCTTCCTCCTGCCCACCCATGGCATTCTGGAAGAGCAGCCCACTGTCTCTAGTGGGATGCTAGGCACACAAGCTCATGCTCCTGCCCTTCAAAACCCCTGGTGTTGCAAGGAAAATACTTAATTTGGTTCATGTAGGCAATTGCGTTTTCCAAGCAAAACCCTTAGCCAGACTGACAAATTCAATTTTAAAGGCCAGTATTTTAATTCTGCAGCATGCCTTTGATTTTAAAAGAACAGTCTATGGAGATTCAAAAGAGGAAAAAGGTCCCAATTTTTTGGCTGCTGGTAAGGGATGAGTTCAGCAAACAATATCTTCCAAAGAGCCAGAGGTCGACATATCAAACTCTAATGAGAAAAAATGCAAGCCCATTCATTTTCATGGTTTCCTTAACTCTGAAAGGCCTGTCTCTCTGTTCTGAACCCGTCAAAACTCAAACTCACTCCATCAGGCAAATCTCCAACCCTCTCCAGCTTATTGTACCCAGCTGACCTTATCTGCTCATACCCAAGACTTTCAACATGAGAGAGACCAGAGTAACCAAGACTATATACAGATAAAGAATTATGTGGATTAGCTGGTTCAGTGACCTAAGTACTTCTTTGGAAGAAGAATTTCTAAATGTAAAGTTGTTATGAACATAATATTAACAATGTCTGGTAAGATGTCCATTATAAAACTGCATGCATGTGTTTGTCTATATTTATCTATTTGTGTTTTCTGTGTGTGTTTGTGGCTGTATGTATGGTGTGTGTGTGTGTGTGTGTGTGTGTGTGTGTGTGTGTGTGTTTATGTAGAATACCCTTCTCAGTATCCAGATGACTCATTCTTCCAATGAACCTGCATTCCAAACAGTAGTTCTCAAAATACCCTAGGAATCTCCTTTTCAGAAGCTGTCTTCATTTGTTATTTTATAGTTGTGTATAGTTCTTACACCTTAATTTCTTCAGAGACAGAATTATTATTAATTTTTTTCTGGCTCTTCTACGTGGTGACGTTTTCATTGTGTGTTGCTAAGTTAGTCTTGTGGCGTCTTTGTTGTCTGTTTGTGCCAGGCCCAGGGCCAGGCATGGGTGACCCAGCTTGAGCAGCAGCAGTAGAAAGCCCTGTGCATCTTCCTTCCAGAGCTGGGCCACTCTATGTCTTTGTTTTTCTTCATAAACTACAAAATCAAGGATAAGCTGGAACAATAGTGCTGTGTAGAATGTGTAGTCTCACATTCAAAATTTTCAGATTGGTAATAATAAACTGTAGAGCACACAGTTTCACATTGGCATCTGAATAATTAGGTTTAAGAAAGAAAGACTGTAAGTCAGTGGACCAGGTCACCTGTTGCTAGTTGTATCTTCCAGACATGACAGGGAGGCTGAACCCATGGAACCACATCAATATGGTTGCATAAGCAAAGACAGCATATGGACAATACTGGCTGACAGCCCAATGTGGACAGGGGAAGTCTCACAGTCTCACACCCCTAAATGAAGAGCTTCATGCACTCACGTGAAAGAGGGGAATCAGTTTTCCTCAAGTCATCCGGTCTCAGGTGGTCAGCCCTAAACATACGTGCATTGCATACCAGCACCAATAGATAGACTCAGTAGATCATATATGTATGTGTCTAACAATAATTGAAGAAGATATTATTAATTGGATTTGAAAGAGAGTAGAGGGAGTGGGAGAAGCTAGAGGAGGAGACAAAGGGATGGTAATGATGTTAATATCATTTTATTGTATTAAACTCTAAAAATGATAGCCAAGTTAAAAAAGAAAGGTAAAAATTAAATTACAAATTGCTGAAGATAGTGACATCACAAATATATCCCTTTCTGAAGAGTGAAAAATTGCCAGAACTCTGAAACACAAACACACACTGTTTGTTTCTCTCTAGATATCATTAAGGATTAGAATACAATTTTCTATCTTCATGTGTATATTCAAAACAAGATGAAAGAATTAAGCCATTCAGGAACAATTCCACTGAGTCCTAATGCCAATGCTGGTTTAAAGGTGTATTGAAACACTATAACTCCATGTCACAGATTAAGAGCTAGTGCCTGGCAGCACACATGAGTGCAGAGAGGCCCCCACTTGACCAGCCTCCCGGGAGACCCGGTCCTGTGCTTTCCCTGCACTCTGCACCTGGATCTTCACTTGGTTCCATTCTGGGTTGCCGTCACATTATGTCAAGACTGATAACCCCCACGGCACCTTTCATGGTTGATATTGGATTTGATTCAGTACCTAACTAAGTCTTTCTCAGTTTTCTGCAAAGTTCCTTACTCTCTTTACTGATTTCCACACTGTACCCTTCAGATGAAAACCAGCATATCCCACCAAATGTAAGGAGTGTGGAGTTAGCTTCAGTTCTCTGTGCAGAAAAAGGTTGTTGTTTTTTTTTTTTTTTGTGTGTGTGTGTGTGTGTATAAGAGAGACAGAGAGACAGAGACAGAGACAGAGAGACACAGAGAGAGAGAGAGCACTCTTCTGAGAAGAAATCTATGCCCCATATTTCTTTCTATGTTTCAATAATTACTAAATTATGAGAATATGGAATCATAGGTATTTATGTTCTGGATAATAATATATCATCACCATCAGTTTTGTCATTAACTATTACTTTTGAAAAAAAGATTGTTTTATTCTTCGTGTGGATCTGTGTGTGGGTTTGTACATGTAAATGTTAACAGAAGCTCAAAGAGGGCATCGTTTTATGTCCTAGGACTGGAGTTACAGTTAGTCTAGTTCCACCTGATACTGACTTTGGGAGTGGAACTCAGGTCCCCTCCAAGAACAGTAAGTGTTCTTAACAGCTAAGACAGCTGTTATCTCTATTAAATATTTTTATCCTTAATAACAGCTGTTATTTCCCATTAATTATATAACAGCTGAGACAGCCACCTAGCTCCCATTTTAAAAGTTAAATAGTGCCAGCTTTGGCTGTGTGGGAACCTAAGTTGGTAGATGTGTTCTTTCTGCTGTGTCGTATGGCCTCCATAATTTTGTTTCCCTTTCTGATGGTTATTTGTAGCCTTCCCCTTGCTTTCTGTCACCTTGTAAATGTTGCTCTCGGTCCTACACTTTGTGATATATATACAGAATATGGAAGACAGCATCAGAAACTAGGTCTTCCATCTACACATGCTCAGGAAAGGAGGTGTCCTTGCATCTTAGCACTGGCAGCCGACGGAGCCAGAGGATGCATTGTCTGACATACACACAGATTGAGAAGAATTCCTTCATGTAGTCATATGTGACTACAGAAGACTAGGGGTCTAAGCAAGGTCGTGAATATGAATCTCAAGCCACTTGGAGTACCCCAGCTGCTGCCCTCACTCATCTGTCATTTCTCCTGTGACCATGAGTTATTCCAGGGTTCTCAGGGTTATCTTCTAGTAAAAACTGCCAAGCAGTATTAGCATTGCTAACTGGGAAGCCCTAGGAAAGCCTTCATCGAGTGCAGGCTGGGGTCAGCGCTCAGTAGCTTTTGAGTTCTGCCTCCACCCTGCACTGAGGCCAGGAGTTCCCAAGCAGCTTCTCCTCCTCTGCAGGCTTCTCACTGGTGTTACACAGTCTCCTACCTCTGCCACATGCTCTGCTTCACCCAGAGTGTCTTCCTTCCTCTACCTCCTGATGCCATGGGCAGAAAACGTAGGTCAGAGGATAATTGTTCTAGTTTCTCTTCCATTGCTGTGACAAAACACTCTGACTGACACCAACTTGGGGAGGAAGGGGTTTATCCAGCTTATATCTCCTGGGTCACAGTTCATCACTTAGGGAGCCCAAGGAAGGAACTCAGGGCAGGAACCTGGAGGCAGGAGCTGAAGCACAGGCCATGGAGTTGTGCTGTTTACTGGCTTGCTCCCCTGGCCCATGCCCAGCCTGCCCTCTTATACCATACACAACAACCTGCCCAGGGTAGCACCACCCATAGTGGGCTGGGCCCTCCCACATTGCCCAACAATCAAGACAATACTCCACAGATGTGGCCAGAGGCCAATCCAATGGAGCCAATTCCCCAACTGAGGCTCCCTCAACCCAGGTGTGTCAAGTTGACACAAGCTAGCCAGCACAATAATACTACTGCTTTGATTTTCCTGGAAGAAATGTAGAAAACTAATCTTGAAAACATCTTCCTAAATATTTGAGAAGTTGGCAATCAAATCATCTAGGTCAAGTAAGTTTTGTTTTAAAGGGCTAATCATTACTAATTCATTTCCCTTGTAGGCACAGGCCTGTCTAGATTAACTGTTTGACTTTGTGTGTGTTTTCGTAATTTGTGCCTTACATGTCATAAATCATTACTCTTATGCATCCAAATTATCAAATGTATTTTGCATAAAATCAAAAACACAACCATCATTATTTTATGATTTCTTAGGCAGTCCTGAGCTCAGAGGTGAGAGCCCCTGATGATAATAATTCCTCCTCTTTCTATTCTTCTGGTTAGCTCACCTAGAATTTTATCAATTGTATTGATCTTTTCAAATATGCAGCTTCTGGTTCTGTTGATTCTTCCTATTGCTTTCCTATTTGTGATTCCATGGATTTATGCAGTACTGCTTCTTTTGCTTGCTTTGCCCTTAAATTGCTTTCTTTCCATAATTTCCCAAGGTGGAAGCTTAGGGTATTGCTTGAAGTTATTTCTGCTTTATAAATACATGGCTTTAATGCTATAAGTTTTCCTGTATACTATATACATTTTGGAAAGAAATGTATTTTAACTTTTACTTTGTTCAAACAAATGCTGATGTCTTTTGAAATTTAAATTTTCTTATTTAGTACTAATTTTATTTGAAGTGATACTATTTTATCCTTATGTGTTTGGGGACTTCCACCTAACTATTGATTTTGAGTTTAATCGAATTATGTCTGGATAATCAATCACTTTGGGGAATTCTATGCATTCTTTCCTTGAGTTTCTGGGCCTGGGTTTCACTCATAGCCCCTAATGTCTATGATTTTGAAGAATGTGTTTAATGGCCAAAAAAACAGGCTTTGTTGCATAATGTCTTCTAGGAGCTTCTCTTCGTGTTATGGAGCTATGGACAGTTGTTAGCTGCCATTTGAGTGCTGGGAATCAAACCTGGTTCTTCTGCAAGAGCTTCCAGTCATCTTCACAGCTGACCCATGTCTTCAGTTCCTAATTCCATCCTTTTTAAGCACACAGTTTGGTGCTCCCATTGGGTGAATGTACATTTAGATTGTTCTGGTTTTTTGAAGTTCATATTACAAATTATTAGTATTATGATTTATCATTATAAAGTCTTTTCTCATGCATGAATATTTTCCTGGTTCTGAGATCTCTGGCCTAACTTGGTGCCCCATATTGAAATGTTTATTGACCAAAATCACATTGTTCAGTGTTTTCTTTTTTTACATACACTGACAATTTTCAGCTTTTAGTAAATATATGTGGAATTCTCACAGTTAAACGATTGATATTGAATAATCTCTATCATGCAATTGTTTGTCTTTGTGGCAGTTGGCCTTTTTCCCAACGTTTTATGCCATCTCTAATATTTGTTGAAGTATGTCATTGTTTTCTCCATTATTTTAACTAATTTAATTCCACTTAGAAACACTGCCATATGGGCTAACCAAGCTTTAGGGCATTATTCGCTATAGAGTTGCTTTGGAATGGTACTGAGTTTCAGTTTTTCAACATAAAAAGATGTCTAGCAATAGTGGGACAGAACCCTTCCCTCTGCTGAAATGTGTGCTAAAAGGTGTTTAAGAAGGCAGATGTTTGTTATGTAGATTTCATCACAATAAAAATAAAGAACAAGAGAAACGAGGTGTCTCAGTTTCCCTTTGTGGGAAATGTGTCTTCACGGCTCCCTTCCATTTGTCTGCCTGTCAGGGAATTTGCCTAACTTCCGGTCCGTCCTCCTGAAGCTCTGCACACTTGATAATCTGTCTTCACACTATTTCTTCTCCCCAAACAACCATTTAGCCCTGTTTCCAAGAAGCTGATTTTCCTTAATGAAGCTTGTTTGCTTTCTTTTAAAAAATTGTGTGTGTGTGTGTGTGTGTGTGTGCGTGTGTTTTGCCTTCATGTAAGTGAACCCATGTCTATAATGTTTCTGGAGGTCAGAGGAGGGTGTTCAGTCTCCTGTAACTGAGGTTGTAGATGATTGTTAGCTGCCATGTGGGCCAAACCCAGGTCCTCTACAAGAGCATTTAATTCTCCTAACTGCTGAGTATCTCTCCAGCCCCATGTTCTTTCCTTCTAATGTTCATGGCTCTGGGTGTAGAAGTCCAGCTTGCAATCTTTTTCAACATTTAAATGTTGAATTGACACTGCTTTCTTTGGCAGTCTTTGTCTTTCTCTTCTGAGAAAGGGGATATGCATTGTGCAGCCTGAATAAGATGAGCCCCAGATGGGGCTGTCTAGCCTTTCTTGCCTCTGTGTTCTGAGCTCCGAAACTTGGTTTGGGTGTGCTCCGTCTGCAGCATTCCCAGGCTGCACCACCGCTTTGGCCTTCCTTCCCTCCACTCAGCCTCTGATGATGGGTGTCTCTGTTCCTGCTCTGGAATATTCTGTCCTTTGTCTTGCTTCTCTGCTCTCCTGTTAAACACAGGGTAGGAAGATGATACTGTGAACTCCAAAGGTTTCTGGCTGGTGCCTTGCTGGTGTCTAGCCTGCAAAGCCAGCACAGGCTGTGTCCCTCTGAGCCATGGGGACACAGCCTGTGCTGGCTGTGGAGGCTCTGTGTCTGGGCTTACAAAAGTCCTTCAGATCTTCCTGCTTTCTGCATTTTTTTTTTATCTTGGCCAGTCAGTGCACTCACTGACCTTGCCAGTTTACTGCCAGGCCAATGGTAGCTTTGCATAGGAATGTGTTCTGGGGCTCCTGGGCTCAAAGTCCTATAGGCTCTGCCACTTGCACTTGCTCAGGCTATGGCTGCTGTTCTCCCAAGTTAATCTGGCTGGGAGCTAGGAGCTGGAATCTGATGAATGCCTGGTGTAGAGACATGACGCCTCTGTGGGTCCTTGCTTTGTTCTTCTCTGTGGACTCATTCATTTTTCCAGTCTTCCCTGGGAGTCTTTGTCTTGGGACTGGGCTGATGCTGCACCTACCACACTGCAGAGGATGTAAGATTCTATGCAGGCCTGGAGAGATGGCTCAGCAGTTAAGAGCACTGGCTGCTCTTCCAGAGGACCCAGGTTTGGTTTCCAGCGCCCACATGGTGGCTAACAGCTGTCTGTAACTGCCGTTCCAGGGGAATCCAACACCTTCTTCTGACTTCCACAGGCATTGTAGGACACGGGTGCAATTAATACATGCAGGCAATACACTCAGACACAAAAATAGAAGTAATAAATAACATTCCAGCTCTGTGCTGGAATCCTACCTTCTCACTGGGCTCTGACTTCAAGACTGCTCTTCCAGCATGGAACTACTTCAGTCTTCCTCAGCTGGAGAGAGAGCCAGTGGGAGTCAAGCTGGAAATGTTTGGGTGAAGCTTCTTCCCAAGGAATAGGAAGTTCCATTACAGGGATCACTGGTGTAGTTCACAGAGTAACTCTTTCCTTCTCTCTCTCAAGTTCACCTCAAAACATACCTGTGTCCTCTGACCTCAACACGCTGACTCCTCCTGGGAAATTCCCCGCTCTGATGTGTCCAAAAAAGGCCTCTATCTTTTATTTTGTTCCCTGTCTGCTTCTGGTGGTGATTTAGTGGCAGCTTCCAAACCTCTTAGATGTCAGAGCAGTAAATGGACCTATCAGGCCTCTGGGTGATATATGTGCAAAGAGATATGGGGAGACTAAGGCTCACCAGTCATCCATGGCTCCTGGTGGGAGATGATTCAGGCATATCTCACCTCCAGATTAACACCGATTTACTCACAATTTGAAGAAATAGCCATTAACCTAGAAAGACGTGGCTTCGACGCAAACTGCCCAGTGTGAGTCATGGCCACTGCCCCCCAGGGTCAGAATACAGGGGTAGGTACAGCAGCTCCTGATTGTTGGCTGCTGTGCCAGCAGCTGCCACCTGCTCTGCCTCCCGTAGAAGTCCTCTCCTTGGGGGCAGATATCCTGCCTAATTTTTAGTACACACTCTGAGTCCCTGAGGCAAGAATATCTTTGACACTCTGGTCCAGTGAGGCTTCTGATGTACCATTCCCTCACCCAGGTTCACAAGACAGCTTTCTTTGTGACCCCTGTGAACCATTTCCGGTGCTGGCTAATTTACGGTTCCTGTTGCAGCCAGGGCTCAGCCACACCTCAGTTCTGCTCTGTGTGATTCAGAAAGCGAGTTTAACAGAGTTTCATGGGAATTGGGGACCCCCCCTGGCCATAAGAGCTGGAAAGCATCAGCAATACAGCTTTCACTAGCACAGGGAAGTGATCGTGCCTTCCTCTTGGGTTGGTTCAGTGTCCCTTCTTCTTTGGAGATTTTCCAATAACTGAAATCTGGAAAATAAAGATCCATGTGTGGAAGTACAATTCCAGGGAGCAGAGGGTAATGGTCATGGTCGCTCTTGGTGATGGCCTGCACCGTCAGACTTCCTTGGCCATAAGCCCAGAGCTTCCTATTTATTTGTATTCTATTCAGCACTTTATGCAATATTAGAGTGAAGTGAACAACGAATCAGGAACTAACTTCATCCCTGATAAACATATCTTTTAAAGAACTCCAGAGTTCACTCTTTGATCTACAATAAAGGATCCACAAGCTAATTTATCACAGCCTGCAATTCACAGGCCAACCTCATAGAAAGTCTTTGTGAAATCTGTGACTCTGTGACATTCGTCTTATGTTTCAGAAACAAAAGTTCATTAAAGCTACTTTAAAAATCAAGGGAAAGGAACTCTCGGCATTTCTGGTGCTATTTAGGTCATCATCATTATTTATTTTGATCCTCTTTAATTTTAGGATAGAGACTAAGGGAAGGAAGGAGAAATGGAGTTAGAGAGCTTTCTCAATGAAAGCCACTTACAACATTTTATCATGTTAAAAAATAAGCATGATATACACTCTGCTCCACCTAGACTCCCATGATATTCTCCAAGGTTATAATTATTGTACATACTCTGCTTTAAAAAATGTTTAAGAAAATGCAAACATTTTAGGAACAACTAGGACCTAAACCCAACCTCAAACTCAGTGTAACTTTACTTTGATTTAAACAAAGGATGCTTTACAGAGTGAGGCACATAGCCAATAATAAATCAACTAAGATAACCTTGAACTTCAGACTCACAGTGACCACACACCTGGATGCCTAGTAGTTGACAAAAGGGAAACCAAAGCTAGACAGCCAGAGCTACAGGGAGCCCCTGTTTCAAAAAGACCAAAAAAAAAAAAAAGGATAACCAAATTGAAATATCAACCACTATTGTCTATTCCTTACAAATTGTCTTCTTCATAACAAAGCATTGTAGATTTCAAACTTAGGTTGACATGACATTTATATTCCTAACAGTGAGATGAGTCTTAAAATGTGAATTATTCTGGAGGCAAACAGGAATTGATGCAAGGAAATGGGAAGTGTGAGCCCTTTAGTGCCTAGAGCCTATTCAGCGCTACCCTTCACCAGGGGAGACTTTAGGTAAATTGTAAATTAGTTTCAACATCTGCAAAATGGGAGTAATGTGTCTTTTTCTCAGAGTTACTATAAGGATCTAGTCCTTGCAGGGATTATTTACTTGTGCTGTGAACATATCTGGCTAGTACCAGACACAGGGAATACAGACCAGATTGCACAGAGCCCCAGAGCAGCACCTGTGGCCCATGGTTCCCCTTAAGGAGAGGTTGTGCATTCCTGAATTTAGATCAAAGATGTCTGACTGTGCATTCTTCTTAGCATTTTCTTTGTTTACAAACTTTCTAAAGGTCATATGAATAGAGTTGGCAAGGCTCTGCAATACATGGCCAGATTCCCTCTCAGGTCTGGCTCACTCATCTCAAAGACTTGGGTAATGTTAGCTACTAATTGTTTCTAGCCCCTCCTCTGTATAAATCTTCCTCAACAGCTACAGCTGAGCTTATTTCCTCTGGCGTGGCAATATTTGGCTAATGGTTAAGTGCCCAGATGCCTTGCTTTTATTTGAGGGAGCTGGCCTGCATCACCAGAGGTCCATATAAGTCTGTGGGTGCCTCGGTTGCTAACTGTGGGCAGGCAGCTCTGTCCTCTTCACTCAGGTAAAGAACAATTTCCAACAGGCACCCAATTCACCCCTGTATTCAGAATCTACTTCTAGGAAACTCAACAGAATATGATAATTATCATAATGTAATTGTTTTATTTAATTTTTTAAACTGTTTTTTGAGACAGGGTTTCCCTGTAGCCCCAGCTGTCCTGGAACTCACTATGTAGACCAGGCTGCTCACACAGATCTGCTTGCCTCTGCCTCCCCAGTGCTGAGATTAAGGGCATGTGCCATCATGCCCGGCCTAAGAGTATTCTTAGCCTTTATGTGGGTGCTGGGAACCGAACCCGGGTCCTCTGCAAGAGCAGTCAGTGCTCTTAACCACTGAGCCATCTCTCCAGCCCCAATATAATTTTTTTATTGAGTAATTATTACCTAGCCACTTTGCCATACATTGTGCTCAATATAATATGTACATATATAAAACACATAGTATTGATTCATCAAGCAATATTAGGAAAATTTAGCAATAGTTTGCATTAGTCTCTAACAAATAAAGTCAACTAACATTTCTATTTTCTATTTGTGCAGGCAACTAAAGACATTTTGCAGTTCACTTCCATTGTTCTTCATGCATTTGAAGGGCCCAGGTAAGAATTCAATGCAGGAAACTTGTGTAATAATCACACCAGAATAATTAACATTTCTACCTCCTTGGAAACTTCTAATTCTCTGTTGTGAGAGCTCCTAACAATCCTCTCTTCACGTTGTCTATAAATATATGCTGAATTGACCCTGACACACCTGCTATGCTCCTGAGCACTGATACTTCCTCCTCTGTTTTCTAGTCACTGACTGGAACGTCCCCTCTCATGCTTCATCCCTCTTCTCTCCATGCTGACCAGGCTTTCCTTGGATTCTACACACACATGAAAATACACAGTAGGATTTTTTTTAATTTCATGTAACAAAATATCCCCAGTTCTATTCCTTTTGCTGTAAATAACAGATTTTCATTCTTTTCGTGATCAATTATATGTATAGCCCAAGATAAACTAAATATCTAAACATCTTAATTAGACTATGCACCAATTTTTAAAGATTATTTTATCTTATTTATTTTATGTGTCTGAGTTTTATGCCTGTATTGCATGTAGAAGTGTGTACCACATGCAGGCCTGGTGCCCTCTGGGGCCAAAGAGGAATGTCTAATCTCCTGGACCTGGAGTTACAGAGAATCGTGAGCTTCCGTGTACATTGAGAAATCAGACCCAGGACTTCTGCAAGAGCATTAAGTGTCCCTAACCACTGGGAAATCTCTCTAGCCCCACTAAGTGCTAATTTATAAGTTTTCTGTATGTTCAAATTGTTGGAAATGAATGAAAGGAGCAATGTGAGGAGCTAAAGTCTTTGTTCTGACTCAATAAAGGCAAAGAACAAGAAAGTCCTAACTTTCTTGTGAGACAGGGTCTGTAACTCAGGCTGGTCTCAAATTCTCTATGCAGCTGAGGATGCCCTTGAACTCCTGATCTTCCTGCCTCTACCTCCTGAGCTGGAATGACGGGCTTATGCTACCCATCAGCTGTGTGCAGTGTTGGCGATGGACCCCAGGCTTCATTCATGATGAACAAGCAGTCTACCGACTGAGATGCATCCCACCACCTGTTAGTTTCCTACTCCTTCCCTCCTAAGCATCGTTTTTTTCTGAAATCAGCATCAGGCTGTATAATTTGATTAATTTGATTACCTAATTTCTGAGACGTTAATGGCTGAGGTTTTCTGGTGTTCGTGATATGGGGGTCCAGAGACATTACATCTTTAAGGATCCTATGAACAGAATATCTCCAAACAAAAAGCAGTGGTCACAGAAGATCAATAATCAATCAGAGGCAAAAAAAAAGAATCAATCAGAGATACATGCAACCTTCCAGGATGCTTGGGATTTTGATGCAGATGCTCTGACTTTTATTTCCTAAGTGGCTGAATAATAATTAAACTAACCATGAAAATAATGGGAACAGATAAAAGCTAGAATGAAGCTACATTTATTTAGCGTCACACAAATTTATATGCCAAGACTTCATAGAGATTTAAATGAGGTGGAACTTCTATGACAGGACTCAGGACATGGGATATGTCCCAGTTGTGCTGGTTCCTTCTGGCCTGTATGAACCGCTCAAATGTTATGGTATTCTAAAATAAAAATAGAAATATCAATGATTACTTCCATGAGTTACAGGGCTCTTTTTTATTTTTGAACATACTGGAACAAATCGCGGAACAACTGGTCTCATTTTAAAATGTGATTTTTTGTCAAAAAACCTTGCAATTCAAATCTTAAAACTATCTATGGGAACGGATTTGTATGTTCCAACAGATCAGAATGTCACTAACTTAATGGCTGAGAAAGAAAATACAGCTTTGCAGTGAGTAGGATGTACCAGAAAGTGCAAGCAGAAGGATTGACTCATCTGGGCATTGAAGGGAAGAAAAGCCTCAGATTGCTGCAGACATCAGGCCCCTCTGTGGATTCTACAAGTAACAACTATTTTTAATGAGTCCTAACGAAGCTTACCTTCTAGGTGCTGCAAAGGTTTTAATACGAGAGACTTTTTTACCCCCCGCCCCCCGCATAGAACAAGGAGAAATATGATGATGATGAGGTCATTCTCCAGCTGTAGATTGGAGCCAGCTGTTATACAGGTAATCTCTTATAAAACTGGTAAAACTGCCTTCCTTAATTGACTAATAGACATAGGAACTGTGAAAAGGATTATTCTCTATTCAGAACCAAATATAATGCTAAAGTCTCCGTAAGCTATGCACTTAAGCAAAATATATTAATACAGGAGCTCTGACATCAACAATGGATTATTCTACCAAGGAGATGTTGGCCAGGGGATCCAAGCCCCCACAAAAGGTAAAGGCTCCTTGCCTCCAAACTGGGATATCTGCAGGAAGAGAGGCGATAAGGCCCTGCTGTTGAAGACCTGATATAAACATGGGAAAGATGTATGGAGACCGCACTTGCAAGTATACAGATGGTCTCTGGAATGCCAGAGAGTGTTACCAAAGGCCACTAAACCAATAAAGCAAATATAGGTCTCCTTGAGTCAAGCAAGACTCCTCCGTCAGCACCAGCTACACCTCATCTGCCTGGAAATACTGTGCAGCAGTGGCAGCCATATGTCTGTATATCCCAAATCTAATTGGCTATTAGCTCTCTCCTTGGAGGAATAACCCACGGCTGATGCCACAAGCTTACATCCTCTAATGGTTAGGAGATGTTATAAACCACACGAAGACCCTGTCATACTTAACAGAAGAAAATGTAATTCATGGATTAACATACCATCCAAACATCTGTGTCTATACCAAAGTAACCTACCATAACAATTAGTACTGTTTAAATACCTATATATCTAATTGCGTGTGCTTCATTAGTAGGATCGAAAGGCTATATATTATACTGTTTAAATACCTATATATCTAATTGCATGTGCTTCATTAGTAGGATTGAAAGGTTATGCCTGGACAAGCTGGCAGCCCATGAAAGAAAACAGCCAGAATTGACTAGAGACCAAGACAACAGCTCCAGAGAAAGTAGACTGTTTTGCTTCTCATCCACCTGTGCCCCTTTTCTAAGCCTAGGGAACAATCTGCGGAAGAGGGGGCATGGTAGAATGTAAGGGCTGCGATTGGGGTGAATGGTGAAACTACAACAATATAGACTGGACACTCATTTGATCAACTTGATTGAACATACAAGCCTCCCTTGCTGGATGGTGGGACCCATGAGCTGTGTGGGTTTGGGCACAACTGCTTGCAAATTGGTTTTACATGAAGGGTGCTTGTACTCATAAATTATCACTTATTGTTAAAAAAATGAAAAAAAAAAAGAGAAAGATGTAGGAAAGTTACAGCAGAATGCATGATCTGGGATGGGGTGGGGTGGGGTAGGGGGAAGGGAAAGGGATATATGCCTGAACTGAATTGGAAAATGATGTATGAAATACACAAAGCATCAATAAAAAATTAAAATTAGAATTAAAAATAATTAAAATGTGATGGCAAATTTTAGTTTGAGCTTGGTAGTATCTTTTTTGAGAAAGGCATTTTTTTTTTTTGTTCAAGGCGTTTTTTTTTTCTTTTGTGCTCCAAGTGAACTAATTTTCCACATTTTCATTTTATAAATCATCAGTTATTAGTCTTACTTCTGTGACTTGCTATCTCTAGCCAAAGTGCATGAAACCATGGCGTTGTTCAACCATCACAAAGTAAACTCCACCTACTGTATACAGCTTTGGAATTTGTACTTTCACTGTCTATTTGATTTGGGCAGAATGATCATTCAGAAAAATGCAGACACTTTACAAATATGATGTAGGAGGCTCCACAGATCCACATATCCTACTACCCAGGAGACACTTGCAGGAGATGACTTTTTCTTCAGTCAGTTACCATCTTCTGAAATAGCAGCATCTTTGCTTGATACAAAGTGTGGGCGCAGTTGAGTTTTAAAGAAGTAAACATGAAGTAACCTTGAAAGCAAAGCCATTTAAATTAGTGGGAGCTGGAGGAGCCAGAAGAAATGGCCTTGTTTCTACAGTTCAAGATCTGAGCCACTGGCTAACCTAGAATCATATTAAGACAATTATACCATATACCAATTATCGAAGAAGCTTCTTTTGTATTAGATAGAGGCTATTACAGAGATCCATGACTGGTCACCCACAGAGAATCTATGTCTGAGAGATGCCCAGCCCTAAGTAACACATGTATAGTGGACCCTCTACACCTAAGGCTCATGGAACACAGTGAAACAGGGGGTAGAGGGAATATTAATACATCCCTCAACTCTCACCAGGGAAGCTTCCTCATACAGCAGAGTGTGATGCACACAGAAGGCCACAACTGGCCAAGGTGCAGAGAATAAGAGACTGCAGAGTGTGTGTCCCTGGACAGGACTCCTATATTAAACCTCACCCACCCATGGGTCAAGGGACATTGCCAAAGAGGGGGCAAAAAATTGTAAGATCCAGGGGTTTGTGCATGAACATAAGGAAACAGAGGCTTTCAGGACACTGGGAATGTGCTCATATGAACTTGCATCAATCAAGACAGCATGCACAAGCCCCGTGCTGAGTCCGTCAGGTACGAAACGCACATAACTTAAATAAAAATGTTAAAAAGAAAAGAAAAAAGCAATTAATTAAAAATCTAATTACTTGTACAAGACCTTGCAGAAGCATATGTATTAGACATGTTATATAATGTGATATAATTCTTCTAGAAACATTTAGATGTTTTGCATTTAATTCATCTCCCAAATAGTCTATTAGAATACTTATTGAGTTGTAACTCAAAATAAGCATTTGGAAAAAAGTAATCCCTGCTTCAACTATAGAATTTCATGAAATGATTTGTTCAAATATGAATGGTAAATGACAGGTGAATATAATCAAAATATATTGTATAAATGTATGAAAAGTTCAAAGAATTTAAAAAAAATACAAAAGAACTGGGGAAATGGGCAGCAGGCCCCAAGCGTACCCTAGATACTACTGGCAAGTGATTACTGCAGGTTGAGTAAGAGTAGATCTTTGCACCAACATCCTGATGGTATCTAGGGCCCCAGACAGGAAGCTAGGTAATGGGACAGAAAACCCTGACATTATCAGCTCTGGAGAGAGAGCAAAAGAGGAATGAGATAGAAAGGAAGAAGGGGACGGTGGACGGGGATCAGAAGAAGGGAGAGAAAAGACAGAGACATCTCAAACTCATTTTAGAATAAATAATTAAGATGCTTGGGCTCCACTGGATGACACCTTGTGGGCAATGGCTCCAGGTATCCTTCAGTGCACTTCCTTTGTGCACTTCATGTTCCAGTAGAGTCTGTGCCTTGGAGCGCTGCTGGCTCTATCTCCTGAGCTTCCTGGTCCTGGGGTCTTACAGCAGGCATCTCGCCCCGGACTCTCATAAGAAAGCTTCTCATCTCCTTGGTGAATGGATATCTCAGGATAACCAGGTCCAGCAGGAGGGGGTTGCTGCATAAGACTCTTCCTTCTGGCGAGCTGTAGACAGACACCTTCTTCCCATACTTGGTTGCACCTGCTTGCCTAGGGTCATCACAAACCTGCTGACAGTTGATGCTCCACAAGAAAGGAGTGGAGGGAGAGGCAGTCACGCCTGGCAGCAAACAGTCCGTCCTAGTTGCAGGAAGGGGAGGGACTAAGTTGTGCATAACCAGAGGAAGCTGGAGAGAGCCTCTCTCACCATCTTTGCACTGCTGTGGGAAATTACCATCCTTGCCTGGTTGGAAACTTTCTAGTGCAGCCTTAGGAGGGGAGCACCCACACTCATGTAAGTAAACCCTCACCTATTGCTCTGTAAGTAGGTCCAATAAACTCACTGGTTTTCTAAACTGCAGTTTAATGAAACTGTACCCTGGTTTGTCCTAGGGACCAAGGCAGGAGGAGGTTGGATGTGGTTTGCTCCTACCAGAACAATTTTTGCTACAGAGGGCCAGAGAGCACCTTTCTGTATTCAACCTAAGGTACCAACACCACAGACTACACACAGTTGTTTCTTCTGCTTCTGGAGCCTAAGGGCAAGGTCAAGCAGGGGTGGCTGGTGAGGTTGGGCTTGCTGGTTCTTCAATTTCCTTCATCTTGTTGTGTCCTTACTTCAAAGATGGGACGGGAGAGCTTGCTGGGGTCACTAATAAGAAAATAAGTCCAATTCATGAGACTTCCACCCTTTCAGGATCTAGTCACCTCCCAAGGGCATCCCACTGGAGATTAGGGCTTCAACTCATGAAGTTTGGATAAGTGCAAATATCTGGTGCAGAGTGAGGAGAGGGACAAAGATGCTAGAGGCAAGAGGGATGATAAAATGGCATCTGCACATCTGCCCCTCATTATTCATCACCTCTGCCCTTATCCCAAGGTGGCTATCTTGGACTGGTTAAATGCTTTAAGGGGATTTGGAAATATTACTCATAGAGTATTCATTTTTTATGGAAGTATCAAAGAACAGAGATGAAGAAATGGGCCTTTGGGCTCCAGATGCCACACAGTGGAGTCTGAGGAAGAAGTATGGGTTTCAGAGTCAGACTGACATAGGGAACGCTGGTGGCTGGGTATCTGACCTCAAGGGACTCACTAGATGGAACACTCAGAAGAAAACAACAAATTCTGTACTTTCATAAATACTTCTTTAACTCTCCATTCCCAGTTTTGGACCCAGCTCACAATGAAGGAAGAGCCATATCCTGGTGAGGTAGAGGAAGCATGGTGGAGGACAGGAGCCCAGAAGACCTTCCCATCTCAGCGCCTTGGAGGATAACCTCTGTTCTCCCTCAGACTCCAGAGAAACAATCCTCTTTTGCCTCCTCTTCCTGAAGAATCTTAGTGAGACTGCCTGACCCACTGCCCATTTCTCCACATCTTAATTCATTTTCCTCTCCTCTTATTGACTGAATTAAGTAATACAATTAAAAGAACACACTTTGGTGTTTTGCTGTCAGGGTAGTGTTCCTCATTTTTTTTGAGTTGTACATAATTACATTAAATTGAATCATTTCAGAATAACTCAATTGATCCTCAAGAGAATATTGAATTAAGTAATTGATGTCAGAGAAGTTTGGGGGTTTTATGCCTTATTCATGCTGAATGGCACCAAATGATTTTATATTTGAATGGGTATGCTCATGGGATGCAACTTAAATTGAATTCAAAATTTATTTATAATTCTTATTTATAATTAAAATCTTATTTATAATTCTACATATTTATGTATATTTTACTTATAGGTTTGTCATGACTTTGGTAGAACAGTTGTAATGATACAACTTTGAATATTACTTGTTATAATTTAAGGCAAAACATCCATTATAATCAATCATTCATAAAAAATTAATGCTGGAAAAAACTAAAAGGCCATCCAAACACAATGTTTCCATCATTAAGGAAAACAGTGGCAAATTATGAATGAATGCCAAGAATGAGAGGTCTTAAGAGCATCTGAGAGCTTTGTAAAATATTGATATCCAAGGAGAGTCCTAGCTATCTGACAAGTCTTACTGGAAGAAGTGGATATTAAAAGACTATTGTGTTTATGGAGAAAGATCTGGTGCACTAACAGAAGATCTGCATTTCTAAGCAAGGTCAACAATGTTGACATGTATCTATCAATCTTTAAGCCCAGAGCCTCGGTGAAGGAATGATCACCTGGTAAAGCTGAGGTTTTATTCGCTGTTCCAAACAGACGTATTTGAGTCATTCTTCAGTAACTTCCCTTAAAAGCAAGCACAGTGGGAAAGGAAGAGGCAAATACATAAATAAATAACTGAAGGAACAAATGCAATTAAAGATGAGGGCCTGAGTCAGCAGCAGCACAAGCCTGTCTCTCAGAACTGCACATTACCTGTCTCCAGCAACCTGGAATGTCAATATGTCTGGGTGAGCCTAATGGACTAGCTTGCTGGAAGGAAATGGACGCAGCCTCCAACAGTGCTAGTGGCTCTTTGAACAGACATGAGGAGAAGAGATGAATGATTCATTTTAAGATATGTTTCTATTGTTCATTTTTTAAATTAAATTTATTTTTTGTAGGTTTGAGTGTTATGCTTACATGTATTAAGTTCACCCATGTTGTGCATGCAGTGTCTGAGGATAGAGAAGTTGTCAGATCCTCTGGAACTGGAATTATGATGGTTTGTTACCCATCATGTGGGTGCTGGGACTTGAACACCTCGGGTCTTCTGCAAGAGCAACCAGTGCTCTTAACCACTATGCCATCTCTCCAACCCCAAATCATGCAGATTAAAGTACCCATTCAGAGTAGCCATCTAGTAGCACTGCCTTATTTTTGAGAACCTGTGCAGCCCTAAGTTCTTTGCAACATCTTGCCTAAACTCTTATATTACAGACCAGAAAACGAAGGCATATAGAAGTTATGGGCTAAGACACAGAGGGCCAATGGACGAGGACAGAGATGTTCTGAACAGATGCAAAGATGCCCAGTTGATAAGGCAAGTGAAATCTCCGGGCAATTGTAAAACTCCACGACAGCCACTTTTCCTGCTTAATCTTTGTTTACTTGCTTGTTTGGAGAAGTGTTCTTATTAAATGAGAGGTGACATAGATGTCAGGTGCTTATGGTGACCATATTACAGTTCTGGGAAAACATTTTATTTAATTTCATGCATTTCAAAAACTGTTTTGTTATATTTTTTCTTGTATTTTTTGGGGGGGTCTTTTCGAGACAGGGTCTCCCTGTAACCCCAGCTGTCCTGGAACTCACTCTGAAGACCAGGCTGGCCTTGAACTCACAAAGATCCGCCTGCCTCTGCCTCCCAAGTGCTAGGATTAAAGGCATGCACCACCACACCCGGCTCATTTTTTTCTTTTTGTACTTTAGTAAAAACATCATATATAATAAAGTAACATTGTTTTGAAATCAATGGTGCGATTTTTATTTGTGAGAGTATGGAGAGAACATTGATGTTGGACCTAGGCATTTCTTTTAAAGAAGATTATCCTTGTCCTAATTAAACATGCTTGGTTTACAGAATGAGAGAAAATAATCAGAAGGGAGGAGAGATGGCAAGGAGGGGCAAATGTATTTTAAAGTCTGGAGGGTCTGAGCTGTGGAGAAGCAATACCATACCTGCATGTAGACAAATGATTCATATGTAAGTGGAATCCAAGGAGAATGGGGCTTTGCAGGACATAGCTCATTAAAGAGAAAGAGCACAGGGGGAAATACTTGAAGTCTTAACACTTGAAATATTAGCGATTTCAAGCTTTCTCATTTGCTAAATAGAGCAATAAAATACCAAACTCCAGGAACTATTCTAAAAATGACATGAAACAGTTATTGTAAAATGCTGGGAAGAATACTTTGCCTATGTGTCCTTGTAGATGTCACCTTCAGTAGCTACTTTACTTCTATGTGTGTGTGTGTGTATATGTGCATGCGTGTGTGTGTGTGTGTGTGTGTGTGTGTGTGTGTGTGTGTGTGTTTCAAAGGACAGCCTCAGGTGTTGTTTTTCAGATAACCTCCATCTTATTTTCTGAGACAGGGACTCTCACTGGCTGGCCTGGAGTTCACCAAGTCGGCTAGAAGGCCCCAGGAGTCCACCTGCAGCATCCTCCTCAGCACTGAGATTACAAACATGCACTAACACTCCCCAGTTTCAAATGGGTTCGTTCTGGGAGTCCTGCTGCAAGGCGAGAACTTTACTGACTGAGCCATCTCCCCAGCTCCTGCCACTTTAATTTTATCTTCCTCTTTTCTCATTCCTCTAATTAATCTTTGTACCTTCTTGTTGCTAAAATTCCTTGTGGGAGGTATGTGTCGTGTGCACATGGCATCCTGCCTCCCCCTCCCGAAGGCAAAGAGAAGAAGACTATCCAAATCATATTTTGGAAGATCTGTGGAGTTTAATTGGGCCTGCTTTCAGAGCAAATGTGTAAGGGGGTTACTTTGGAAAAGGCAATGCTACCGCTCCCTCCTGGCCACACAGGAAATTTCCCATCCAAACATGAACCCTACAACCTCTGCCCAAGATTTCTCTACTTTTTCTCCCCTTTTTCATTTCTACCTTCTTTTCCCTCTTCCCTTCTATTTACTCATGTTTTCTTTAAAAACATACTTACTGATACAAACATTTACATATATGGTAGACAACATAATGTTCTTAAGTATGTGTACATTGTTTAATCAAGCTAATTATCATGCATTACCTTACATGCTTTTTGTGGTGAGGATACTTAAAACTGGTTATCTTCATGGTTTACAATAGATCGGTATTAATGATAGCATGCTAACTGGTATCTTGAACGAATTCCTCCAGTATAGCTTAAGTTTTACATCTATCATCTCCACAGTCCCAGCTCCCGACAATCACCATTTTTTTCTTTTTTGAGCTTGACTTGAAAATTCCAAATAAAAGCGAGGCACACGGCTCTTGCTCTTCTGTGTCTGGATTATTTTGCTCAACACAGCGCCCCCTGTGTTCATTCCTGCTACAAAATTCCTTAACTGTTTCTTTTCCAGAGTTTCCTGTTGATATCTGCTCAGAGAACCTTAACCAACCAAGGTCACCACTCCCAACTAAGGAGCTGTGGATCTCAAGCCTCTTATGTTTCTCTGCTTACTACTTCTGTAGATTACTTTTCTACCAGGATGGCACTTCATTTTTATTTTTTTTTATTTTTTAATTTTTTTAATTTAATTTTATTTATTTCTGTATGTGTATGAATGTATTGTCTGCATGCAAGTTTGTGCACCCTTGTCGTGCAATGCCGTGGAGGTCAGAAGAGGGTCTCGGATTCCCCTGGAACTGGAGTTCTCCTGCAATTGGAGTTTCAGTCGGTTTTCGGCCGCCATGTGGGTGCTGGGGATCGAACCCGGGTCCTCTGTCAGAGCGGTCAGCGCTCTTAACCGCTAGGCCATTTCTCCAGCGTGGCACTTCATTTTTAAAAGGAGACAGGTTTTCTTAGTAGTTCATTTGATGCCTTTGTTGATCTGCATGTGCTTTAAGGTCTCTATTATACATTTTTTTCAGCTAAATATAATGACAATATTTATTAAGCATTCATACTGAGAAATACATGAGAAGTTCACAAAGTTTAGAGACCAAAACAACTGTGAAATAGTGGAACACGTAAGTAAAAAGCCAAACATAAAAAGTTTTAAAAAAGAAGTTCTAAACTAATAGATATCATTAAAATTACCTTTTCACTAGGATTAATGTACAAAGTGATGAAACTTTGCACATTTGATATAATTTAGACAGTTATTTAGATATATATCTGTGAATATTTAATTATACATGTTTTAATCATTAAATCAAATGTATGTAGGTTTGTTATGTTCATTTAAGAGGAAATTTATTTTATTTTTTAACTTTATTTATTATTATTATTAAGATATTCACATTATAACATCACAGTTGCTTTCAGATAGAAAGAAATATAACAATAACATTGCTCAGCTTTTTTGTCAATTGGGAGATTTGGTGTTAGCATCCACAAATGAGGGAAACCATTCCCCGTTTGTTTGGTTTTTTTTGGGGGGGGGGGCTGTGTTACTTCACTTAGCATAATGGCTTTGAGTTCCATCCACTTACCTCCAAATCTCATGATGTCATCTCTCTTTACCACTGCACAGAACTCCATTGTGTAGATGTACCACATTTTTGTCATCCACTCATCAGTTGAAGGGCATTTGGGTTGGTTCCAGCTCTTTGCTATTGTGAAGAGAGCTGCAGTAAACATAGCTGTGCATGTGTCTCTGTGGTAGGATGAGTCTTGTGGGTATATACCCAGCAGTGCTATGACTGGGTCAGGTGGTAGGCTCATTTTGAGTCTTTTAAGCATTCTCCACACTGCTTTCCACAGTGGTTGTATGAGTTTACATTCCCACCAGCAGTGGATGAGTGGTCCCCTTTCTCCACAACCTCTCCAGCATTTGTTGTCTTTTGTTTTCTTGAGCTTAGCCAGTGAAACATCTACTGTTCATTTTTATGAATATCACAGGAAACCCTTCATTGTGTAATATTTGTGTCCACACCAAGGACTGGAACTGTTCTTTTGGCCAGGATTGTTACCTGGAGAGTCAGAGATGTCTATGTGATTTCACAGATAGCTACTTATTACTGTGCATCAACAGTTGTAGTCACATCTGGTCTGAGCTTAGGTATACATGGGTTAACATTGCCAGCCAGTGCCCCCCAGAGGCACAAGTGAGAGTCACAGGACCTCTCTGACTATGCCCATGAATCAGGATGTGATGGTGCAAGTTCTGGGGTTGGTCCCCAGGATGAGAATCCACACTGCCTATTTAATGATCTGATATATTTGAATAAAGCTGAATAAAGCACCATTCTGTATTTGGATTTATACCTTACCACGTGTTTGTGAGATGTGCTTTCCCACACATGCTTTCTGCATGGCCCACCCTGGAAATGACCCGGGCAAACCACAAACAGCTAAATGTTTTCTTTTGAAGAACATGTAAAAAACTACAAATGATTCTTCAGATGACCTATAAAGCAAAGTTAAACAATTAACTTCTACAGGAAATAGATTCAAATAAAATTATTTGTGGAGGAGTAATATTGTTTTGTAGAGACAGTTTCTGCAAGGGTCCTAAGTTTTGATTATGTACTCATGCAAACCTAGGTTCTGACTGACTTTTTTCTGGGCTGTCTTGACAAGTATGTTTGTTTAACAAGTAGTATTGGCAGAGAGAGGGCAGGGCCTGACTCTGGAATGAAAAGATTTGAATGAAGCCTTAAAAGATACAGAAAATACCTGTCTTGCTAGATAAAGGCTAGTTCTTATACTGAAATTTGCATAGTCTAAATATATGAGCTCGCTAAACTCAGGAATGGTCTCTTGCAGCTGAGTCTGACAAAAGAACACTTGTTATTTGGAGCTCTTAGTGGGCTCCAACAGAGACTGAAGCCCCAGGAAGCAAGGGCAAGGGAATGCCGACACTGCACTCTTACAGAAAACCCGAGACTCCGGTTGACACACACATTCTCTTTCTTATCTGGGAACCTCATGTCTTCAGCTCAGACAGCGTTCTGAAAACACACTAAGCTGTCAAATATCGAACCCTCAGCTTTCATGAAGATCATTTTGGCTGTAAGCACAGGGTGCTGACAGGGTTTGGTTTTCTAGAAGTGGGAAGAGCAAGGAAGGATATGGACCTGGACTAGGTCTGCATCCTAAGCTAATGGCCGTAGCCCAAAGATAATGAACAGAGTACAGTGGACAGATGGAGAATGGCTGCTCACCCTGTTGCTGTCAGTGAGTAGAACTGGGGACCTGCTTGCTAGTTGAGCCTTTTAAGCTAGTTGAAAGCTGTGTCTGGTTATGGGGGTGGGGACCTTCTTATTAATCTGAACAGCAACCTCACATTTGCTCCACTGTAGAAATTAATATGAATATTCTTCCTGGATGGGGAGAATTCTCCATTGTATGCAGACAAGGGACTTCAGAGACAGAGACACTATCTTGCACTAAAGCTGGAGAGAGGGATGTGTAGCCATTGGAACAAGTAGACACATGGGGGAACATTAACTAGTTGACTAGGGAGATGTGTGTGTGTGTGTGTGTGTGTGTGTGTGTGTGTGCATGTGTGTGTGTGTGTGTGTGTGTGTGAGAGAGAGAGAGAGAGAGAGAGAGAGAGAAGGAGAGAGAGAGAAGGAGATAGTGAAATAGCTCAACTTAAATTTATCATGATAACCTTAGAGCCAATCAGAGATGGTAGTTCAAGGCACTGAGATGTCTTTGATAGTTCTTAGCCGCTATAATGGAGCCTTGGCCCCTTCGGAAATATTTTCCTGGAAGAGGCTGACCACGTATTAAGGTCCTTACCATCTTGAGGTGGGTTTGCAATCCACATGCAGATGAGCACTGGAGAGTGAGAACCTGAATGAAGGAGTTTTAGGTGACTGTTCCAGCACCTTGGGCATCCCTCAAAGGCAAGCCTGGGCCCCTTGTCAGAATGGATACACTTAAGGAGCCTGTCTGTATTAGTCACTTTTCTGTTGCTGTGATAAAAACCACCATGACCAAAGGAACTTATAAAAGGAAGAGTTTATTTGAGCTTATGATTGATGGTTCCAGGGAATTAGAGTCCATTGTGGCAGAAGGCATGGTGGCAGGAGCTGGAGCAGAAAGCCAAAGTTCACATCCCTCACATCTCAAAATGAGTATAGGAAGTCAAGAGAGAGAGAGAGAGAGAGAGAGAGAGAGAGAGAGAGAGAGAGAAAGAGAGAGAGAGAGAGACTGGAGAATGTGAGGCTTGTTAAACTCACTAAGCCCACCCCCTGTGACATACTTCCTCCAACATGGCCACACCTTCTAAGACCTACCAAAACAGTGCCACCAACTGGGAACTAATAATTGAAGCTTATGAGGGACACTCATTTAAATCACCACACTCTCCTAGCCTGGACAGAGAGTATTGAAGATGATACCCTGTGTAATCAATAGCTCAGATTGGCAAAAGGGCCCCAAACTATGGCCCCCACCAAGAGACAGGACTACAAATCGTCCATAATTGAGTCCTAAAACTGGAATAATAATATAACAACAAAGACAGCTTTATTTTGATAGATCCCAGTATCTAGATTGTTGGAGCTGTAATCCATGGCCAGGGAGCTGAAGAGAAAACATTAGTATGCCTGAGGATGAGCATCTTACCCCGACCCTGATCCTCCCTTCTTTGATCCTCACAGCTCAGCTGCTTTGTGGGAAAAGATGCTCAAAGACCTTCCACTTCATGATGGAGGGGCTCCCACTCCTATGGACCAAAGACACAGGGTCCCAGGCCACACTATCAATAGCTTACCAGTCTAAGTGGAGAAGGGACCCATGGGTTCATGTCCTTGGGATTGATCAGGGTTCTCACAGGAAAAGAAATGGGAATTGCCCTTGATCTTTGGTAATGACAGAGTAAACCAAGCCAGTAAGTTAGTTTTTCTCTCTGCTGTGAATGGATGGAGAAATCAAGTTACATGCACTTGTTCCTTCACCATATGAATTCTAGAGTTCTCCCAAAGAGATAGTTTCCACACATGTAGGGAAGATTCTGCACCTTCGGGACCCTTTGAGCTGTCAGTGTCTCTGAGTAATATCTGGCCAAATGGAGGATCTGGCACAGGAGGCAGCTGTGCTTAGAGACAGGCTCTGAACTCCATGCAGCTCAACCCAGATGCAGAGATCGGGCACAGCTTGCTGGAAAAGGTAATGATTCTAATGGGCTTTTGTTCAAACTGAACCCCTGACCCAGGGAGACCTTCTGGTTGGTAGGCCCATTTTAGAGTGGTTGGGGAGTTCTCCTGGCTGGCAGACCCATTTCACAGTGGTCAGCTCAGACTCCAGGATGAAGGGTCTGGAGAGAGCTCAGTGACCCAACATTTAAGGTCAGAATTGCTAGGCACCTCTCAGATAGTTATAGACTCTCTCCTTGATGAGGCTTTAGCCAGGCTGCTGGGAGCACAATGCTTACAAAGGCTGCAGTCAGCACCAGCAATACCGGCAGCTGCTGAACAGAATCTTTCCACCCAGATCCACACCAGCAGGTTCCATCAGCTCAAGCCACACCTCTTGGACATCTTGCTTGGGAAAGCTTTAAGCTTCTAGGAGCTTTGACTTTAGTCAGAAAGCAAATGGGGCCTATAATGATCAACTCTCCTCTGTCCCCTTGAGACTGAGGTCTTCTGCCTTCTAGAACCTTCTCTTAGGGATCCCAGAGCCATCTGTTGAAATGAAAGCATTGAAAGAGGTGAATCATGCTCCCAGGACCCAAGGGAAGGTAGAAACTAGTTTTAGATGGGTTTATAGTAAGTCATTCTTGGATTTTGTTAACTTCTAGCTCCCTAACTGGGTACGAACTCTGACATTTTCCTTAGCCACTAACCTCCTCCTACTTTCAAAATGTGGTCAGCTTTGCATAAAATGAAGTTGAAATGATGCACAGTGCACCAGATAAGATCTACCCTTAACACCCATCCTTATTTTTCTTGATAGGAGCCACTGGGAAAGTGGCTTACCTGGGTAAAATATCTACAATTTGCACTTGGGAAACTTCACAGCTTTCTTCATTCTCCTCCAAGAAGCAAACCAACGTGCCTTGCTGACTGGGACTTATTACTGGATATTTCTCCTAGGTTACAGATGGCTGACTGGTGGTTCTCCCACACTGAAGACATTCTGCTGTGACTCTTCAGTCTCCACATGTGCCATGTACTAACACACTCATAGTGGTCATAATCACCCCTCAGCTGTGCCCAGTGCACTTGCTAATGTACTCTAGTGTATGTATAGTGACAGGCTATTTCCGGGGGCCTCTCCACATGGAGGGTCACCTAGAAATGCAGAGCAGATTGAAGTTCTTTTCTTCTTTAGCCTAAAATCTCCAGAGAAAAACTGCCTGACTGAGCAGTGAGTGCCACTCACATCAGTGCCTGGCAGCAGCTCAGTCTCTGGACTTGACTCAGCAGTAATAGGGTTATGCTGCCCTGAAGCCAGCAATGATCCCTGTCTTCAGTGCATAGGAGATATAGAGGAATGGCCTGTGCTTCTGATGAAGAGACTGCATTTCTTGTCAGATGGCTGCCTGAAAGGGGTCCACTCATGGTAGGGAGAACACTGCAAGGTGTTCTGGCTACCTCTGTACCTGGCATCTCTGGTCCTCCTGAAGGCTGTGTGTCTTCTGCTGTGGTTACACTTGAGTCCCAGCACTGATGCCCCAGACCCACTGGGCAAATCCAGTCCTAGAACTCTTGCTTGAGTAATTTCTCAGTGTCAGAGCCTCAGCAATCTGAATGAGCATGCCTATAATTTTGGACCTTTCATCAGTAATGTTGCCTGGTAGTGGGCCAACAGTCAAAATAGTTATTCAGCTCTGAAGTCCTACCATGTCCAGGCCTCAGACCATGGGCCCTTCCTGGGGCAGCATCCTCTGAAAAGGGGATCTAGAGTGACATCGCAGTCCTCCCAGGCTCCTGACCAATACTCTTCAGAGGGATCTGCTAGGTCACCAAATGCAGCTACCCTCAGAAAGAAACCATCTATCTCATATTTCCTGGGGACAACAGTGATGAGAGGCATGAACATTTTATCGATATTACATGGAAATAGTTTCTACTCTGACCACGTCTGGGCTTGATGCCTCTTTCCCTCCCCAGACAGACAACCAGACCAACTTGGCTTTTCCTGTTTTGGATAGCCACCTAGGTAGAATAGGGCCTCGAGGATTCTGACTTCACTTTGTGTAGCTCTCTCCTTACTCCTGTGGTATGGACAATATCCTCAGCTATCCCAGGGCAGGAGGTTGTAGAGTGTTTGAGAACACCACTTACCCTGCGCCCTACACTAATAAACCAGGGTACGGTTAAGGCACCACAGCTGTCTTTTGATCTTATGAACACCCCCTTGAGAGTCTTGAATTCATGTCACCATGGGTCTGGGGTAGAGAGTGACCAGAGACAGCAAGGTGCTAGCAAGGGAATGTTCTGTGGAGGGAGCGTAGCAACCTGCAACCTCTAACTACAGATGGTATGGGGGATGAGGGGACACTAACAGCCTTTCAGCTTTAGCATCACCACCAGGCCTTCCTCCAGGAAGGAGACAACTGAGGCAGTGCTCCACAGCTCTTCAGTCTCCTCCTGTTCAATGACTTTCAGTCTATTCCCTTTCCTATGTACGGCAATCACTGTTTCCCTTGACCTTCCAAGAGTTCTATTGAAAGTGTAAAGATCAGCTTCTGTTCTCACAGAACCACCTGTGTGGACCCAAGGGGACTCAGGCTCTCTCTCAGCTCCTTGTCTATGGCACTTATTGATTGACAAGGACAGGTTCTCTGAAGATGGTGGCAGAGACTCCATCTGGTCCCATTGACCCCATTTCCAAAGTCAGTGATATAAACTGCTCTGTCTGTGCTGAGGACTGCAGTTGACCAGGTGTCCATGAGGCCTGTTAGAGGTACCACCTTACCTCCTACCTGTGTCTCCCAGTTGGGACACTTCCCATTTGTAGGGCCTCAGTATTTAAGAGAGTGCTTTCTATGCAGAGGCATTTTGGGTCCCAGAGTCTGCAGTTCTTTTGTCCATGCAAATACTGTTTTACTTTCTCCCTGAATATATTAGGCTTTATACTCTAGAAATGCTCACAAGACACCTCCAGTGTTTAAGGTGACACCCTGTCATCTAACAGAGCTCTTACAGGGTTGAGACAGATGTGAAGGGAGCTGAGCTTCCTAGATGGCTGCTTGTTTATTCATAAATAGAAGTTGAAAATGACTCCTGCAATGGCTGCTCTTCAGTAGAGACTGGGTGCTGGATTCTAAATTCAGCTGTCACAAGTCAGCTCACAAGCATTCAGTTGAGCTTTTGGCTTGGGGTTAGAGAGGTCCTATGGTGCCTGGACATGGCCTCTGCAGACATGTTGGCCTTCTGGTTCTCAATGTGTTATCCAACCACTGATCTACATGTAGTGACATGACTTGAAGCTCCTGTGTCTCTACTCCTCCTGCCCTCAATTCTCCTATGTGAAGAGACATGAGAACATCTCAGCCATTCCATGCTAATCCACATGCAATGTAGTATGTATAGGAGGTTGTGATGGTTAATCCTGGGTGTCTACTTGACTGGACTAAGGAACAAATAAGAGAAAAAGGGTCTTCTGATTGGACCACCTCAACCCGGATGGCCCACCCCAAATATGGGTGTTACCTTCTGCCGGCAGGCAGTATTTAAGGCCACGGCAGTGGGAGCTGGTCCCTTTTCCTCCTGCGGCTTGCTTCTCTCATCTGGTGAGTTTGTCTTGCTGCTGTGATCAACCTGTCAGATCACAGCGTGTACTGAGACTGGCAGATCTCCTGGAATCCATTCGGGCCTTCAGCACTAGACTGGGACTACTGAGACATCCAGCCTTGTGGACTGAGCAGTTCCCTGGATTCCTGGCCTCTCCAGTTCGGTGCTACTGTTGAGCTCTGTCACGTGAGCAAATGAATAAATTGTATATATTTATATATTCATCCTGTTGCTTCTGTTTCTTTAGAGAACCCTGACTAATACAGATTTTGGTACCAGAAGTGGTTCTAGAGAAACAGAATTGAAAGGATGAATTTCTTTAGTGGGCTTGGTAGCCTCTGGAGCCAGCTCTCCAACCCAATGAAGCCTAGAGTTACTGAAGGCTCTCCTGGTGGCATGAAGAGGAATGATAATCCTTGGTGCAGACTATTTGATCTAATTATGAAGATAGATCCATTTGACTCACCTAACTCACCTCTTGTGAGAAGCAAGGAATTTAGTGACTCTATATATAAAACGTTCGAGAAATTGCAGAAAAATCAGGAAAATAATGATGTTGCCTTGTTGCTCCTAGCATGTCTGGATAAACTGTTAGACGAAAATATGGAGCTCGGTGATAAAAATGACCAGCTCCGGATTCGAAACAACAGTTTAAAGGTTTCCAAGTGTGCTCTGGAAGAGAATCTTCTCTCCAGCAGCCAAAGAGCTAAAGCAGCAGAAAATCAAGCTGGAGCCCTTATTATACGGTTGGCTGATTTACAACGCAAATTTAATTCCCAGCCACGAAAAGTGTCAGCAGTTAAAGTGAGAGCACTGGTGGGGAAAGGGTGGAACCCTGAAACTTGGGATGGAGATGTGTGGGAGAACTATGATGATGAGGATTTTGAACCCTCGGATTCTGAGGGATTTTCTTTATCTGAGGAATTAACCTCCCCACCCTCAGCAGAGAATCCACACCCTGCAGATCCCTCCTCCCCACCCTTGCCTGAGGAAATTAATCCCCCCCTCCCAGTGGGAGCTGATGTCCCTCAGGGCCCAACAATTGTTGCCTCTAGACCTATAACCAGATTGAAGTCTAAGCAAGCCCCTCAAGGTGAGATAGAAAGTGTGGTCCACGAGGAGGTGCGATATACTACTAAAGAAATTAATGAGTTTGCTGATTCATTCCGGCAGAAGCCTAAGGAATATGTGTGGGAATGGATTTTAAGGGTGTGGGATAATGGTGGAAGGAATATAAAATTGGATCATACTGAGTTTATCGATATGAGCCCACTGAGTAGAGATTCTAGGTTTAACATGGAAGCTCGAGCAGTTAAAAAAGGTGTTAAAAGTTTATTTGAATGGTTGGCTGATGTATTTATTAAAACATGGCCTACTAACAGCGAGTTAGAGATGCCTGATATTCCTTGGCTTAGTATTGATGAAGGGATTGTGAGGGTCAGGCAGATGGGCATGCTCGAGTGGATTCGAAGTGTAAAACCACATTCTCCACAATATGAGGACCCAGAGGACATGCCACTCACTGAATTTATAAGATGGAAAGTACTGAGAGAGACACCAGAACATTTGAAGAGCTTTGTTTTTGCTCTATTTCTTATGCCAGATCTTACAGTTAGAGAAGTTGTGGCTCGTTTGCATAAATTAAATGTACACGTAGTAGGTCTAACAGGACCTCAGGGTAGGCGTCAGGTGGCAGCACTGAATCGCAGAAGGCCAGATGAGCGTAGTTACAGTAATTATCATAATGGGTGGCAAAGGCAAAACAATACCTATAATGGCATGACCCGAAATGATCTTTGGAACTGGCTAATTAATCATGGTGTTCCCAGGAACCAAATACATAAGAAGCCTACTAAGTTTTTATTTGATCTGTATAAGCAGAAAAGCTCTAGAACGAATGACAGGAAGTCAACATTTGATTTTAGGAGTAGCGAATCCCGCCCAGTTGACCGGTTTCCAGACTTGAGACAGTTCACAGACCCAGAACCCCTTGAATGAAGGGGTGGCCGGGTTCCAGTGAGGAAGGACCTTGTCACAATACCAAAGAGTTATGCTGTTTGCCTTCCTCCTGTCCTTCCCCAGAGGGACCTGAGGCCTTTTACTAGGGTAACTGTACACTGGGGAAAAGGAAATAATCAGACTTTTCGAGGCCTATTGGATACTGGTTCTGAGTTGACACTGATCCCAGGAGACCCTAAAAAGCATTGTGGCCCTCCGGTTAAAGTAGGGGCCTATGGAGGTCAGGTGATAAATGGAGTTTTGGCTGAAGTCCGACTCACGGTGGGCCCAGTGGGTCCCAGAACGCATCCCGTAGTTATTTCCCCAGTCCCAGAATGTATAATTGGGATAGATATAATTAGAAATTGGCAGAATCCCCACATTGGTTCCCTGATCTGTGGAGTGAGGGCTATTATGGTTGGAAAGGCCAAATGGAAACCATTGGTGTTGCCTCTACCAGGGAAAATAGTGAACCAAAAACAGTATCGTATCCCTGGAGGGATTGCGGAGATTAATGCCACTATCAAGGATTTGAAAGATGCAGGGGTGGTGATTCCTACCACATCTCCATTTAACTCTCCAATTTGGCCTGTGCAAAAGACAGATGGATCATGGAGAATGACAGTTGACTATCGAAAACTCAACCAAGTAGTGACACCAATTGCAGCCGCTGTACCAGATGTGGTGTCCTTACTCGAGCAGATTAATATGTCTCCTGGTACCTGGTATGCAGCTATTGATCTGGCCAATGCTTTTTTCTCAATACCGGTTCATAAGGACCACCAGAAGCAATTTGCTTTCAGCTGGCAAGGCCAACAGTATACCTTTACTGTCTTACCTCAGGGGTATGTTAACTCTCCAGCGTTGTGCCATAACTTAGTTAGAAGGGATCTTGATCGCCTGACTCTTCCACAAAATATCACACTGGTCCACTATATTGATGATGTTATGTTGATTGGACCCAGTGAACAGGAGGTAGCAGCTAGCCTAGACTTGTTGGTAAAGCATATGCGCATGAGAGGATGGGAAATAAATCCAACTAAAATTCAAGGGCCATCTACCTCGGTGAAGTTTCTAGGAGTTCAGTGGTGTGGAGCATGCAGAGACATTCCTTCTAAGGTAAAGAATAAGTTGTTGCACCTGGCCCCTCCCTCCACCAAGAAAGAAGCACAACGTCTGGTGGGTCTTTTTGGATTCTGGAGGCAGCACATTCCTCATCTGGGTGTGTTACTACGACCCATATATCAGGTGACTCGTAAGGCAGCAAACTTTGAGTGGGGCTTGGAACAGGAAAAGGCTCTTCAACAGGTCCAGGCTGCGGTGCAGGCTGCTCTGCCCCTAGGGCCATATGATCCAGCAGACCCAATGGTGCTTGAGGTATCAGTGGCAGATAGAGATGCTGTCTGGAGTCTGTGGCAGGCTCCCATAGGGGAATCACAGCGGAGGCCCTTGGGATTTTGGAGCAAGGCTCTACCTTCATCTGCAAACAACTATTCTCCTTTTGAGAGACAGCTCTTAGCCTGCTATTGGGCCTTAGTGGAAACTGAACGTTTGACAATGGGCCACCAAGTCACCATGCGACCTGAGCTGCCCATCATGAGCTGGGTGTTATCTGACCCACCAGACCATAAAGTAGGACGTGCACAGCAACAGTCCATTGTCAAATGGAAGTGGTACATACGGGACAGGGCCCGGGCAGGCCCTGAGGGCACAAGCAAGCTACATGAAGAAGTTGCCCAAATGCCTATGGTTCCCACTCCTGTTACAATGTCTCCTGGGCTTAAGCATGCACCTATGGCTTCATGGGGTTTGCCCTATGATCAGTTGACTGAGGAAGAGAAGACTAGGGCCTGGTTTACTGATGGTTCTGCACGCTATGCAGGCACCACCCAGAGGTGGACAGCTGCAGCATTACAGCCAATTTCTGAAACAACCCTAAAGGACACTGGTGAAGGAAAGTCTTCACAGTGGGCAGAACTTCGGGCAGTGCACATGGTTGTGCATTTTGCCTGGAAGGAGAAATGGCCAGAGGTTCGATTATATACTGATTCATGGGCTGTAGCCAATGGTTTGGCTGGATGGTCAGGGACTTGGAAGGAGCATGACTGGAAAATTGGTGAGAAAGACATTTGGGGAAGAAGTATGTGGATAGAGCTCTCTGAATGGTCAAAGGATGTGAAGATACTTGTGTCTCATGTAAATGCTCATCAAAAGGTGATCTCAGCAGAGGATGAGTTTAATAATCAAGTAGATCGGATGACTCGTTCTGTGGATTGTCAGCCTCTTTCTCCAGCTATCCCTGTTGTTGCTCAATGGGCCCATGAACAAAGTGGTCATGGTGGCAGAGATGGAGGTTATGCATGGGCTCAACAGCATGGACTCCCACTCACTAAGGCTGATCTGGCTACAGCTGCTGCCGAGTGCCAGATTTGCCAACAGCAGAGACCAACATTGAGCCCCCGATATGGTGCTATTCCCCGGGGTGACCAGCCAGCAACCTGGTGGCAGGTTGACTACATTGGACCACTTCCATCATGGAGGGGACAGCGTTTTGTTCTTACAGGAATAGATACTTATTCTGGTTATGGATTTGCCTTTCCTGCACGTAATGCTTCTGCCAAAACTACCATCCAGGGACTTACGGAATGCCTTATCCACCGTCATGGTATTCCTCACAGCATTGCTTCTGATCAAGGAACTCACTTCACAGCCAAAGAAGTGCGACTGTGGGCCCATGGTCATGGTATCCACTGGTCTTACCATGTTCCCCACCACCCAGAAGCAGCTGGCTTGATAGAACGATGGAATGGCCTCTTGAAGACACAGTTACAGCGCCAATTAGGTAGCAATACCCTGGAGGGCTGGGGCAAGGTTCTCCAGCAAGCAGTATATGCTTTGAATCAGCGTCCACTATATGGTACTGTTTCTCCTATAGCCAGAATTCATGGGTCCAGGAACCAAGGGGTGGAAGTGGGAATGATTCCACTCACTATCACCCCTAGTGACCCAGTAGGAAAATTTTTGCTTCCTGTACCCACGACCTTGCGTTCTGCTGGTCTAGACGTTTTGGCTCCAATGGGGGGAGTGCTTTTGCCAGGAGATACAGCAAACGTTCTATTGAACTGGAAGCTAAGACTTCCCCCTGGCCACTTCGGGCTTCTACTGCCTTTAAGCCAACAGGCTAAGGAAGGAATAACAGTAGTAGGAGGAGTGATTGATCCAGACTACCATGGGGAAATTGGACTTTTTCTCCACAATGGGGGCAAGGAAGATTATGTCTGGAAGGCAGGAGATGCTGTAGGGCGCCTTCTGGTGCTACCATGTCCTATGATTAAGGTCAATGGGAAACTCCAACAACCCAAACCAGACAGGACAATAAATGGCCCAGACCCTTCAGGGATGAAGGTATGGGTCACTCCTCCAGGGAAAGAGCCAAGACCTGCAGAGGTGCTTGCTGATGGCGGAGGAAATACAGAATGGGTAGTAGAAGAAGGTAGTCATAAATATCAGCTGAAGCCACGGGACCAGTTGCAGAAACGTGGATTATAATAGATATTAACCTTCGTCCTATTTGGTTAAGAATGTGCTTGTTTATATATGTATATATATATATGTATATATGTATGTATATTAAGTGGATACTTGTGTTCCCCTTTGAATGTGCAACTGAGATATGTGTTAAGTGTTGTCATATTTAGGTTATTAGATACTGAAGGACTAAGTTCTTCTCAAGGACATTATCACCTACTCTAAGATATAATGCTTTGCTATTGCACATGAGATACTTATAACATGTTAGGTGGCATTATGACTCTGCCATCGTTTGCAATTGTCATTTAAGCAGAGGCTATTTATTGGGTGTCAAGTTGACAAGGGGTGGACTTGTGATGGTTAATCCTGGGTGTCTACTTGACTGGACTAAGGAACAAATAAGAGAAAAAGGGTCTTCTGATTGGACCACCTCAACCTGGATGGCCCACCCCAAATGTGGGTGTTACCTTCTGCTGGCAGGCAGTATTTAAGGCCACGGCAGTGGGAGCTGGTCCCTTTTCCTCCTGCGGCTTGCTTCTCTCATCTGGAGAATTTGTCTTGCTGCTGTGATCAACCTGTCGGATCCCAGCGTGTACTGAGACTGGCAGATCTCCTGGAATCCATTCGGGCCTTCAGCACTAGACTGGGACTACTGAGACATCCAGCCTTGTGGACTGAGCAGTTCCCTGGATTCTCGGCCTCTCCAGTTCGGCGCTACTGTTGAACTCTGTCACATGAACAAATCAATAAATTGTATATAGTTATATATTCATCCTGTTGCTTCTGTTTCTTTAGAGAACCCTGACTAATACAGAGGTGATCCTCAGAAGATAAATGACCTTGCAACACAACCTCTCCTTCCTGCATTAGCCCAGACTACCTCAGGGACCACCCAGGATACAACAGCTGTGCATCTTTCTGGAAGATGTAGACCAGACTGAGGAACTGGTGTCACCTAGCAACAGGAGGTGGGCCTGTGAAACATGTCTCTTGATTTTGACTCAGTCCTCTCTGATCCTCCTCTTCTCACCCAGGTTTGACAGAGTTTGTATCTGCAGGCTAATGTAGTTTGCAGACATTTGTGTTATCAAGGACTGTGTTTTCATGAGAATCTTCACAGAAAGAAAACCAAGCCATGAAAAATGTATGTTTGACCATAAAATAAAGCCAGAACAAAGTTCACACCAACCCACTGAAACTATGAAGAAAAGCAGTGCACTACATGCAGACCTTTTGTCCGATTCACTCAAGGGACACATGACTGCACATTTCTGTATGGGGGAAACAGGGGTCTGATACAACATTGGTGGCAAAAGTTCAAAGAAAATTATCAAGGAATTACAAACCATGCAAAGTGTAGATCTCCCATACCGAGGGACACTGAAGTGGCTCCCAGTAGATTCAGTGTGTTTACCAAGAACAGTGGAGGAAGCTGGGAGGGAGCCATGGCAGCAGGTTTAGGGAGGATGTGGAGGGAGGGAATGGGGTAGGAAGAGAGAGGAAGAGCTCACATCGAATGGAGGCTCCAGCAGCTGATGCACTGGTCTGGTCACTCAGGTCTCTGCCAAGTCCCTGGCCACACCACAGCAGTGTCCTACACTATTGTGGATCACCATGTCACCCCCAGAACTCAGAGCCTTGGGGAAATGAGCTGGCTAAAAACTGGTGCATCTTCCTGCTGTGCACACAGGAAGGGGAGAGGATAGGAATGTGGTCCTGTGGACTTCCCTGGTGTCTCAGAGCCTCGGGATGCCTCAGAGTGCCTTCTTCTCCAGAACAAAGATAAGTCAGGCAGAAGGCATGCTGGATGGCAAAGCCACAGCCACGAATGTCCTCCCAAACAAGAAGAGCAGGTGTCTGCCACACTCCTTAAAGTAAACACAAAGTTGGGCATGAGGCCACACACCTGTCATCCCAGCATTTGGGAGGCTGAGGCAACAGGATCGCAAGTTCAAGGCCACCTTGCTCATGTAGAGAAAGTCCAGCCTAGACTGCACAACAAGACCTTCTCTCAAGTCAATAAGTGCATTTACACATATATATGAAATTATAAGTCATTAAAACTTTATCTACACCCCATAGGATCATACACTCAGGTAACAGCTGACTCACACTCTACCCTCTTGGAAGCACCGGCTCTTCTGGTCTCTCTCTCTTTCACACTGACCTGAATTTCTATCTCAATTTTAATGTATTCAGATTCCCATGAACACATGAAGCTTTGCATTCCACTACAAAATTTAGCAAGCAATTGAAAATCAGAAGAACCCTGAAGAGTTGCTATAGGCTAATTCTGGCAGC
The DNA here is from genome assembly GCA_009823505.1 of Rhizomys pruinosus. Lineage (NCBI taxonomy): Eukaryota > Metazoa > Chordata > Mammalia > Rodentia > Spalacidae > Rhizomys > Rhizomys pruinosus. The sequence continues at coordinate 3,294,106 of VZQC01006682.1, read as the reverse complement.
TCGCCCATTATCTCTATACAACTTGTGATGATCCCAACTGCCTGAGGAAGGGTCCTGGCTGTGGTGTCTGGTCTCTTTCCCACAGCTGGGTCAGATGAGAGGTTGAAACAGTTAGGATGAGCCCTTATCAGCTCAATGCTTTCAGCCTGAAATTCTTGGTTTATCTGGGTTACTTAAAGTTATAAATTTCAAACTGCATTTCCTTAGTTTCAAGAGTGATTGAGTGCAAGGAAGACAAGGGAAAGGTAGATAGAGAGGAGGAGCACAGCAGTGTTTAAGATGGAGGCATTTGACAAACAATGGTGAATAAAGGGAGTGCACTAGAGTACTTACGAACTGAACATAAGACCCAAGACAGCAACAGAGGAACACAGGGGGTGGGAGGCTGAGACTGAGGCAGCAAGTTGAACATCATGTGACAATGTGTACGGCAGTGACCGTGATCAAAGAAAACAGAAAAGGAAACATGTCCTTTTAAAAGTAATGATCGAAGCCGGGTGTGGTGGCACATGCCTTTAATCCCATCACTCGGGAGGCAGAGGCAGACCTTGTGAGTTCAAGGCCAGCCTGGTCTACAGAGCAAGCTCTAGGCCAGCTGGGACTAAAGGGAGAACCTGTCTCAAAATTAACCCCCCAAAAAGTAATGATCTAAGCCTGGCCTGGTGGCTCACATCTTTAATCAAAGCAGCACTTGGGAGGCAGAGGCAGATCTCTGTGAGTTCAAGGCCAGCCTGCTCCACATAATGAGTTCCAGCTGGTGCTACATGGAGACCCTGTCTCAAAAAGACCAAACAAATAAAAAGTAATAATCTAGTAAAGTTGTGCTGTGAGCTGGTTATTTTTTGTCAACTTGACACAGGCACATTTGTGAAGATGAAGCCTCAGTTGAGGAATGTCCTCCACCAGACTGTCTGCCTGTAGGCAGTTTCTTAATTGCTAGTTGATGTAGGACAGCCATGCCCACTGTGGGTGCTGCCACCCCTGGGCAGTTGGGCCTGGGCACCCCAGGGGGAGCAAGCCAGTAAGCGTGAGCCTCCAGGGTCTCAGCTTCAGTTCCTTCCCAGACTTCCTCCAGTGGTGGACTGTGATGTGCATGTGTTTGACAAATCAACCATTTCCTCCTCAAGTTGATTTTTGTTTTTTGGTTTTTTTGTATGTTTGCTTTTAAATTAACTCTTTTTTAAAAATTTATTGTTTTACATAAATATTTTTGTACAAGATTATGTTACAAATCAAATCTAGACCCATGTCCCACTCCCAACTCCTCACCCCACCAGATCCACACTTTCAGTGAGTTCTTTGATGCAGTCTTTTCAGTTGTTGTTGGTAGTGGTATTCTTTCCAGTATGCACCACTCCCAATAAGAAATGTTTACAACTAGGTCATTGGCGCTAGCATCCACAGATGAGGGATATCATTCCTTGTTTGTTTTTCTGGGACTGTGTTACTTCACTCAGCATGATATCTTCTAGTTCTATCCATTTACCTGGAAAGTTCATGATGTCATCTTTCTTTACCACTCCACAGAACTCCATTGTGTAGATGTACATTTTCTCTATCCACTCATCAGTTGAGGGGCACTTGGGTTGGTTCCAGCCCCTTGCTATTGTGAAGAGAGCTGCAATAAACATGGCTGTGCAGATATCTCTGCAGTAAGATGAGTCTTGGGGGTACATGCCCAGGAGTGGTTTGACTGGGTCAGGTGGCAAGTTCATTCCAAGTCTTCCAAGGGTTCTCCACGCTGCTTTCCATAGTGGCTGTATGAGTTTACATTCCCACCAGCAGTGGATGAGTGTTCCTCTTTCCCCACAACCTCTCCAGCACTTGGTATCATTTGTTTTCTTGATCCTAGCCAGTCTTATTGGAGTAAGATCATATTTTAAAGTAGTTTTTATTTGCATTTCCTTAATGATTAATGATGTTGAACACTTTTTAAGATGTTTCTCAGTCATCTCTAATTCCTCACTTGTGAAGTCTCTGTTCAGATCTTTGCTCCATCTATTGAATGGGTCATTTGTTTTCTTTCTTCTTTGTTTTTTGAGTAGTTTATATATTCTGGAAATCAATGCTTTGTCAGATGTTTCTGCAGTGAAGGTTTCCTCCCACTCTGTGGGATTTCTCTTCACTTCCTTGATTGTTTCTTTGGATGTACAGAAGCTTTTGAGTTTAATGAGGTCCCATTTGTCAATTGTCGACCTTAATTTTTGCACAGCTGCTGTCTGATTTAGGAAGTCTTTTCCTATGCCTAAAGTCTGTTGCCAACTTTTTCTTCTGTTGCCTTCAGAGTTTGGGGTTTCATGTTGAGGTGTTTAATCCATCTGGAGTTGTCTTTTGTACAGGGCAAGAGGTAGGGGTTTAATTTCATTCCTCAACAAGTGGTGGTCCAGTTTTGCCAACACCACTTGCTGAAGATGCTGTCTTTCCTCCATTGTGTCTTCTTGGCCCCCTTGTCAAATATGAGATGGCTGAAATTGTATGTGCTCAAGTTTGGATCTTCAGTTTTGTTCCATTTGTCAATAGGTCTGTTATTGTGCCAGTACCAGGCTGTTTTTATGACTATAGCCCTGTAGTATAGTTTGAAGTGTGGTATAGAGATCCTCCCTGTGTTGCTCTTTTCACTCAGGGTTGTTTTGGCTATTGGGGATCTTTTGTTTTTTCCAAATGAAATTAAGGACTTTTTTTCCAAACCTCTGAAGAAACTGTTGGGGATTGCATTATATCTATACAAGATATTGGGTATAATGGACATTTTTATTATATTAATTTTCCCAATCCATGAGCATGGGAGGTCGTTCCATCTTCTGATGTCTTCTTCAATTTCTTTCTTCAGCGGTTTAAAATTTTTGTTGTAGAGATCTTTGGTGTCTTTGGTTAGGTTTGTTCCTAGGTATTTTATTGTTTTTGAGGCTATTGTGAGTGGGAAGGTCTCCTTGAATTCCTTCTTCAGTTGCTTGTTGTTGGTGTAAAGAAAGACTACTGATTTTTTCAGGTTAATTTTGTATCCTGCCACTTTACTGAAGCTCTTAATAGTTTCTAGGAGTTTTCTGGTGGAGTTTTAAGCATCCCTTAAGTAAACAATCATATCATCAGCAAAAAGGCATAGCTTGACCTCCTCTTTTCCAATTAGAACTCCTTTAATTTCCTTTTCTTGCCTTATTGCCCTATCAAGTGTTTCAAGCACTATATTGAAGAGGAGTGGTGACAGGGAGCAGCCTTGCCAAGTTCCTTCCTTTACAGGCAATGCATCTGTCGTTTCCCCATTTAGGATGATATTGGCTGTGGGTTACCTGTATATGGCTTTGATTACATTGAGGAATGATCCATCCAATTCAATTCCTTCTAGGTCTTTAGGCATGAAGGGATGCTGGATTTTGTCAAAGGCTTTTTCTGCATCAATTAACATGATGGTGTGGTTTTTGTCTTTCAGTCCATTTATATGTTTGATGATAGTTATTGATTTTCGAATGTTGAACCATCCCTGCATCTCTGGTATGAATCCTGCTTGGTCATGATGGATGATCTTCTTGATGGGGGTCTGTAGGCAATTTGCCAGTATCCTGTTCAAAATTTTGGCATTTGTGTTCATTAGGGAAATGGGTCTATAGTTCTCCTTTTTGGTTATATCTTTGCCTGGTTTTGGTAACAGAGTGATGCTAGCTTCATAGAAGGAGTTTGGGAGAATACCCTCTGTTTATATCCTCTAAACAATTTAAGTAAAAGTGGTTGTAAGTCTTTTTGAAATGTTTTATAGAATTCTGCCTTGAAACCATCTGGGCCTAGGCTTTTTTTAGTTGGGAGGTTTCTTATTACATCTTCAATTTCTTCATATATTATGGCTCTGTTTAAGCTGTTGATCTCTTCTTGGTTGAGCTTTGGTGATTCCCAGGATTTCAGGTATTCACCCATTTCTTCCAGGTTTTCAAACCTAGAAGTTTGTTGTTTAGTCTCCTTGTGTTCTTGTAGAAAGTAACGCTTATCCTGGTGTTGATGTTGAGCTTGTTTGCACTGTGATCTGATAGAATGCATGAAATTATTTCAATCTTTTTGTATTTGTGGAGGTTTCTTCTGTGTCCCAGTATGTAGTTGATTTTGGAGAATGGGGTGCTGAGTAGAAATTGTATTCTCTGGTATTGGGGTTGAATATTTGGTAGATGTCTGTGAGGTCCATTCGGTGTATCATATCATTCAGTTCAGATGTCTCTCTGTTTATTCTTTGTCCTGTTGACCTGTCCAAAGGGCTCAGTGGGGTATGGAAGTCCCCTACTATGAGTGTACAGGGGTTAGTCTGTGCCTTGTGTTCCTGGAGAATTGTCTTTATAAAGTTTGGTGCACCAGAATTTGGTGAATATATATATTCATAATTGTGAAATCTTCTTGGCAAATCATTCCTTAGATGAAAATGTAATGGTCTTCTTTATCTCTTCTGATTTCTTTTACTTTGAAGTCTAGTTTATCTGATATTAAAATAGCAACACCTGCTTTGTTTTTGGTACTATTTTCTTTTTTAAATTTATTTATATTTATGTGTATGAGTGTACTGTCTGCATGTAGGTTGGTGCACCTGTGTCATGCAATGCCACAGAGGTCAGAAGAGGGCGTCAGATTCCCCTGGAACTGGAGTTAAAGATGGTTCTTAGCCTCCATTTGAGTGCTGGGGATTGAACTCGGGTCTTCTGCAAGAACAGTTGGCGCTCTTAACCACTGAGCTATCTCTCCATCCCCTGGTACACTTTTCTTGGAATATGTTTTTCCATCCTTTCACTTTAAGGTGGTGCCTGTCCTTTAAGGTAAGATGAGTTTCTTTTAGACAGCATTTAGATGGGCTGTGTTTCCTAATCCAATCTCCCAGTCTATGTTTTTTGTTTGGGAAATTTAGTCCATTAACATTCAATGTTATGATTGATAGGTTTGTGTTGCTTCCTTTTGCCTTATTATCCATTTGCGGTTTTGGTTTAGGTTTCTACTTCTGCAGTTATGCTTTTATTGATTTCTCTTTCTAGGTGCCTGGGGATGGTTGCTCCTTTCCTCTGTCCTTTGAATTGCTTCAAGTATTCTCTGAAGGGTTGGTTTTCTAGATACATATTCTTTCATCTTGTTTATGTCATGGAAGATTTTTCTCCTTCAACTATAATTGACATTTTTCCTGGGTATAGTAACCTGGGTTGGCATCTATAGTCCCTTAATACTGGTAATGCTTTGCTCCACGTTCTTCTTGCTTTCATAGTTTGCACTGAGAAGTCAGTTGTAATTCTGATAGGTTTCCCCTTATAGTTCACTTGTTGTTTTTCTCTTGTGGCTTTCAGATATTGTCTCTGTTTGGGGCATCTAGCATTTTAACTATGTTATGGCATGGAGAGGTCCTTTACTGGTCTTGTCTGTTTGGAGTTCTATGTGCTTCTTGTATTTAAATGTGTTTGTCTTTTCTTTTTCTTTAGTTTGGGGGAAATTTTCATCTATTATTCTGTTGAAGATCTGATCAATACCATTCTCTTGGGATTCTTCTCCTTCCTCTATTCCTATGATGCAGAGGTTTATCTTTTCATAGTGTTCCACAGTTCCTGATTGTTCCACTTTTTTGTATTTTTAAATTTTTCATAATCTTTACTTGAGGTTTTTAGTTGTTCTGTGTTATCTTTCATGTCGGATATTCTTTATTTTGCTTCCTCCATTCTGCTTCTGAGGCTTTTTCCATTCCTTTCCTCTTGATTGGATGAGTGTTTGATTTCCTTTTTCATTTCATCTTGTGATTTCTTTAGTATTTCCACTTTCTTTAGGAACTTCTCAATCTCTTCCTGTACCTCTTTGCTTCACTGGTTGGTTTCCTTATCTTTTTCAACATGGGATCTTTTCAATGTTTGCACTTTGTTCCAGAGTTTGTCATTCTCTCTCTCTAGGTCCTTCTTGAGTTTTTCATTCTCTTTTCTTAATTCTTTGATTTGCTATTTATAATCCTGTACTTCTTTAAGTATGTTCACAATTGTACTTCTAATATCTGTGTCCTGGGCCATCCCCAGGGGGATCCCACTGTAGGAATCTTCGACAGGGTTGGTAGGGCTTGGTGTGGAATTATCCTCACCTTTCCCATGTTGTCTCCTCTTCGTGTCCCTGGCATGTGGTTTTCCCTTTGCCTGTATTCCAATGTGAATCCCAAATGCCTCTTCACTGTGGTGAATTCTTGCTTTGCTTGCCTCCTTCAGATGCCTTCCTTGTTTCTTTGATTGATTTGTTTTTCTCCTTTACTCCTTGCTTATGGAGTGTTGGCTTGTCTAAGCTTTAGGCTTTCTATTGGAAGTCTAACTCACTCTTCCCTTTCTGTTCTGAAGGTTCTCCAAAATATCCACTTGGATACTCTTTAGGCAATCCCAGTTGGCCGGGGGGAAGGGGCGGGGGCTGTGCTTCAGGTGGTCTTGGGAGATCCCTGATCTCAAGACTCACACAAACCCACCTTTTATACCAGCTGGGAGGACAACTCTGCCCCCACAGCCACACAAGGAAATGCAATCAAACAATCCACCTGGCTGAAGCACCTTGCTCCTACCTGTGGTCTTGGGAAATCCCGATCCCCATGTTGATTTCGATCAGAGTCTTTTCATCACAGCAACAAAGAACCTAGGTAAGGCTCTGAGCAAACATTCTTTTACACTCTTTCTTTTTTGATCAACTTGTTAAAATATGATTAGAAACCTCAAATGCATTGAATAATCAGTTCAGACTACTGAGCCCCAGGATTGGACGTACAAAGCCTGCCTTTACCTAGTGGGTAAAGGGCACTGAGCTGGTTGATTCACAAATATTATGCTTTTTAGTTACCTATCCTAGATAAAAGAAGGTTATATTTTTACTTTTTTTTTGGTGTTTTCTGAGACAGGGTCTCCTTGTAGCCCCAGCTGTCCTGGAACTCACTCTGTAGACCAGGCTGACCTTGAACTCACAAAGATCCGCCTGCCTTTTTACTTTTATTCTACAGGAAAAATTGAGTTTGTTTGCTTATAATAATTTTTACAAGTTTGGGTATATTTAAATTACAATATCACAATGTGTTCCAAGGTTTTCATTTACAACTTCTCTTTAACTTGGCCTATTTTATCATAAGGCAATATTGACTTGTGAGATTAAAGCTATTCCGTAAGCATTTAAAATAACACAGAATTGATGCTTATGTTCAGAGACAATTGAATATATATGTACCTTTTTTTTTCTTGGAGTATTACAAAGACTTTACAAATAATTTTCCTGGAAAAACTCCTAATAAAATGTTACAATATTCATGATGTAATCAACTCTGCTTATGTTTGTTTTGAAAACACATTTGTTCCAGAGTGACTGATGGATTAAGGAGCAATTTCAGAGTAACTGTCTTTCTGCCTGCTCTGCTAGGTTTCATTTCAACAGAACAGGAGAAATGAGGAAAACTACAGTAGGCTGAACTGAGCTGCCAGGGCATAAGGAGCAGGTGCACAGCATTGTGCGCATGTGTGTGTGTGCACGCACACACACACACACACACACACACACACACACATACACAAGTATACACAGCATGCACTGCATACACACACAGGTACACACAACATGCACTGCATACACACAAACAGAGACACAGATACACATAGCATGCACTGCGTACACACGGACACATACACACACAGACAGAGGTACTCACAGCATGCACTGCATACACACAGACACAGGTACATATAGCATGCACTGCATACAGACACAGATACACACAACATGCACTACATACACACATAGGTACACACAGCATGCACTGCACAAACACACAGACACAGGTACACACAGCATGCACTGCACACACACAGACACAGGTACACACATCATGCACTGCGTACATACATAGGTACACACAGCATGCACTGCATATGCACAGACTCACAGCCCTGCACTGAGACACATGGGTAAATGTAGATACACACAAACATACTTGCATACAAAAGCTTATTCAGCATGCATAATACATACAACACACATAGCACATATACACAGGGACAAATACACACAATACACACCCAAGCACATACACACATAGATACACACTTAAACATGCACACAAACACACATAGACATTTACATACATACAGCATGTACAGCATCCACACATAGATAGACTCACAACACACACACAAACACCCGTACACCACACACACACACATAGATATATACATATAAACATTCACAGGATACACACACATAGATACAATACACACATACATTGCATACATGCACAGATACACATACATAACACACCCACAAATATACAAATGCACACAGACACAAAAGCACATATGAACTTACAAACACACATACAGACACACATTCATATAGCGTATACATCCCACAGAGACACATACAAATAGCCCACAGAGACATATACAAACACATACATAGCATGTATGCATACACAGCACACTCAGAGCCACACACACATACACAGCATGTGCACAGATACATACACAGCATGTACACAGAAACACACGTACACATACACATACACATACATACACATACACATACACATATACATATGTACACAGAAACACACATACACATACACATACACATATACATATGTACACAGAAACACACATACACATACACATACACATACAAACACATACTGCATACATGCAAAGATACTGTGAAGTAAAGTACCTAGAAAAAACATCCTTCATCTTGGAGTGGATCCCGCAAGACTGGTCACCTGATTGGAATGTCAGTGACTGTGGAGACTCTGGGATGCTGCAGGTCCAGACTACAATTTCATTCATCTTGGGCATCTGTAGTCCCTAAATAGCCACTCCTTGCCCACGTGTGCTTCATCTTGGGCATCTGTAGCCCCCTAAATAGCCACCCCTTGCCCACCTCTGCTTCTGACTTAACATCCTGTGACTAACAGACTAAAACCTCTTAATGCATTAACTTAGTGGACCACAGGCTTCCACCAGCCAAAATGCTGAGAGTCATCACACAGCAACTGAGGCCTGTGGCTGAGCTTTCTCTTTTGGTGTGTCCCCATAGTTAATGTGTCCACCAATGGACATGGAAAGTATCTTCATTTATGACTTTTCTTTGCTCTCTTACTATAAAACATCCTGAAACTGTTATCATGTTGGAACATGGAATTTGGGGTGACCTGAGTATCTGTTCCTGGCCCATGGTCACTCCTATTTGGATCCAGAATAAACTATTTCTTATCCTCTTGGAGGTGAGAGTTGTGTTTTTGTGTAGACAATACACACATAGCATACACATACACATTTACAACATACACATAGAGAGCACACTCAGAAACTCATACACACATACACAGAACATTTGCACACACATACACAGAATACATCCATAACACACAGAATACCATGCATGCATGTAGACAACACACACACAGATACAGACATATGCAGCACACAATAGACTCACAATACACATACACAAAATACACATAGACACAGCACACACACATACAGATACCGCACATACATATGCACACACCCTCAGGCATCAGTGGAACAGCTTCCCATTGTGCAGGAGCGCCACCATCCACGTGACTCTGTGGCTGACTCTCCTCCCTTCCTCCACAGCCATGAACTGCAGTGCTCCAAAGAACACCGCCATGTGCAATGTTGATGTCTAATTTTGTGGTGTCATGGTCTTTGTATCTCGGGCCTGGTTTATCTTATGACACAGTCAAGACCCCATGACCTCTCAATCCTTCTGCCTTTACCTTCTGAATATCTCTTTTAAAAACAGACTCTAGTTTCTTTGAAAGGCTGATTTCATTCTACTTCCCTTAATCCCTGTCTGTTATTTTCATCACTTTGCATAGTAGGATGCATTAAGATAGTATAAGATGAAGATAGTGTAAAATCTTATTTCAATCATGAAATAACCATATGCTTTCTAATAGTAAAACAATATGGATTTAATACCATAAAGTTAACAGTACATGTGCTTTAGATGGTTCCTACATGGCAAGAACAATGTCCCTACAAAACAGCAGATAATATTAGAAGAAAATTTCAGTTTTGAAAGATGAGGGCACAGTAATAAAAATACACATAGCCAACAATATGAAATCACTCTTATTTGAATTAAAAATATAGCAGAACATGCTCACAGTCTGAGAATTAAAATTTATTGATTTTTTTTCCAGATTACCCCACGGGGACATTCCCTCTTACAAAAAATTACAAGGAAGGGCAACACCAAAAGATTTTCATTAGAATCTATTAAAACAAGGCTATATTTAGAAGCAATGATTACTGAGGACAGAGAAGTACTTAAGAATCAGTCGACATAATTTTAGGTACTAAGTGAATCTCAATAACACCCAGAATGTTCACTTAACCGAAAGTCAAGGAAATCAGTGTAATGTTGGCTGTCTGCATTTCAGATGGCTGCGGGTGGTTTGATTTGGGTGATCCCCGTGACCCCCCTGGCTCGCTGACTCTCAGAATAGATGGCGTGATTCAGAGAATGTGCTGCATTCAGGCTTCCCTTGAAGTCTGTACCTCAGACCCCCCACTATGGGAGATGACTGCCTCTAACATGCATTCCATTAGATGCAGCCTCTGCAGCTTCTAGAAGACCCATCTTCACAACCAGTTCTCTTGTTCTTTTATTTATGACAAAAATCTCAGGGACATCAGGTCTCTTTATCTCTTTTGTAGAAGGTGAGGCGCAACCTTGACACAATCTCAGTGTGAATTCTTCAACGTTCTAATCCCCATAAGCCACTCTCTCCAGGCTTTACACAGTGCAGCCTGGCACTGCGTGAGGGCTATACCCCAGTCTTGCCTCCAGAGGCCACCAGTGGACACTAAATGCACCTCAATCCCCAGGGCTTCGTGCAGGTGCAGGCTGTGCCATGCAAAGGGCTTCTTCCTCAGTCACCAGGGAGAAAGCAGTGTGAAGCCCAAACAAACCACCTAGACTTGGGGTGATCAGATCTCGAGCCTTGAAATTCATGAGATGGTATTACTGCCATGAAAACCTGGAAATGTGAAAAAAGACAAATGGTGAAGAAAGCCACATGCCAGTCAGAACCTTCCGGGTTGGGTGTGGCAACCTGGTGTCTTCTCAACATCAATTGAAGGCTCAAAGATGTTCAGTCACTTCAAAGATGCCGCTCCCTGCTGTGTCCTCCCATGACTGTAAGGTCAGAGAGCTTTCCTTCCTCTGCAGTGGTTCCCTTTCTGATACTGGGTCCTATAACCATCAGACCCCTGTGCCCTGCCTGTAAATACATCACACTGGGTATTGGGCTCCAGTGTATGAACTTCGGAGGTGAAACACTGCACAGCCAGGGTCCACCACAGCAGTGGTTAGGCAGACAACTGGCCCTGGTGGAGCCTGCTCTGCTTGCCCCAGAGTGCAGTTTAATCTTGACGTGCCTCACAGTCCAGAGCTCTCAGTGTCTGACGTCGGACAGCTTATAAGGCTGCAGAGAGTGAATCTCAGAAAATAAAGGTGAGGTTCAAAGCTGTGGGGTGTGGGGTGCGGGGGCGATTGAACACCTGCCCCTGCTGTGTTAATCACACACAATGGTCAATTACAAATACCAATGATCTCCTCTCCTGCAGCAGGAAATAAAAAATTCCACTACTGTACTTGATCACATAGAAATCAGATTTCTCTTGAGTAATAACATCTTTGACTATGAAGGACAAACATTCCTTTAATTACCATGTTTATGTATCCCTTTTAGTTATCCACAGACAGTAAATAGCTTAAGAGTTCCTCAGGAATTCCAGGTTGCTTTTCAGACTGCTTAATTACAAGTGAATCCATCAATATGATTCTGTCACTGCCTCTACCTCATCCCAATGCTGTAAGCCAGTTTCCAAGTTATGTCCCATCATTTCCATGATTTTAGGCTGTATTTTGCTTTTACTGTTATTTTAACCCTTAAAATGATTAAGTCTAAGTATATCATTCCTTTATAGTTGACTTGACATTGATATTTCCTCAAATTTTTAATGGCCATGAGCTTTTATTCCTCCAATTTCTTAAGCCATATCTGAAGAGAGATGGCCAAATTCCACCTCTGCCTGGTCACAAGCTCCACCAGATATATGCCTCAGTGCCCACTGTTGTTTTTCTTTCTTTCTTTTTTTAAAAGGAGTTAGTGGCCGGGCGTGGTGGCGCACGCCTTTAATCCTAGCACTTGGGAGGCAGAGGCAGGCGGATCTTTGTGAGTTCAAGGCCAGCCTGGTCTACAGAGTGAGTTCCAGGACAGCTGCAGCTACAGGGAGACCCTGTCTTGAAAAGACAAAAAAAAAAAAAAAAAAAAAACAAACAAAAAAAAAAATAAAAGGAGTTAGTGTCTTTTCTTTAATATTTATTTATTTATTTATTTATTTATTTATTTATTTGAGACAGGGTCTCCCTATGGCCCCAAATGGCCTGGAACTCACTCTGTAAACCAGGCTGGCCTTGAACTCACAGAGATCCACCTGCCTCTGCCTCCAGAGTGCTAGGATTAAAGGTGTGTGCCACCACGCCCAGCTTAAAGATAGTTCTTAGCCACTATGTGGGTTCTGAGAATGGAACCCCGGTCCTCTGCAAGAGCAATTGGTGCTCTTAACGAATGAGCTGTCTCTCCAGCCCCACCTACTGACTGTTGCTATCACAGGAGCAAACTCTTTTAGTTTTCTCCCAAGCTGTAAATTCATTCTCTAAGCACCTGAGTGCCTGGAAGTATCCGTTGTGCCTCAGATGGCCACTGATGACCTGGACCAGGGAGTGTCTGCCTTCCCTTGAGATGTAGCATAAAATGATTACTGATGGAAGATTTCTCATGTAGCCACAGACTGCTCCCTCACATAAAATTCCTGCCTGGACATCCACATACTTGTTTCCTAAGAAGCCAAGGCCACAGCTATTGTGTGGGACCTTGAATTGTGGATTATTTACTCTTAGAAATCAGTTAGTTCCACTGGTGATTCTCCTGTGGTGCTCCTTGCTTAATCTCGGCCAGTGTTACCACACTCCTCCAGTGATGTAACTATAAATATTTGATGATGACATCAGAACCCAAGGGCAGATACCAAGATAAGTGCGAAAATAAATTATAGCAGGTCATGGAGGCCCACACGTCTCTCCTCAGCACTGGGATGCTGAGACAAAAGGATGAGTGTAAGCCGGAGGTCAGCCTCAGCCCCATTTGCGCAGTGAGTGTCAGGGTAGCCAGGAAAACACAGACAGACTCTGACTCACTAAGAAAATCAGCTGTAAAGAACAGTGAAATTAGCAGGAAAATGGATGGACCTAGGAATTTTTATACTAAGTGAGGAAGCCCAGACTCAGAAATGCAAACACAGCATGTTCTCATCCAAGTGCGGGACTCCAGGTTTGAATGTGCATTTGTGCATATGCAGTGTCTGTTTGGGTGAGACTGGAAGAGAACCACACAAGGGGAATCCGAGGTCTTAAGGAAGGTGCATAGAGGAGACTTGAACATGTCAGACATGAAGGTGGAACGAGTTGTACTGGGGGCAGATGAATACAAGCGTGGCACAGGAACAGGAAGAGCAGGGGCACCTCTCCATCAACAAAAGCAGGTTATGTAGGAAAATGTCCTAATTGAACCAATTGTTCTGTATGCTATTTAACAAACAACAGCAAAATATAAATACATAATAAATCAATCAATTTCATAAGGGGTCAAGTGAAGACACTTATTTACTGAAACCATGTTCCCAAGAGTAGATTCTTCAGCAATGTCCCTGAGCCTACAGGTGTCCTCAGGTAAGGTTTATTATTACTATCAGTCACAGTAGCAGTAGAACTTCTTCACCTCTTAACTGAAGAATAATTAACTCATTATGGGTACTTTTCCTTTTTGTCTACTAACTTTTCTAAAAAGTAATTACAGGCTCTAGCACCCCATGGCTACCTTTCCTAGAGTGTTTCAAGAGGTCATTTTAACTTTATCCCTTTTGGCCAAATGATACTTGATCAAGGTTGAAGGAAGTATGGGCATGTGGCTCTCTCATCTGAGAGAGTTTGGGAAAATTGGATGGTGACACTGTGGGAGAGATAGGCAAGGCACCCCACTGTTCTCTTGACTCTTGACTGGTGCAGCACATACTGGGCAGGTACATGTGAGCGGCTAGTAGGGGCGGGGGCCATGAACCAAGCCTCTCTTTTTAGTAAGAAATACAGCTCTAGAATTTCACAATGAACTTCAAACCAGGTGGCAAAACTGCAAGCTTTACGTTATAACACATCATTCTAAATTCATGTTGCAGAGCAGTTTTAAACCAGTATGTGGATCTTGCTCAGATAAAACAAATCCTTTATGTTTGGGAAAGACTATCCGATGTTGATGTCAAAAGTCTGAAGGAGGGGCTGGAGAGATGGCCTAGCGGTTAAGAGCACCGACTGCTCTTGCAGAGGACCCGGGTTCGATCCCCAGCACCCACATGGCGGCTGAGAACCGTCTGAAACTCCAATTACGGGAGAACTCCAGCTCCAGGGGAATCCGACACCCACTTCTGACCTCCGCGGCATCGCACGACACGGGTGCACAGACTTGCATGCAGACAGTACATTCATCCACTTTAGTTTAAATAAAAAAAAAAAAAGTCTGAAGGAAATTAATGCAAAGTCACCGCTGGCACCACAATGCACAGGAGAATAAACACCACACGGAAGAGGGGTGGACTTATGGGATTCTTCACACCCGTAATTGAGATTTTTAAATTAAAAGTGAAAAAAAGCCTTATTTGTGAAAGGTTGACTAGAAATAGCATTTGAAATGTGTGGGCATCCTGTGAAGAATCGCTTCCTTATTTGACTATTTTCATTCATTTTAATGAGGTAGTCCACAAAATTGTTGAGAAATTTAGAGGCTACATAATTTGCAGCTCTGTTCTAAAATGGCTTTTAGTGTTTTTCACCAGTAATTGGTCTTTCTTGTTTATTATGAAAATTTATTATAATATTCACAATTTGAAAAACATAACATGAGATAATGTGGTTCTGGGAACTGCTAAGAAATAATGGTTGCTTCAGGTCTGCTGTGTTCTTCAAGGTTGTGACTTTCTTCCATTAGGGGAGGCATTATGTCCTGCTGCAGATAGCTAATTCCTCAAATGAGTAGTCTCAGGTTTGATAACTGGGCATTCTCCTTATAAGAATCCAGAGATGGAAAAGAAGAGGAAATCCACTTTGTGGAAATGAGGACAAGTTACCCGGTCCACCGACCCTTAGGAAAGTCAAGCTTGAGTGAAGCTCTCGCCACACCTGCACCTGTAGAGTCAGTGGGGGATGGGGAGAAGACTCAAGCTTTTGGCCCGGGGTATTGGCCACTGCCCTTCTATGGCTGAACAAAATCCACTTGTTGGGGATCCACACTCCCAGGTCACACAGACTGGTGGGCAGCTGCAGGCCTCTGTCCAGTCAAAACCAGCTAGCCACACTAACACACACTTTCCAGGCTGGTGGTCTGCAAAGCGACCCCTTTCCAGCCAAAACCCACTAGTACCAACCTCTAGCCCTGTGTCTAAAGGGCCTAGTTTATGTGGGCAAAAATCAGGGCCAGGGACTCTCCAAATATGGTGAAAAGGAAAATCCCTTTGTTAGTCCACAGCATTCTGTTTTTATACCCAGAGTGACATCATATCTCAGGGCCTGGTTTCAGACCCCTGCCTCTTGTTCCATAAATATCACAAGTACTTGTCAATGAAAAGGCATTGAGGACTGGAGAGAGCGAATGTTCCTCTAAAACACAGGAACAGACTTCACAGAGTCAGAGCAGAAAATGCAGGCTCTCTATCTCCCCCGATGCTTTCCTCTTAAAATTTCATTTTGTATCTGTGTGTGTGCACGTGTGTGTGCATGTATGTGTGTGTGTGTGCATGTGTGTGTACATGTGTGTGCATGTATGCAGGGCAGGATATAACCTAAAGGAGTTTGTTGTTTCTTCTTCCCTGTGTTTTCTAAAGACCCTACCCAGGTCCTCTGGCTCAAGAGCAAGTACCTTCACCCACAGATCCATCATCTCACTAGCTCAAAGGCCACTTTATTTTTTAATATTTTATTTATTTTGTTTTTATTTTTATGTGTATGAGTGTATTGCCTGCGTGTGTATAAGTCAACTTCGTTGTGCAATGCCTAAGGAGGTCAGAAGAAGGTATCAGATCCCCTGGAACTGGAGTTGTGGACAGTTGTTAGCTGCCATCTGGGTGCTGGGAATGGAGCCATGGCCCTCTGCAAGAACACTGGCTGCTCTTATCCCCTGATCCATCTCTCCAGACCCTCAAGGGCCATTTTAAAATAGGGGTAGTTAAGTCCTTTAATATTTCAACTTGTGTATAATGTGGGTAGATGGGCATGCTGAAGAAATACTGTTATTAAAGAGTTATTTACAGTATGAATTGTATGTAGCTAGTCAAAATAATGTCAGGGTTGTTATAATGTACTCACTCACTTTAATAACAATCTATGAACTGTTACTAGCACCCAAAATATTCCTCTTGGATAGAATCTCAAAACTATATCAACTTTTTGTCAAACCCTTGATCAAATCAATTACAAACCATCAATCATTGCCTGTACAGGTCACCGGATTTAGTTTAACAAACTTTATGTATCTTTCAGGGAAAAATATAGATCTTATACTCACTTAAAATGTTCTTTAGTCATTTTTCAGGCAGCACTTAAATTACATACTTTTATTTAAAGACGACATTTAAAAATAATTCTCATATGACAACTGCAAAAATATATCTGTGTGAATATAAAAGGACTAAATTGTAAACTGTAATGAGTCATTTTCACGTTTCATTTTAAAAGTGTGGCAAGCTACAGAAATCTATTTTAAATGAAGGGTTAGAGCTGGGTATGGCAGTACACAGGGGAGGCAGAGAGCAGTGGACCTCTGTGAGATGGAGGCCAGTCTCATCTGCATAAGCAGTTCAAGCCCAGTGGAGGCCACCCTATCTCAAAGAACAAAGCAAGACAAAAACAAACAAACAAACGAACAAACAAACAAACACAAAAGATAGCTAGGGAGTTTGTTCAAAGGTTAAGAGTGCCGGCCTCCCTTGCAGAGGATCTGGATTCAGATCCTAGTTCACAATCATTTATAAATCCAGTTTCAGGAGATCTGGCACCTCCTTCTGACCTCTGCAGGCACTGTATACATTTGGAATACATAAATCCATGCAATCAGTCATACACATAAAATAAAAATAAAATATCTTTGTCAACTTCTATGAGAATGTCATGACTTTTCATTACAGAACATTTCTAGAAAAAGGTGAGAGCATTTTCTGAAAGTCTCTACCTTAGAAAATAAGCTACTCAGAACTTTTAGTAGAAAGACAACAAGATTTAATTTAATTGACAAAAGTCCCCATTCAGCACTTCATTTTGCTGGGTTTTGTAGGTATTAGATGCATGTAAGGATTTCTTTAGAATGGTTTTCATTGTAAGAATGATGACTCTTTTCCATATTATTATGAGTCTCTCTGGTGCCTCAGATACTCTCTCCAAGGTTGTGTGCCTTGTCTAGATATGTTCAAATGATTTAATTTATGCATAATACCTTCAATATGAAGGGTCTAGTTATATCAATAATCCCCACCCAGGACAGCATGGTATCTTTCTTTCGTCAGGGCAGGGATATGTTCCTACCCATAGCTCAACCTGGAATCATCACACCTGCTGATGCATCACAGCTAAACGTAGGTCTGATTCCTGGGCTTACAATTCTCTCAACTGTTCAGTTTTTATAATCTATATGAAATATCTGTTGTGGAGCCTATTGTTTCTATGGACATGAATAATTGAATGTGGCCACAAAAGCAAAGAAAAACACTCAGTTATGAGCAAGGCGAGAGGTAGACAAGCTGTCCACTTCTGGGTTTCCAGCTTTCAGAAATTCAGTACAAACACACGCAGAGCTCGAGAGATGGACCAGTGATTAAAAGCACTCACCGCTTTTTCCAAGACCCCCAGTTCAGTGCCCCTACCCACCACGCAGCCTGAACCCACACTTACCTCCTGCCCTAGGGGATCCAACACCCTCTTCCATCTTCCTCAGGAACCTAAGCTTAGATGGCATACTCACAGACACAATGAAAGACCCATAAACAAAAATAAAGCCTAAAAAATATAATAGTAAAAAATCTAAAACCTAAGAATAATCTTCCTAACTTAGCTGGTTTCCCTACTCCAGATTCCCACGTGAAACATATCAGAAAGCAATCAGAAGACAGTCCCTGGCTCTTTGCTAGCTAACATCATGAAACAGAGGATTCCTTATGTAATCCATGGGGTCTCAAGTCCCCCCAAGGAGTCCTGGTGAAGAGATAGGTGTGAGATGCTGCCATCCCTGCACATGATCAGGCTGACAGCATGGTAGAACCAGAGTACCTATGAATCCCTTCTCCAAAGGATGACAGATTCCTCACCGTAAACCCCAAGTACAACTTCCAGGGTGTACAGGGTTTCTGACCTGTTTATGACATGATCAAGATGTTAGTGCTTCCTTTTCCTTTTTAAAAATTGTTTTTATTTATTTTTGTAAGTGTATGAATGTATTGTCTGCATGCAGGTTTGTGCACCCGTGTTGTGCAATGCCATGGAGGTCAGAAGAGGGTCTCGGATTCCCCTGGAACTGGAGTTCTCCTGGAATTGGAGTTACAGATGGTTCTTAGCCACCATGTGGGTGCTGGGGATCGAACCCTGGTCCTCTGCAAGAGCAGTCGGTGCTCTTAACCACTAGGCTATCTCTCCAGCCCCCAAGATGTCAGTGCTTTCTTTTCCTGCTTCTTTTCCAATTGGCCATTGGAATCTACTGAAGGGGGCTGGCACTCTGTTGTCGAAACATTGTTTTATAAATTATTGATGCATTTCATTTTAAAAGAATAATCACTTTTAGAAAGATCAATAAAAATATGTATGTTAAAAAAATCTGTCCATGAAGCTGACATCTTGGACTTTACTAAGATGATACATTAAAGTATCTCCAATCATGTCAGGGGAAAGCAGTGGCCCAGACCCATGAGCATCTTTTTCCCTTTCTCTGGGCACCCAGTTCCCAGAGCTCTCCTCGAGTGCTTGGCCCCTGTCTTCACCCTCACTCCTTCATGGAAATTGCTTGCTAACTCCTCTGTTTTTTCCAGTGCAGTGACCTCTTTCTGGTACGTGCTACTGTTGAGCTGCCACCCACCAGTGTATCTGTGTGTGCCCCAACCTCCTCTTCCCACAACAAATAAGACTTCCCAAAGAATAAGAATAGGGCTTTCACACACCATCTTCTTGCCTATGATCTGATTGGACGTTACAGTTTGGGGGCTGAAACGACTGTTTTGATCATTCCCACCTCACCTGTGTATATGCATCTGACTCTTAGGATGTACCAGGAACATCTTGGATGTACCAGGGACATATTGGATGTTCATTTGCATATTGTCCTGAAGGATGTTATCTTCTGTGAAGTAATCATAGTGATTTCCCACAACACACAAAGGGGAAAACTAAACTTCTAGAGTCACAGGACTAAGAACCAGCCCAGGACTGCATTAAAAAATCTGAGCCATGGCCCTAGGCACCTTCTTTGCTCCTTATTCACTCACGCTTAGTGATGACCAGAAACTTGTTCATGTCTATCAGGTGTTGATGCAAACTTTGAAGTATTGCTTCATTTCCCCTTGTCCACCAATCACCTCTTCTATTTAATTCATTCAAAGAACGCTTTGTTCAAATGGTAACAGAACACAGGCATTATGGTCAATGTCCTTGACTATGAAACATTTTCTCCAATGTATAATTATTATTGAATTTTTATGGGTTTCATACAATATATTCTAATCTTATTAGTCCTTCTCTATCTGCACATTCCCCATGTGATATGAAACTCTTGAAGACCAGGGTAGTGTTTCTCTCTGAGTCACTAATATGCTAATAAATACTTGCATAAATAATTGGACAGACTGTATTGCAACTACCCAGCCACTGCAGTGCATAAAAGGGCAGTTTGGGTGCCCTGACCACTTGTCCATGTTAGATCAGGCAGACAGCTTGTAAAGTTAAAAAGGTTTTACCCCATCAGTGACATCCTGATGAAACAGGCAGGGCCAATTGGAAATATCTACTAAAAACACTTTAATGAAACCTCAGTGCTTATCAAGGTTGGTGGCTATTCCTCCTTCTCTCTGATTTTATTGATAAAGCTCTAACAGACCTTGAAATCAGGACTGAGGATTTCCCAGTGGAACAAGGTTCTGTTCCTATCTAAGCTCTGCTCCTACCTAAGCTCTGGGGTTCTCTCTTACAATACAATTTTCTATCTTAGTTTTGGATTTGACACCTGTGCCCTAGAGAGCAGGAGATGAGTGTGTTATTCTGTGAGCATTCAATGATAGTCCAAGGCTGGCCTAGTGTGTCCACAGCCAACAGAGTGGTTGCAGCTCACGCTTGGGGTGGGAACTCAGTGCTCATCCCACTACTCCTGAGTGACTTTCATCTGTCAGAATCTGCCCCAATATCCTGCGAACTCCAAGCCACCATTTCTGATGGGGCCTCATTTTCATGTACTTGCTCTATGCCCAGGTGTAGTTACCATGTACTGTGTTCATTCACTGTGACACAGGACTAGTTATCATGCACCCTGTTTATTCACCTTACACAGGACTAGTTATCGTGTAGTGAGTTTGTTCACTATTGCACAGGACTAGTTACTAAGTACTGTGTTCATTCACTATTACATAGGACTAGTCATCATGTAGTGGGTTTTTTTAAATTTATTTATTTATTTATTTTTGTGTATGAATGTACTGTCTGCATGTAGGTTTGTGCACCCGTGTCGTGCAATGCCGCAGAGGTCAGAAGAGGGTGTCAGATTCCCCTGGAACTGGAGTTCTCCTGGAATTGGAGTTACAGACAGCTGCCATGTGGGTGCTGGGGATCAAACCCAGATCTTCTGCAAGAGCAGTTGGTGCTCTTAACCACTAGGCCATCTCTCCAGCCCCTATAGTGGGTTTTTTAACTATTGCACAGAACTAATTATTATGACTATTTACTCACTATTTCAGGGGACTAGTTATCATGCATTGTGTTATTTTTTTCCATTAGTGCACAGGACTAGTTACAATGAACTGTGATTATTCACTTTTACACAGGTCTAGTTATCCTGCAGTTAGCAACCATGACAACAGGAGCTACTGTGAAATTTAAATGTGCCATGCACAGGACAGGACCAGTACACAGGAGCAGCATGTGAGGGTCAGTCTTAGAAGATCCGTGGTATCATGTGAGGGTCAGTCATGGTAGGTCCATGGCAAGCATGTGAGTGTTGGCTGGAGCTGTCCACAGTGAGCACCAGGCAGAGCAAGTATCTGATACCGTTTATGATCACAGCTTCAGTTCTCCTGAATCCTCCTGCTTACAAAGCAAGCCTGGCAAATCCTGTCTCACCTTGGTCAGAAGTGTTCCCACATCTCACAAAGCGTATGTCCTCCTTGAAGATCTAGCCTGCGTTTCGATGTCTTTGTTTGAAGGACTGATTTCAGTCCTCATCAGTATTTATGATTAACTCTGGATCGTCAAGGTCTGTTATTCACGGAACTGACTATGCTTTCACTCCCTACCCAGCCCTCCATTTCTCGATCTAACTTTGCATCTTCTTCCTGTCACCCATTCTAAAAATCTAAAGGTGTTTTTCCAATGACATTTTTCTAACGCTGCATACATATATTACAATCACCCATGTGAAGGGATTGGTGGGGTGGTGGTCTCCACAAATGGTTATTATCATATTATTATCTCCACACTTTCTGTTATCCTTCTCATTGGGGCACTCATGAAAACCCATCAAAACACACAGAGAACCTCAGAGAAACTGAAGGCACAGTCTTCTGTAAAGCTTCACATTTTGTTTTGCACTAAAATTAAACCAAATGGGGAAAATAAAACAAACTTCTCCAACACCATCACCATATGTGATGGCAAATAGGATGGATATGGCTTATTCCTGAGTCCTTTTGAGTCTTATCTACAGAAGACCTGACAGCATCAAGCTAAGCACTTGCCATTTATAAGCCTGTGCACGTTGTGAGCTATCATCTTTTTGCACGAGAGTTTTCCTAGAAAAACTGAAGGTATTTTTCCCTGAATACTTACTTTCTTTGTATTTTTCCCTTTGAATTGCCGTTTCTGTCATTTTTAGTCTTCTTCTGGAGTAGTGACTAGAGAATATTTCCCTCCAAAATGTGGTCAGATGATGCAATTCTTGGTGAAAAGTGGGAGCTGAGTTCACCTAATTGCCTTTTTGTGATTATTTTTATAAATTGTGTCTCAAGGAAGATGATCTTGGGTTGGGGCCAACAAAATGGAAGACTGAAGAAGCTCCAAGCTCAATCTCCTTCAGAGACCAAAGGTTCACAGCAACCAAGTTAAAGCCTAGATGATAAAAACAAGACAAACAAAATTTTAAAATGGCTGAAAGGTCTAAGCCAGGTTTGTCTGTCTTCCTAACCCCCGAGTTTCACTGGTACAGTGTGGCTTTCTGTTGAAGAAAAGCTGACTGATTTCACAGTTCTTCCCTTGAGCCTGAGGGAGCAAGGCAGAACTTAGATGCCATTCTTAAATGTCTGTGTTTGACCTGACTGTTGTACAGTGAGCCTGTCGAAGGATTCCTGGTGCAAGAGTCGAGGACGCCTACAGGATGGACTTTAACAGCCTCTCCTGGGCGACTTGAGAGGCATTGTGGCTCTGATCACACGTGGACCCTAGAGGCAGGGGACAATAATGTTCCCATTCTTTTATGTCACGACTACTGGATACTGGATTCTGAGTTAGATATGTCCACTCACATGACCTTTCTCTTGAATGAGTTTCCATGGCAATGTGGGGTGAGCTCTTGCCACCAGGAAAGGGTTACTAAAGAAAAGTAAAGAAACGTGTCACCAGGAATGGTAGGTCATCCTCGTAGTCCCAGCACTTGGGAGGTTGAAGCAGATGGGTTGTTACAAGCTTGAGATCAGCTTGGACTATATATAGTGGGACACTCTTTTCAAAAAAATGTTTTTACCTTTACACCTCAGAGGCTGGAAATGTCTTCTGACCCCAGGCTGGATCCCCCCATCTATGACCCAAAGTGCTCATACCTGTGAGAAGCCGGTCTCCAGCCCCCAGCCCCACACCTCTCTCTTCCACCTCACACCTGCCTGGCCCTTGTTACTCCGAATCCACTCTCCATATTTATAATGTCATTTGAAGAGAGCTTAATATAAATTTATCATATTGTCTGAGGTTCATTTTGTTGCACACACCTTGTGGCAGATACATCTGGATCAAATCAGTGCAGCATTTGTCTTTATTACCTGGTGATGATACCAGTGTGCAAGACCACACGTGCCCTACTGCTGCAGGCATTATGGACTGGACTCTATTGTAGGTGTTACACGTAGACCTGGAATGGACACTTATGAGCTTTATGAGTTCTTGTTTCTCCGTAAGAACGTGGGTTTTACCCATGACAAGGAATTACTAGGTAAATTCTCACTTAGCTAAAGTAATTTAATGTAAAAAACTAAATAATTAAGCCTCAGAATGTTAGTCTGTAAACTGGGAGATTATGAAAAATAATGTCCTTTGCCTTCAAAGGTTTATTTTTATTTTATGTGTATGAGTGTTTTGCATGTATACATAGAAGTGTACAAGGTTCATGCAATACCTAAGGAGGCCAGGAGAGGATGTTGGATCCCCTGGACATGATTTTACAGATGGCTGGAAGCCACCATGTGGGTACTGTTCCAGTACACAAGTCCTCTGAGGAGCAGCAGGGCTCTTATCCTCTGTGCTCTGTGTCTTCTCTTTAAGGACCCCTCCCACTGCTTTTTTTTCTTAAAAGGAGACAGTCTAATTATGTAACCCTGGCTGACCTGGAACTCACTATGTAAAGCACGCTAGCCTTGAACTTGCTAAGTGCTGGGATTAATTGCCTCTACCACCAAATCTGCTCTCTTGTTTTTGACTACCAAATAGCAAAGATATTCAAGAGCATATTTCAAAGCAATAGCTCAAATTTATGAAAATACATATCTTGATCATATATATATATATATATATGGTTGAACCAATATACCACACAGGAAAGCTATTGAAAATTCACATCCCAATAGAACCCCAAAGTTGACAAAGTTGGAATTTATTACACAGTCTTTTGGGACTTTGAAACATAGACTTTGACTTTTTGTAGTGAGAAATTCAGAACTTTCAAGGGACTAAAACAGGTTCTAAATAAGATAAGTTGTATTTCAAAATTCAAACAATTCAGATACAAATAGTTTATATAAAATTTCTGTGCTTGAAATTAACTTATAAATGCATTAATTAAGGAGAATGATTGGTCATTTGCATAGTAAAGTGACAATGTGTAATACCTACATCTTTCAAAAGGCCTGTGTGCCTGGTCACCTAGGGACCCCAGCTGCTGAGCCATCGCTTGTGGCCAGAAGGCAGTGCACCCTGATTTACACTTCAGAGATTGGCTCACGTTCCTCTTGTGTAACCAGTCATTTTCATTGCCAAGTCCTATTCAACAGCACCGGTGTGTCACAGTGCTATGTCCTGTCAAATAATACCAGTTTTTTTTTTTTTTAACTCATGTTATGCTTTGTCAAACTGCCCTAAGTGTTTGTCAATGGAAGCTTCAATAAACCAAATCTTCATTCCCTTACACATAAATATGTAAGCTATAACTGCTGTCACAGAATTGGAGTGGTTTTAAGAGTCTCCAAAACTCAATTGGGCAATCCTAGCCCTAGGGAAACTGAGGCACAATGACCAAGCACTCAAATTCCAGCCAGCTTCTGCTACTTAGGAGCTTGAGATTGAGCTACATAGGACCCAGTCTCAAAAAACCAAACAACGAAGAATAAAAGAAAAACGCTGAGTTACAGGCTAAATTTTCTTTCATGACTAAATTGCTAATGAGGTCAGCTAGTACTTCTTTGGCAACATTGTTTTGTATGGTTTGAATAACTGGTCCAAACGCCATTTCAGGCTCATATCCTAAGTCAGTGCTGGTGCTGGCTCCTCTCTTGCCCTGTGGGACTTATCCTCAGCCCTCTCCTGCCCTGTGGGACGTGTCCTCACTCCTCTCCTGACCCTGTGGGACTTGTCCTCAGTCCTCTCCTGACCCTGTGGGACGTGTTCTCAGTCCTCTCCTGACCCTGTGGGACTTGTCCTCACTCCTCTCCTGACCCTGTGGGACATGTCCTCAGTCCTCTCCTGACCCTGTGGGACATGTCCTCACTCCTATCCTGACCCTGTGGGACGTGTCCTCAGTCCTCTCCTGACGCTGTGGGACGTGTCCTCAGTCCTTTCCTAACCCTGTGGGACGTGTCCTCACTCCTCTCCTGACCCTGTGGGATGTGTCCACAGTCCTCTCCTGACCCTGTGGGATGTGTCCTCAGTCCTCTCCTGACCCGGTGGGATGTGTCCTCACTCCTCTCCTGACCCTGTGGGACGTGTCCTCACTCCTCTCCTGACCCTGTGGGACATGTCCTCAGTCCTCTCCTGACCCTGTGGGATGTGTCCTCAGTCCTCTCCTGACCCTGTGGGACTTGTCCTCACTCCTCTCCTGACCCTGTGGGACGTGTCCTCAGTCCTCTCCTGCCCTGTGGGACGTGTCCTCACTCCTCTCCTGACCCTGTGGGACGTGTCCTCAGTCCTCTCCTGACCCTGTGGGATGTGTCCTCAGTCCTCTCCTGACCCTGTGGGACTTGTCCTCACTCCTCTCCTGACCCTGTGGGACGTGTCCTCAGTCCTCTCCTGCCCTGTGGGACGTGTCCTCACTCCTCTCCTGACCCTGTGGGACGTGTCCTCAGTCCTCTCCTGACCCTGTGGGATGTGTCCTCAGTCCTCTCCTGCCCTGTGGGACGTGTCCTCAGTCCTCTCCTGACCCTGTGGGACGTGTCCTCACTCCTCTCCTGACCCTGTGGGACGTGTCCTCAGTCCTCTCCTGCCCTGTGGGATGTGTCCTCAGTCCTCTCCTGACCCTGTGGGACGTGTCCTCACTCCTCTCCTGACCCCATGGTACGTGTCCTCACTCCTCTCCTGACCCTGTGGGATGTGTCCTCAGTCCTCTCCTGACCCTGTGGGACGTATCCTCAGTCCTCTCCTGACCCTGTGGGACATGTCCTCAGTCCTCTCCTGACCAGTGGGATGTGTCCTCATTCCTCTCCTGATCCCGTGGGACGTGACCTCACTCCTCTCCTGACCTTGTGGGACATGTCCTTACTCACCTCCTGAAACCATCAGGAGAGGAGTGAGGTCATGTCCCACAGGGTCAGGAGGTGAGTGAGGACAAGTCCCTCAAGCAGGATCTACTTCTTAGTGGATTGGGGGATTCCTTCGATGAGAGAGGCCATCAGGAGCTTCTGCAGTACTGATGGGCTGTAATTGCTTGGGAAGTGACAGGGATTTTCCCCCATGGATAAATAAGTCCATTGGTGATCAGATGCCATGGCTTCCTGTCCTGTTATGTTGGGCTACCCAGGAAATGAACATTCTGGCGTTGCTCAGATTACAGAGTTCCCAGGCTGTGTTCTTCCTTCTTCTACTTTCCAGAGACTTCTGGTCCCCAACTTGTTTCAGGTCAGGGTGGTTGGTGGTAAGGGAAGGGGCTACACTCTCCATAAATTCACTTTGATCTGATCACTCCTTTATCTTCTGATTTTAGAATTTGAATTCTAAATTTCTTTAAGTTTTAGAATCCAAGACACTGATGAGAGGGTCTAAGAATAGATTTTGTTTAGGTCCAACTTAATCAATGAGTTTATTGAGTATAATTAAGGAGTCTGTGTGAGTCAGTCAGGTTTAGTACAAAAATCCAAGCCCAGAATGGGAAAAAAAGGAGAAAGCTGCACAAAAGAGTGTGCCCCATCTCCAACGGGGGCTCTTTCTGTTTTAACTCTGTGTAGGTTTAAAAGTCTTGTATGGTCCATGAGGGCCTTTGGATCAACACCCCCATACCTAATGAAAATTTCCAATGCAGAGGAAATGGTTACAAACTACTTCATCATTAATTTCATGGTCCAATTTCCTTAAGTACGATTTTTAAATTTAATGGTAAGTTTTAAGTTCTTTTATTATTTGGCAATATTCTCAATGCAAATATAGACATTTTAAAACTACAATTTTCAGAAGTATTTATTTTTCCTATGACTCAGGGGTTACATTGTTTTTCATTCCTTGGTTTCCTTTCTTTAATACCAACTGTGCATGTAAATTTGCAGACATTTATCTGAACATAGTCCCCCATACCAAAGTAATTGAGATTTATCTTTGAACACATTAGAATCTGCCTAAGGATAAAATCTGGAAGCTTCTGAGGGTAAATTCCATGACACTTAGAGGATCTGGATGGAGAATGTGGCAATGGGTCACCTAGACTTTCTCTCTGGAGAGATATGAGGTTCACTGCTCATGGATATTAATTATTCTATACATGACATCTTTAAATATTCTCTTACCTCAGTTCTGTCTTATGTAGTTCTGTACCCTGAGTCTGGTCTGTGATGGAGGCTGGGCTATGATGAAGGCTGGTCTGTAATGAGGGCTGGTCTGGGATGAGGGCTGGTCTGTGATGAAGGCGGTCTGTATTGAGGGTTGGTCTGGGATGAGGGCCGGTCTATGATGAGGGTTGGTCTGTGTTGAGGCCTGGTCTGTGATGAGGCCTGGTCTGTGTTGAGGGCTGGTCTGGGATGAGAGCTGGTCTGTGAAGAGGGATTGTCTCTGTTGAGGGCTGGTCTGTGTTGAAGGCTTTTCTGTGATGAAGGCTGGTCTGGGATGAGGGCTGGTCTGTGTTGAGGGCTGGTCTGGGATGAGGGCTGGTCTGGGATGAAGGCTGGTCTATGATGAGGGCTGGTCTGGGATGAGGGCTGGTCTGTATTGAGAGCTGGTCTGGGATGAGGGCTGGTCTGGGATGAAGGCTGGTCTATGATGAGGGCTGGTCCAGGATGTGAGCTGGTCTGGGATGAGGGCTGGTCTGGGATGAGAGCTGGTCTGGGATGGGGGCTGGTCTGGGATGAGGGCTGGTCTGAGATGAGGGCTGATCTGAGATGAAGCTGGTCTGTGTTGAGGGCTGGTCTGGGATGAAGCTGGTCTATGATGAGGGCTGGTCTTGGATGAGAGCTGATGTGGTATGAAGACTGGTCTGGGATGAGAGCTGATGTGGTATGAGGACTGTTCTTTTATATAGAGGTTGGTCTGTGATAGAGGCTGGTCTGGGATGGAGGCTGGTCTGTGGTGCAGGCTGGTCTTTGATGAAGGCTGGTCTTTGATGGAGGCTAGTCCTGGATGTAAGCTGGTCTGTTATGGAGGCTGGCCAGTAGGGGAGGCTGGTCTATGATCCAGGGTGGTCTGTGATGGAGGCTGGTCTGGGGTAAAGGCTGGTCTGGGTGTGGGCTTGCCTGTCTTGATAGTGATCTCTTGTGTGGGCAGCTCTGGGGCCTATTTTTTACTGGACTGTGATGAGGGAAGCTCATAAATACAGAACTGAGTATTCAAGACCAGAGTATCACCATAGCAGGGTATTTTATTCTCTTTGGTCCTACGATTAATACTTCTGTATAAACAAATTTCCTGTTTGCCAGTTTTCAATTTATGATCTTTGTGTGTTCAGGGGTGAAGACCAAGCCCAGGGCACAGGTGACTTCAGATCCTCTGATGAACAGTTATGTGGAAATATTCTTTCAACACAGAATGGACTCTGGTATATAAATGTTAGCTGTCATTGTTTTTGGTCTTCCTTGTTATGTGATCTTCACACTCTTAACTTTTAATATTAATTGTTATGTTATCTCAAAATAGCTTGGATATTCTGGCTTTCTCTTGTTTGGCATTGATTCCTTCATCTTTTTATTTCTAATATTAAATCAAGTTGTACTTTAAAAATACACTTACCTTCCATTAATTGAACTTCTAAGAACCAGTGCAGAAATGTTGCTTCTTCTGCCCTGTAGAAAGAACTCATTTCACTTATACCATATCTACTGTTCTAGGTGAGTTTCACATTCAGGACTTGGCTTAATTTTCTTTACTCTCATGTTTTTTCCATCTTTGATGATTTTATTACACTTCAACTTACTGTTCTCTTTGAACTCACAAAGTTCATTAATAACTATCTTTCTACCAAGCTGAGTATGGTGCCTCAGCCTCATAATCCCAGCACTGAGACTGGGGCTGAGGGAAGAGATATGCTACAAGTTCAAGGCCAGACTGGGTAACAGAAGGAAATCCAGGTCCCCTAGGGCTACAAAATGAAATCTTTAAAAATAAGATAAAATAACAAAAAGCAAGAAAATTTATTATGAACTTTTATTAGAATTATTATTCTAAGATTCTTTGTTTTCTTTCTCAGAATTCTTCACACCCAAACCAGAAGTCTGTCCTTTAGAAAACCTGGATGTCTTTGACCTGACATACCTGTGTTCCTTTGATATAAAGACTCTGTTCCCTTGAAGGTCTGTTTGTAGATGCTGCACTGTCTTGAAATAGATTAATTTTCCTCAAGATTTTGAGTCATCATTCACATGTGTGATTGTTTATAATGTCAGGTCCTCATTTCTAGTCTCATTTATGATTCACTCACTCACAGTTCCTTTTAATAAACACAGAGGACTTATATTTGTACAATTCATTTTCTAATAACTTTGCAAATATTCAAACCAGATGGATGCTCTAAATGCTGAGAATTCACTGACATCTAGAGTAATATGGGATTAAAACGGAAAGGTGCAAATCAAGAAATATGATATGGAAATAACATACAGTTTGTTTCCAAAGGATACAATTTTAATATAGGTGCAATGTAACAGGCTGGTTCAACTTAGCCTTTCTGGGTGATTAACGACCATGCTTAACATCCATACCAATTTGGCCTAGGGACCTAAGGGATAACTTTATTCCTTGCCCTCAGAGATCAACCAAGTCTTACGGAATTATGCATGGGGGCATCTCTTGAAATGTTCTGCAAATGTGGGTCACTGGTCTTCCTGCTCAGGGGTTCTTGGAGAGCCACTAATGGGACTTCAGGCAGTGTCCTGTCTATAAAGAGGAAAGTTTTCTCATGCTTCAGAAAAGGAAGCCTGGTCTACCAAGACCTGATTTTGTCCTCAAGTGGATGGAACTGGTAAATGATAAGCTGAAAGGAGCAATGTGCTCCCCCCCCCAAAAAAAAACCCGAGAGACCCCTGAAGACCAGATCCTCAACTGACTTGAGAAAACAAAAACCTTGGTTAATCTGGGCTAACTGTGTGGCCTCAAGCATCCAAAAGGAAAGTATATCCAGAAATAAATAGCCAATAAGACCAAAGAAAGTGTATTGCAGACATGAAACTTGAGATCTCAGTAAAAAAGACAAAAAGAAAAAAAGAGAGAGTACTGTGGTTTGGCCTGTCTTCCATTCTTACTGGCAAGTGCATCTACCCTGTGGCTGCCACCCCTTTTGGTACTCCTCAAAAATGTTAGACACAGCTTTTAACCTTCCAATATGGACTGAAGAGTCATGTTTCTCCAAGAAACCTCCAAACCTTCAATGCCAGTTGGGGACTATTGAGATACCCAGCTTATGGACTAAACAGCTAAGGGGATATCAGCCCCATCAGAATATAGACTGCCATTGTTGGATTACCTGGGCTGCATCATGGAGGCCAGTACATGGATATCAAGATAGGACGTGTGTTTACTGGACTTCATTTGGGGGACCATGGGAGGGAAAGACCCCAATGTGGAGCAAAAGTGCAGGATTGAAGGTAGGGATTGCCAAGGAAGAACCTTCGAGCACTTCCTTAAGGAAATCATGACATCTTTTGTGGGAAAACTTAGTTAAGATGGGTAGCATTCTAAGCCAATGGTACCTCCTTGGCCACACCCATGGGGTGGGGTGTAGTGATGAAAAGGTTTTAGGATTCGGCCCTGAGAATTGAGTCATGATGGATATTTAAGAAGGCATCTTGGAATAAAATCTCTCTCTGCATTTGAACCTCAACCTGCATACACATGGTGTGCTTTCCTGCACGTGTCTTCCACATGGGTTGTCCCAGGACTAAGTGGACCCTGCCACAAATCTCAGCAGCAATCACACAATCCTTTAGGGAAAAAACTCCTCCAATTCAAGTGATATGTGTATGTGTGTATATGTAACTATATATAACTATATATAACTATATATAACTATATATAACTATATATTGTAGCAATACAAGTTGGAGAGAACAAAAGAACTGAAAGAAAAAAAAACTCTGGAAAGACTCAGAAAAAGATGCAGCACATTTAGGGCAGAGTGCAGGGACTTGGGTGGGGTAGGGGACATGGAAAGGGAAGGGACTCTAGATTTGATTGAGAAATGATGTATGACTTATGGAAAAAGTTTAATAACAATAAAAGTAAAGTACATATGAGTGAGCAGGCTCTGTAGCAAGTTCCAGCTCACCATGGCTGAGGAATGTCTTTAGAATTTTACCTCAAAAGTATTGTCTGCATAGAAAGCTCTCAGTCCCACTATTTCTACTTTATATTGAAATGCATTTTGGTGTGTGTGTGTGTGTGTGTGTGTGTGTGTGTGTGTGTGTATCTGTGTGTGTGCATGTGCCTGTACCTCTTTCCTTAGTATGTTCTGAACCTGAAAGAGCACAAATAAATGAACTAACACTGGAGCTAAAAACATTTGAAAGACAACAACAAATGAACCCTAAATGCAACAGACAGGAAGAAATAACAAAAAGCAGAGCAGAAGTCAATGAAATAGAAACAAAGAAAGCAATACAAAAAAAATCAACGAATCTAAAAGTTGGTTCTTTAAAAGAATAAACAAGATAGACAGACCTCTAGCCCAGTTAACCACAAGAAAGAAAGAGCAACTCCAAATCAATAGAATTCAGATGAAAGGGGAAATATCACAACAGACAATGAAAATATCTAGGCAATCATATGGGAATACTTCGAAGACCCATACTCCACTAAATTTGAAAACCTAAGAGAAATGGAAGACTATCTGAAGTCCTAGGAATCACCAAAGCTATGCCAAAAAGAGATTGACAGCTTAAACAGACCCATAATATATGATGAAAATGAAAATGTAATAAGAGACTTCCCAAATAATAAAAGCCCAGACCCAGATGGTTTCACAGCAGAATTCTATACAACATATAATAGGTCTTACAACCATTATTACTCAAACTGTTCAGAAGGATACAAGCAGAGGGAAATCTCCCAAATTCCTCTATGAAGCCAGCATCACTTTAATACCAAAACCAGGCAAAGATACAACCAAAAGAGAGAACTATAGACCCATCTCATTAATGAACTCAGATGCAAAAATTCTCAACCAAATACTTGCAAATAACATACAGACACACATCAAAAAGATCATGACCAAGATGGATTAATACCAGAGATGCAGGGATGGTTCAACATACAAAAATGAGTAAATATCATAAAACACATAAATGTACTGAAAGACAAAAAAAAAAAATGATCATCTCAATTGATGCAGAAAAAGCCTTCAAAAAAATCCAACACCCCTTCATGTATAAAGTCCTATAGGGAATTGGACTGGAGGGATCATTCCCCAACAAAATCAAAGCAATATACTAGAAAACCACAGCCAATATTATCCTAAACGGAGAAAAGTTAGAAAGATTCTCCTTAAAGGTAGGAACTCAGCAAGGCTGCCCCCTGTCACCACTCCTCTTCAATATAGTGCTTGAAACACTGGCTAGGGCAATAAGGCAAGAAAAGTAAATTAAAGGAATACAAACTGGAAAAGAGGAAGTCATCGTATCCCTCTTTGCAGATGATATTGTAGTTCACCTAAGGGATGCTAAAAACTCCACCAGAAAACTCCTAGAAATGAAAGCGTTTCAGTAAAGTGTTGAGATACAAAATTAATCTAAAAAAATCAGTAGCCTTTCTTTACACCAACAACAAACAACTGAAGAAGGAATACAAGGAGACCTTCCCAATCACAATAGCCTCAAAAACAATAAAATACCTAGTAACAAACCTAACCAAAGACATCAAAGATCTCTACAACAAAAATTATAAACACCTGAAGGAGATTGAAGAAGACATCAGAAGATGGAAAGACCTCCCATGCTCATGGATTGGAAAAATTAATATAGTAAAAATGTCCATTCTACCCAAATCAAAATACAGATTCAATGCAATCCCAATTAAAATACCCAATACTTTCTTCACATGCTTGAAAACAATCCTTAAATTCATATGGAAAAACAAAAGACCCCAAACAGCCAAAGCAAGAGTGCAAGATCAATACAGGGGGGCGTCCTAGACCAGACTTCAAACTATACTGCAGGGCTATATTCATAAAAACAGCCTGGTACTGGCACAAAAACAGACCTGTAGATCAATGGAACAAAACTGAAGATCCAAACTTGAGCACATACAATTTTAGTCACCTTATATTTGACAAGGGGGCCAAAAATACTCAGTGGAGAAGAGACAGGATCTTCAGCAAATGGTGTTGGCAAAACTGGATCACCACTCATAAAAGAATAATATTAAACTCCTACTTCTCACCTTGTAAAAAAACAACTCCAAATGGATCAAAGACCTCAATGTGAAACCCAAAACTCTGAAGATGATAGAAGAAAAAGTTGACAGCAATCTACAAGACATAGACATAGGAAAAGTCTTTCTAAATCAGACAGCAGCTTCACATAAGTTCAAGAATTGACAAGTGGGACCTTATTAAACTCAAAAGTTTCTTTA
Organism: Rhizomys pruinosus; assembly: GCA_009823505.1. Taxonomy (NCBI): domain Eukaryota; kingdom Metazoa; phylum Chordata; class Mammalia; order Rodentia; family Spalacidae; genus Rhizomys; species Rhizomys pruinosus. Next base: position 3,260,329 of record VZQC01006682.1, on the reverse strand, counting down.
CAGCCAAAGAGATAATCAGGGAAGTAAAGGAAAAACCCACAGAGTGGGAGGAAACCTTCCCGGCTGGTACATCTGACAAAGCACTAACTTCCAGAATATATAAACTACTCAAAAAACAAAGAAGTAAGAAAACAAATGACTCACTGAAAAGATGGAGTAAAGAGCTGCACAGAGGCTTCACAAGTGAGAAAATAGAGATGGCTGAGAAACATCATAAAAAGTGTTCAACATGGCTAATAATTAAGGAAATGCAAATCAAAACCACTTTAAGATACCTCACTCTGATAAGGCTGTCTAGGATCAAGAATTCAAATGCCCAGCACTCTGGAGGCAGAGGCAGGCAGATCTCTGTGAGTTCAAGGCCAGCCTGATCCACAGTGTGAGCTCCAGGACAGCTGGCACTAAAGGGAGACCTAGTCTCAAAAAGACAAAAAAATACAAATTCTGGAGAGGTTGTGGAGAAAGGGGAACACTCATCCACTGCTGGTGGGAAAGCAAACTCATAAAACCACTATGGAAAACAGTGTGAAGAACTCTTAAAAGACTAAAAATGAACCTAACACCTGACCCAGCCATACCACTTCTGGGTATATACTCACAAGCCTCATCCTACTGCAGAGATACTTGTACAGCCATGTTTATTGCAGCTCTCTTCACAATAGCAAAGAGCTGGAAACAACCCAAATGCCCCTCTGCCGATGAGTGGATAGAGAAAATGTGGTACCTCTGCACAATGGAGTTCTATGCAGTGGTAAAGAAAGATAATATCATAAAATTATGTTAAGTGAAGTAACAGTCCCAGAAAAACAAAAGACTAATGGTATCCCTCATCTGTGGATGCTAGCACCAAGTACCTAGTTTTAAGGCAAACTGAGGAACATTATTGTTATATTCCACATGATCTGAAAACAAATGTGCTCTTATATTATGAATCCCTAGACAGGTTCTAGAACTAACCTACCATTTATTTTCAGACTATGGATTTTTGGAATAGGATAGTGGGCATGTATACATATTTTAGAGTAACGTAAGTGTCCTGGATAGCTTTAGTGTCAACTTGGCACACCTGGGTTGAGAGAGCCACAACTGGGGAATTGGCTCCACTGGATTGGCCTGTGGCCACATCTGTGGAGTACTGTCTTGATTGTTGAGCAGTGTGGGAGAGCCCAGCCCACTATGGGTGGTGCCACCCCTGGGCAGGTCGTTGTGTATGGTATAAGAGGGCAGGCTGGGCATGAGCCAGGGGAGCAAGCCAGTGAACAGCATTCCTCCATGGCCTGTGCTTCAGCTCCTGCCTCTAGGTTCCTGACCTGACTTCCTGCCTAAGTGACGAACTGTGACCCAGGAGATGTAAGCTGAATAAACCCTTTCCCTCCCAAGTTGGTGTTGGTCAGAGTGTTTTGTCACAACAATGGAAGACAAACTAGAACAGTAAATTTAAAATGGAAAAATGCGAATCAAGAAATATTAAATGGAAATAACACAGTTTGTTTTCAGAAGATGCAATTTTAGTATAGGTGTGATATATCAGGCTGGTATAACTTAGCCTTTCTGGGTGCTTAATGACCATACTAAATGCTTATACCAATTTGGCTGAGGGACCCAGAGGATAACATTGTTTCTTGCTCTCAGAGGTGAACTAAGTCTCATGGGACTATGCATGGGGGCATCTCTTGAAATGTCCTACAAATGCAAGTCACCAGTCTTTCTGTGCAGGGAGGTCGTGGAGAGCCACTAATGGGACTTCAGCCAGTGTCCAGTCTACAAAGAAAAAAATCTGGTCATGCTTCAAAAAGGGAAGCCTGGTCTAGCAAGACGTGATTTTTGTCTTCGAGTGGCTAGAACTGGTAAATGAAAAGCTGAAAGGAGCCAGGGGCTCCCACCCTCCCCCCCAAAGGAAAAAAAAAAAACCCAAGTGACCCCTGAGGACCAGATCCTCAACTGGCATTGAGAAAACAAAATCCTTGGTTAATCTGGGCTAACTGTATTGCCTTAAGCATCCAAAAGGAAAGTATAACCAAGAATAAATTATCACTGAAGCCTGAGAAATTGTACTTCAGATATAAAACTAGAGATCTTAGTAAATAGACAAAAAGAAAAAAAAAAAGAGAGAGAGCACTGTTGTTGCACTGGTCTTCAATTCTTACTGGCAAATGCATCTACTCTGTAGCTCCCACTGCTTTTGCCATTCTTCGAAGACATGAGACACAGCTTTTTATCCCTCCAATATGAACTGAAGACTCATGTCTCTCCAAGAATCTTCCAAACCTTCAATGCCAGATGGGGACTGCTGAGATATCCAGCTTGTGGACTGAGTGGCTGCTGGGATTTCAGCCTCTTCAGAGTGTGGACGGCCATTGTTGGACTACCCAGGCTGTGTCATGAAGGCCAGTAGCAGGGGGATCAGGACAGGACACGTGCTTGCTGGACCTCATTTGGGTGACCATGGGAGGGAGGGACCCCAGTGTGGAGCACAGGGGCAGGATTGATGGTTGTTTGTGTTTCCCAAGGAGGAACTTTCACGCACTTCCTTAAGGAAAACATGACATCTTTTAGCGAAAAAAGAGAAAAGCCTCCAACTCAGGTGAAGGTGATATGTGTATGTATGTATGCATATATTTATGTATATATATATATATATATATATATATGCAATAAAAAAGAAAAAAGAATGTTCTGAACACTGTTAATTCTTTCTAATGATTTTTTTTTATCTGTGGGTCCTGTATTTGCAGGTGTTTGTAATTCTTCAAGCAGACTCCTGAGGTGAGCATGTGCTGTGTAGAATATCAGCAGGGTCACACAGAGCTTTAATCCTTAAGGGGAAGTATCTGTCAAAGAACAGAATGGCAGCTTCTTAATTTACCACTCTCTGACAATACCTTTATGGGATTATGTTTTCAAAGGACAGATCAATATCACCCATGGAGTCTGACATCATTGCTGTGTTCCTTTGACCCATCTCTGGCATCAGGGAACTTTTCCCATTCTTTGTTTAATGCTATCAAAAGTAATCCTCATCAGACCTCTAGTTCTCCATCATGTCAGACACAGATTATTACGCATATATTTTCCAAATACTGATAAACTGGTGTTCCAATCTTCCACCTACTTGTATGCTGAGTATGCCACTTGCAGCTCTAGGCCACTGCTTTCCTGGCTGCCCCTGTAGTTCACCAAATTCCTGCAGTCTCCCTGCCTTCGTCAGGTTGGAGAGTAATCCCTGTGAGACTCCCTGTGAGAACATTATCAAGGTTCTATTTATGAATTTGTTGTTATTCTAATGTTTTATCTGTCTTTTAGAGGACTCTAATTGTATCAAGAACATGGGGGCTGGAGAGATGGCCTAGCGGTTAAGAGCACCGACCAACCGCTCTTGCAGAGGACCCGGGTTTGATCCCCAGCACCCACATGGTGGCCGAGAACCGTCTGAAACTCCAATTCCAGGAGAACTCCAGTTCCAGGGGAATCCGACACCCTCTTCTGACCTCCCTCCGCGGCATTGCATGACATGGGTGCACAGACCTACATGCAGACAGTACATTCACACACATACAGAAATAAATAAAATTAATAAAAAAGAACATGCTCTTAGTCATTATTATTATTATTATTTTAATAGTTTCTTTGTTGAGTTAATTTTATTATAGATATCTTTTCAGAGAAATCTTTGGGATTGGGTAAACTGATAAGCTTCTGACATGAGAAAGGTCTTGAGCCACAATGAAAATCTAATGGTGTGAGCAGCACATAGACCTGTCTAACATGAGACTCCAGACCTTCTGACTTAGAAGATACAAGTGGCTGGATTTGAGACTTAAAAGAGCTAAACACTAAGACCTTTAGTCTTCAATACCCCTGAAATTTCCCTTCTGACTCTATTATATATCCCTATAAACAGGCATATATTTTTTTAATTTGTGATTTTTCTCTTAAAACCAACATATACTTTGATTCATGTACTGGACATCAATGGTATCTAAAACTCTGAAATATATTGACAAATGAGTCTCAACAAATAGGTTTAAATTTGAGACCCCTCTCTAGAGTTGAAAATACTGTTAAGTTAAACATACACCCAGTAACTTAACATACATCACATGACTCAGCCAGATCTCCACCAAACATGCTCAGAACATGCATGTCACTCCCCAGCTGGAGATCCCCAGGGAACCTCAGGTGTCTCATCAGGATAAGATCAAAACCAAGGTTTATAAGTTGCCAAGGGCAATTGATTTCCCACCATCATAGAGGCAGAAGGCTTTATGCCAAGCAATTGTAGGGTGGGGACCATCTGAGCTCTGAAGAAAGAGTAACCAATACACGTCCTGGAACTTCATGTAAATGGCACTGTTGAACTGATAAAATCTGCCCAGTGCTGGGAGGAAGGAAGGCTGCGTTAGCAGAGTAGAGAGAGTCAGCCTGGCCAAGCAGAAAAGGAAGGTTTCCAAGGGAAGTCAGCTGAGCCCCATGCGAGGAACAGGGACTAACATGCTCACGTCATGAGTGCTTGTAAGCCTGTAAGTGCACCAGCGTCATGCAGTGCTCACAGAGCTCAGAACAGGGTGTGGGATGCTGTATTAGTCAGGGTTCTCTAAAGAAATGGAAGCAACAGGATGAATATATATTTATTGATTTGCTCACGTGACAGAGTTCAAGGTGTCCAACAGTAGCTGTGCTGCACTGGAGAGGCTGAGAATCCAGGGAACTGCTCAGTCCGCAGGGATGGATGTCTCAGTAGTCCCAATCTGGTGCTGAAGGCCCCGATGGATTCCAGGAGATCTGCCAGTCTCAGTACACGCTGGGATCCGTAGGGTTGATCACAGCGGCAAGACAAACTCGCCAGTGAGAGAGAGGCAAGCCACAGGAAAAAAGGGACCAGATCCCTCTGGCATAGCCTTTAATACTGCCTGCCAGCAGAAGGTAACGCCCACATTTGGGGTGGGCATTCCGGGTTGAGGTAGTCCAATCTGAAGATCCTTTTTCTCTTATTTGTTCCTTAGTCCAGTCAAGTTGACACCCAGGATTAACTATCACAGATGCCCTGTAACCGGAGCTACAGATGGTTGTTAGCCACCATGTGCATGTTGGTAACTGAACCTGGGTCCTCTGCAAAAGCTGTCAGTGCTTTAACCACCGAGCCATCTCTCCAGCCCTTCAGGCTTTTATTTAAACCAGTGAGTCTATGGTCTGTTGTTTAGTCATCTAGCTAACTAATACCTTCCCCTTCTTGTCTGATGTTAAGTCTGCTGTACTTGGAAGAATAAAGAGGAAATGATTATTGCCCTTGATCAAGGGGCCTAACTGGCAACATCACTGGCAAATCAGGGTGTACAAGGTGCTGTGATTCACTCCCTGGAGCTATTTCCATATGGAGAGACACACATCCTCCCAAATGGGGGAAATTGTGGCTACTGATGGCCCCAGCCCAAAGAAGTTGAATTCCACAAAGAGATGTTCCTTCTGAGGCTGTGCCCAAGAACTGCATCGTGTTTGAGATAAAGAGTCAACTCTTTAGTTCAGTTTGCAATAAGTCCCAATCAGCACCCAGGCCAGAGCTCCTGTTAGCATTGACTGAAATTCTTTATACTCTGTTCCAGGTGCTGAAATGTTGCCTTCTGCCAAGTATAATTGTTCCCTATGCTGCAGTAGGCTTTCCTGAAAACATCACCTAAGAAATGGTATTGTTCTCCTTCCAACGTGTGCCACACAGATAGTAGGTTCTGGAGACTTCTAGAAATCTCAGCCTAAGACGTGTGGTGACACTCTCTACCATAGATGTTTTAAACTTGGACGGATCACTTAAGATAAATAACCTGAAAAATGATGGGATCCTAACATGAATTGGGTGTAGAGAATTGATCAACTAAATTTAATGGAGTGTTTAGGAGGCTTTTACAGTAAATCAAGCAAACAGCAAGATGAGCCTGGATCTAGTATGCCAGGGGAGAGGAGGTGCTAGTGCACTGGATAGATTGGTGGGCCTTGAGGATCAGAGGTTGTCAGACTTGGTGACTCCATGGGAAGAGGTAATGAATGCTGATAGAGTGAACACCCATTCCCCTCCACAGTGGGTCCATGTGATGGAAAGGGTAGATAGGGCAGTGTGGGGAGCTGTACTACAGAGCAGTTTTATTTTGTCTTTGTAGAGCACTGACTTCTGAGAATCATACAGAATTTCTTCATGTACTCTCAGTTTAGTTGCAGCTGTCAGTCAATGCTCTGTGAGGGAATTCTGAGGCAGACATACCTGCAAAGACAGATCACTGGGGAGACAAGAGGATAATGAAGAACAGGTAGACTAAAGAAAGGCCAAGGTCCCCAGCTGGAACCCAGAAGGAAAAGTCAGGGGTCAGCTCTGTTAAAACTATGCTGGACGCAGAAGCATGAGTATCTGAGTTCAGATCCGTAACAGCTACTAAGAGCTCAGAAGATGGCACATGTGTCACCCAACAGTAGGCTGGGCAGGAGAGGGGAGAATCCCTGGAGCTCACTGGGCAGTTGTCCTAGTGTGACTGGTGAGCTGGAGATGCCCTAGGAGACATCTCAAAAAGTAAGGTGTTTGATGGAACACAGAAAGGCTGGTATCAGGAAACACAGGAAGGGTCTCACTCCGGATTCATTTTCAGGTTGTTCTAATTTCAGTTCTGTTGCTGTGATAAAACACATTGACCAAAGTAGTCAATGCAGGGGAGAAAGGAGTTTATTTCAGCTTTCCATTCCAGGTCCTAGTCCACTGCTGTGGGTAGATCAATGCAAAGGGAGGACCTCAAGCAGCTACTTGCTGCACACGTAGTCAAGAGCAGAAGTGAACGCATGTGTGCCTGCTTCCTCTTGTGCTTGTTCAGGACTGCCTCCCCATGGGATGATGTCACCCACACAGGGGTGGGTCCTCCCTCATCAAGTCACTTGGTAACACAACCTCACAGGCCAACTCAATGAAGACAAGTCCTCACTGAGACATCATTCCCAGGTGATTCAATCTTGTATCAAAGTCAACTTCAATGAATAGGGCCTTATGCATGGGGCTCACTAATGTGATCCCCAGAGACAAAGCTGAATGTTTTATATTGACCATTGTGGGACTTGGGCTTTCTTTATCTTTTGACCACCCAGAATACTGAAGAAGTTCATATAGAAAGTCATTTCAAGGAATCCTTAAACATCTTGGGATTATAAAGGCTACTATTTCATGCATATGTTTCTAGGCTCAGCCACTAAAAGAAGTTTTTGAGTGACTGTAGATGATTGACCTGATTCAGTTGTTCCCTGTGAATGTGAGGACCAGTACATTCTGGGTATGAATGAGAGGAACAGATAACCCTGGCTTTGTTCTATGTGCTACATTTGTAAGAATGATAACTCACACTATAGAAGCAGGTCAATTTTATTTACACTTGTAGTATGAAAACCTACATTGAAGTTATAGTCTGTATTATACCATTTTCTCTGCTCAACTATGCTGAACTGTAACATTAAATTTTAGGAAAGTAATTTAACAGAAGTGTCCAATTTTATCAATGCATTCTGCTTTTTCGTGAGCTGACGATGAGTCAGGTGATTTCGTGGACTGCATTGGAGAAGAAATTCACACTCACTTGTATAAAGAATGGACAGAATGGACTCCTACCAGAGAGATATGTATGAAGAAAGGACAGAATAGACTCCTAGCAGAGAGCTCTGGCTTCAGCTTCTCCATGGAGTTAGAAAACAAACAGGACTTCTCTACAGCACTTTTCCCTCATGTAAAACAGGAAAAATAATTATTTTTGTGTTGCTGTTAATTAGATTGAATAGTCGACATTGTTTTTGAGTCCTTAAAATCTCATATTTTCATTGCATACACAAACACTAAAGGCTCCTGGTTGTACTACTATTGAATAAATAGCAATAAAAATAGGAGAGTATGTTATTTTTCTCCTTGGGCCATGAATAGATGAAATTGATTTAGAAGACATAGTCTTAAGATTAATCATAAACTGAGAGTGCATCTTAATGATAGGATATTCATTTACTATCCCTGCCCCTGGGTTTGAATCCAAAATTGTAATTGTGTGTGTGTGTGTGTGTGTGTGTGTGTGTGTGTAATCTACTGGGAATTTATACTCCAAACACTGTACTCATTTTCTGCAAATGGTTTATCTGGAACCAGGTATCCTTTACAAGAAAATACTTTGTTTTACAGAAAGAGTTTTTGAATATTTATTAGCTAATTATAGACCAAGATTTTTGACTATGCAATCAAATTTCACATAAAAATTAAATGAAACAAAAAGAGAAGCTAGGCTATGCTGAGGCTGTGGCTCAGAGCTTGAGATAAACTAGTCTATGCTGGGGCTGGGGCTCAGAGCTTGAGAACTGGCTGGGTATGTATGGTTCAGAGCTTGGGCACTGGCTGGGTATGTATGGTTTAGAGCTTGGGCACTGGCTAGGTATGTATGGTTCAGAGCTTGAGCCCTGGCTGGGTGTGTATGGTTCAGAGCTTGAGCACTGGCTGGGTGTGTATGGTTCAGTGCTTGGGCACTGGTTGGGTATGTATGGTTAAGAGCCTGAGCACTGGCTGGGTATGTATGGTTCAGTGCTTGGGCACTGGTTGGGTGTGTATGGTTTAGAGCTTGGGCACTGGCTAGGTATGTATGGTTCAGAGCTTGAGCCCTGGCTGGATGTGTATTTGGTCTAGGATTCCTTTCTGGGCTCCTGAAGAACAAACAAAAACTCAAAGTCAACCTCCTCTAGCCCTTGTTTCCAGCAGTAGTAGGAAGTTCACATATTGGTTAGAATAATGTAAGTGTAGATGACTTATTTTCTCCAGAAGTTAGACAGGTGTTCCAGTTTCTCTTCATTTGCTGTGACAAAACACTCTGACTAAAACCAACTTCAGGAGGAAAGGGTTTATTTGGCTCATGTCTCCTGGGTTACAGTACATCACTAAGGATGTCCAAGGTAGGAACTCAAGGCAGGAACCTGGAAGCAGCAGCTGATTCACAGGTCATGGAGGAGTGCTGCTTACTGGCTTGCTTCCTTGGCCCATCCTCAGTCTGATTTCTTATACAGTTCAGAACTACCTACCCAGGGGTGGCACCACCCACAATGGGCTGGGCCCTCCCACATCACAAAACAATCTAGAAAATACTCTACAGACATGGCCATAGGCCAGTCCAATAGAGCCAATTTCCCAGTTGAACCTCCCCCAACCCAGGTGTGTCAAGTTGATACTATATCTATCCAGCACAATGAGTCTATGACATGGCAAAATTCAAGGGTTTTAAAATGATATTTTGTACAGTAACACAAGAGAGATATCAATAGATTGTAAATTATAGTAAATAGATTGTCTATTATAGTAAATAGACTTAAATGTATATTTTATGGTGATGTGATTTTTCTCTCCTGTCCTTGTAAGTTAGCGTTATGTCCTGGTCCTGTCTGGCCCCAAGGAGGGTCCCTCCTTCCCATGCGACCAGCCCACATATCTGCCCAGCAGTCTCCAGCCATGAACTGCTTCGCACCCATCTAATTTAAAGCAGATAAAACCTATCTGGTCATAATTTAAGAACTGGCTGGTAGTTATAGAGGAAGCTACAAATATATACCACAGAATTTGTTGATTGTTTCTTAAATGAATGAGCAGAATTTGGATAATCCTTGCATAAGTTGTGCTATCCTTCAAAAATCAGCATTTCAGAAATTCTTGATTAGAAAAATTACAAAATTTACATTTTATGTATTAAAATCTTTCATATATTCCTAAGAGCATGCAATTCTTCTACTGGATTTCATAAAATGCAGGCAGTCTGAATATTTTAAAGCACATGTACTTTATGAATTTATTCATACATATAAGACTGTTTTGCAACATGAATTGAACGTAAACAAATTCTCAAAAGAAACCATAAAGTTCAACCTCCACATTTGTAAACCTTGCTATCACTTTTGATTTTACTCTAACTACTGAACAAAGATTATAAATTGTTTGAACTGTTGAATGAAGTGAGGAAATCTGGAGTCAGGACGTTGGAGAAATCGGAAGCAGGTACTAGGGGTTGAATATGATCTAAATTCATTGTGTGTGTGCATGTGAAATTCTCAAAGAATAATTTTAAAAACACATTAAAAAGAAATATGGGGTTCAGGAGGAAACCAGAGGCCAAACGTATCTTAATGGCTTGGAGATAATGGGAAAGGCAGACCTGTGGAGTTTTCTGACTGCAGGAATCTCATCCACAGAAGACGAAGCGCTCTAGGTTTAAAGGCTTTGGAACGGAGAAAAGAATACAGTGAGTTTGGTTCTATTTTCCCTTATTTACTGATGGGCTAAGGAGGCCCTAAGGTGAGATCCAAGAGAGGGCTCAGAACAAGAACTTGGCATGGCTGTACACGTTATTTATTTAAGAAAGCCACACTGTCTGAAATCAGGTTTTCCTAAAGCTTTCTCTCATTCAGGCAGAAATCCTGCCTGAATTTTGCGAAACCAACATATTCCACATGGTCAATTTCCCTAGACTATGCCCTTGGTTGGCATCCACACAAACATGCATAGGTGCAGGAAACATGGCACCTGTCGGTCAGCACGCAGGCCCCATGCATGCTGTGTACTGAGTTTACCACCAGGCAGTGTTGGCTATGCATGGCAGCGGTTGGGGGTTGGCATCTTTTCAATAATTTCCTGTTAGCCTTAGAACAGTGAACATACCATAACAGACATTTGGGCAGGTTGCCACAGTAGGCACAAGTTTTAAACACCAAGAACTTAGGAGCTACTTTGATTGACAAAACATATGTGGTTCCATGTTCTTTTCTAATTAGAAGTTGAATGTTAACCTACCATTTATAAAACTCCAAAGATCAGTGGTTCTTTTAGTCCCCATGTCCCCAGCATGGAACCCACAATCTGTTCCATCTAATATTGCAATGAGTTCTTAAGTTATTGTCCAAAAGGCATTCTGAGCATCATCATATGACAAGATGAAAGATGAGAAATATCTATTTCTGTTCCCTAAAGGTATAACTACTAGCTCTGGAATTCACTGGGCATGGGCTACCTCGTATCAGCTTAAAGGAGAATCCAAAGCTATTAGCAGGGTTTCAGAGTTTATTGAAGAGAGGTGTGGTACTTGGTTCTCTGGAAACTGAAAAGAATAAAATGCCACTAACTGTGTACAATGGGAAAATTGAAAAGAGCTCAAAAGAGCAGACCTACTTTCTGCTATTTGTTTACTAACCTCCCCAGTGTGCCCAGAACTTGAAATGTCCTTTTGTCACCTGCAGCAGATGTCCTGGGTTGTGATATATTTATCCACTTTCTTAGATAGACTTTTGAAGAATCTGAAAGTCTAGTAGTGGTTAAGAAGCTGGATCATTTTCTAGTGTTAGAACTAAAGGGGCATAATAACTCTTAAGATCCACAGCATGGAAAAGGGACTGTGTCTAAATTGGAGTGAGAAATGATATATGAAACACACAAAACACCAATAAAAATATTTTATTTAAAAAGAAAAAAAAAAGTTTTACTCTGGCTGTGTTCACCTAAAGATGTTAAAACAAGATTAATGTTCACAATAAATCCCATGATATTTGAAAAACAAAAGATCTACGGCCTATCACAACCTGCTGAAATATACCTTATTTTGCACCCTGTTCCCATGAGAAGATACTCTCTCTCTGCAGTTGGAAGATTTGGGTGCAGACCCTTGACAACCTGTACTATTTCTATTCATGAATAAATGATTTTACTCTAGATCTCTTAAATTCAAGTGTAAGGCTCTGTGTGTAAAATATTTCTCCAGAACTTATAAGAAAAAGATCAGGCCCTCTTTTTTCTTTCTCTCATGTTAGCATTGCTGTATCAAACCTGACTTGCTTATTGTCGACCCCTGGCACATCATGTTCCATTTCTGCTTTGGGGTAGGTTTGTTCACACCAGCCCTGGGTGACGTCAGCATGTATGCACCCACAATAGACAGTCAATCTGTCACTGCAGTTATTTCTCAGTTCTCAGAGGAGTAGTCTACACTGATCTGCGTGATTCCAAGAAACAAAATGTATAGAAGCAAAAGGTAGAAGTGAGAGTTTAAATTTGGAAAGTCCCTAATGGATCATGTAAAATGCGTGATACGTCCTGGTATTTAGAGAGTCCTGAGCTCCCTCTAACAAAATATACACATACAACCACACCAAGTGTGGAAGTGCTCTATGCTGTCGAGCACTTAATCATTTCAAAATCCTTTGTAGTCACTTTATTATTTATATCAGAGTGGACCTAACCATATTAAGAAACAACAAGTTCTGGGTTGTCCCTTAATCTGTTCATGCAGGAGCCTATAAAACAGAATGCTATAGATGGCACTTATGGAATTTAGACAATTATTTTGAAAATTATTTATCTCTGCTGAGAGCTTTGCCCTCTGACCCTCAGTGGATGGTTTAGAAGCCAGTGTGTGGTTCACAAATGCTGACACTGTTCAAAGCTTGGAATTTGCACTGCTACTATTGAGAAAGGTCTTCACGATTTCTTTACACCTGGAGGGAATGACCAACATACTCATCTTTCCTCCTGGAATGTCAGTAACTAGAAAAAGTCCTGTTGCAGAAATAAAACCCATTGAAGTAAGCGTAGTTTTAAGGATGTGACCAAAAGTTAGGTCGCATTGAAGTGACCGTGCAACATTATAGGATCTTTCTAAAGATTTCTGTTGCTGAGCACAGGTGATTTCTAAGAAGCCTCCTCCTGGTTTTCCCTTTGTGGGTTAGTGCATGAGTTCCAGGGCCTTCTCTCAACAATCTCAGCTCTATGTGAAGACTAATCAATTCACAGTCATGGTTCTTCTCTTTCATGTTCCAATCAGCAGCCAGACAAATGAAGTCCTTGGTAATTTGGAAGAAAATTGTCTCCCCCGGGGAAAATGTAGGATGACTCTCAAGGCTCCAAGTTATATGTCAAAAAGTCACAAAAGGAAAAATATCTACATACTGATTCAGCTCTGTGCTCTACATGCTGGCTAGGTTGGCCGGCCCAGATTCCTGGAGAATTGTCTGTCTGAAATCTTACTATAAAAGTGTTGCTATTCAAATGTGAAGGCTTTCCACAGGCCTTGTCATGACTTATGCCCAGCAGAGACCACTCAGACACAAAATAATGCCAAAAGAGGTTCTTCATAGCCGGCCAGTGGCCATACCATATGCATTTGATCCCAGGTACAGCCCCAAGCTTTACTTAGGGCAAGCTTATATACCAAAAACACATTCAGGAATGAAAATTTTAAGTTTACAAGCTTAGGGGCAGTGAGGCCCATGCCAGGCAATGAAGCAGCAGTAGCAGGTGCAAACATAGGCACGCTGACCTGTTCTCACACCCACACCTTGGTGCAGCTGGTCAGACCTTCCTATTCCCACACTTTGAGTTAAGCTTTAACTTCTGGGTTCAGCTGAGGCCATAGCTATGGTCAATCTTGCCCAAGTGCTTGAACAGCTACTCATCTACTTTGAGAGGTTGTAGCTCTTTCTGGAGTTGACACATTGCTGGAGGAAGCAAGTCACCTGCACAGATCTCACATTTTATAACCTAGCCCCACTCCCTGTCCACTCTCAACTTCCCAACTGCAGCTGCAATATGATACCAGCTACATTCAGTGCTGCCTCTTGGGAAGCCCATAAGGAAAAGGCCCACAGGAGAAGGCCAAGGCCCACAGGAGGGTAGAACTTCATCCTTACCCCAGCCTCAGTTGCTTTGAAGTCAGCTCCAGTTGGAACCTGTCTACTATCAGCTGGCCTTGTGAATTCATAGCCTGATTTTAAGAAAATTATTGAGCTTTTATACATTTCATACAACAGCTCTTAAACTAAATGCCCTCCTCCACCCAGGCTCCTACAACCCCCAACTGGTCCTCATGTATTCTGCCATACAGATTAAGTCCTTTGGTACAAGTTTATCCACTAGGTGACCCAGAACGTGACGATAAGACACTACTGCTGAAGACAAGACCTACTTCCAGCATAGAACTCGAAGCAGTGGAGCAGTAAATGACCTGGAAGACTTCTCCCTGAAGTTTAGCTTTCATAGTTCTAAAGGACATCATGCAAGCTGCTAGGGGAGGAAATCAACCAATGGAGCAACTCATCCCCAAAGCATAACAGCCATAACAGCAGGCAGAGCAAACTGCCTCTATCAGAGCATCAGTGCAACACTTTCATCTGGGATGGAGGGGGAGGAATCAACAGCTATCTAATTGGACTTAAAGTCTTCCCAATGGGTGTGAATTCACTGGTGGCACTGTAATTATAGCCAAATACTCATGCCTGGAGAAGAAATAGAGCCTAGAGTTAAATATATCTCAGCCATATCTCTAGACAAATTAAATTTCATAGCCCAATTTTAAAATATCTCCTTCTCTTCTCCTATCTGTCTCCCTCTCTCCCTTTCTCCCTCTCTCATCCAGTGCTCACCTTTGATGGAAACAATATAGTACAAATAGATTGTGAATCTAAACTATAAAATTAATATTCTTGTAACCCTGAAGAAGTCTTCAGACCCCCAAATTCCAGTCATTTAATTATATGCAAATATCTCAGTTCTATCAGGAAGAAAATGAATGTGTTCTTACCATAAAGGGCTGTATATGTGACTAAGATTTATTGTATGAAATGTACAAAACTTCAATAAAAATATCCATTAAAAACTTTTTAAAGAGAGACAAAAATCTCACTGGGGATTATAACTCCCATAGCCCAACTTCAAATTGTCATACAAATAAACAATAAATTCTACTCTTGCCTAAGTTTCAAAAGGTGCATTATGTGCTTACAATTTTGAGAAAAATTATAAGTGCAATGTAAGTGGAAGAATCTGAAAGATGTATCTGTAAAGTGTCAAATTCCTTCTTCCTGAAAATTTGCCCCAAGTTACAGCTAGCAAATAGAACAGAGACTGAAAGATTACTCAAGCCTGCCCTACGCTGGAGGACAAATAATGAGTGGTGGGCAGAGGGGAACATTTAGTCTTGAAAGATGAGTGTCACCAGAGACTAAGAGCTTTCATTGACTCGAATCTGTCAGCCAAGGAGTTCACAATGTCAGAAAACTGCCTAAGCTCAGAGGGATCAGAATTCTCAGACACAGAAAAAAGCAAGAGTGGGAAGCCCCAGAACTGCTACAGAACACGGAAATGACAGATTACAGAGAGGCAGATTAAACCATCTGGCCCACCATGAAAGGGAAAGCTTACCCAGGCAAGGTGGGGCAGGTCTGGAATTCCAAAACTGCAAAGGTTTAGGTGGGAAACTGAGAAGTCGAGGGCAGCCTGGGCTACATGAGGAGACCCTGTCATAAAAAAAGGAAAAAAAGAACAAAACAATCAAGATGGAAGGATAAGGACTAAAAACACAAGCATAAGGCATGAGAAATTATACCAGCAGTAAATGCATGATTTATGTTGAAATATATGTAGGAAGTAACAGATATTTACCTTCAAAAGTTGGAAACATTGTACATGTCCAATATTCTATGAAAAGTGAAATGAGAAGATAGACAGGGTCAAGAAAGTATTCTGCTAGCCTCTCTCTATTCCAGTCATCTCACCCACATCCACCAGGTCCCCTTCCAGCCTTTGACCCAGGCAAGCTCCAATTCCTCTGCCTAATATCTTTGGACAAGCTTCCTAACACAGACTAGCTAAACTTCTTGGCAAAGACCCACTGGATCCTGTTTGTCTGACAGAGATATCTCTCCTACGGACATAACCAGTGTACTGACCACCCTGTCCCACCATCCACCCAGACCAGTCTACTACCCTACAAGAACCTGAAACACACTGCAATTTAGTTTGCAGTCTTGAACAAAAAGCAACCAAGCTACACAAACAATATAAGCAGAACCAAAATTAAATTAAGCAAAAGCAGAACAGAAGTTCCTACAGGGAATATAACCAACAAAGAGCATTCTTATGTACAAATGGCAGCACAAAAACACAAATAATTGAATACCAAGAGAATATGTCCACATCCAAACCCACTAATCCTACAGAAGTGAAGTACAATGAGAACCACCCAGAGGAACTGCAGGATGGAGAATTTAAGAGAACAAGCATAAACATGATCAAAGAACTTAAAGTAGACACAAACAATTCAAAGTACTCAAAGAAGAAAGGCATAAACTTGTGAGAGAAGCACAAGATATGCAAATAATCAGCATAATAAAATATCAAAAATAATTCATGACTTGAAAAGTTAATTCAAAAAAGAGAACACAGAAAAGAGAATGGAATAGTGAAGAAAAGCTAAGTGGAAATGAACATGGATTGAAAAATTCAATAAGCCAACTGGAAACAATAGCAGGAAAAAAACCTCATTAACTGAATAAATAAAACAGAAAATAGGATGACAAAGTTGAGGATTTGGACTCATCAGGCAGAGACTGTAAAATTTGGAAACATAGAGGAATTTTGGAATAAGATGGAAAGAACAAATTTATGAATTATAGGTATACAACAAGGAGAAGAATCTCAAGCCAATGAAACTGAATAGATCTTAAACAGGATTGTAGAAGAAAACTTCCCTAAATTAAAGAAAGCCTTACCTATAGAGAGATTCAAGAAGCACAGAGAACACCAATTAGACATGGCCAGAAAAGAAACCCCATATGGTGTAAATAGTCAAAACATTAAATGTACAGAAGAAAGAGAAGGCACTGAAAGCTGCTAGAGAACAACAAGTTCCATGTAAAGGAAAACCCATGAGAATTACAGCTGAGTTTTAATGCGAAATATGAAAGCAAGAAGAGCCTGGACCAAAGTTTCCCCAGTCCTAAACAACCACAGGTGTAAACTCCAAATAATTTATCTGGCAAAACTATCTATAATGAACTAAAGGGAACAGAAAAATGTTCATGACATGAACAGGCTGAAAGAACTCATGCCTACCAAACCATCTCCACAGAGAATATATCATCCAATAACAGAACAAAAAAGGAATGAGTGTATCCAAGAGGCTTCAGAAAGTAAACAAAAAATAAGAGAAACACAAAACATGATCACAAAGAAATTAAAATAAGAGAACCCAATACACATCTTTCAACAATAACACTAAGTATCTATGGCCTCAACTGCTCTGTCAAAAGACCCAGGGTAGTGGAATGGATCAAGAAAGAATGGCCATATTTCTGTTGTCTTCAAGAAACTCATCTCACCTTCAAGGATAGACACTACCTTAGGGTGAAAGATGGAAAAGAGTAATCCAAGCAAATGGCTATAAGAAGCAAGTAGGAATTGCAATTCTAATATCTGACAAAATAGATTTCAAATTAAAAGTAATCAGGAGAGATAAAGAGGGCTACATAATTATAATTAAATGAAAAGTTGATCAAGAACATATTACACTCATGAGCATACATAATCTGTCAAACTCTGGAGCACCCAATTTCATAAAAACAGTACTCTGGGACTAAAAAAGGAATGAGTATATCCAAGAGGTTTCAGAAATCAAATGAAAATAATGGAAACACAAAACATGACCACAAACAAATAAATTAAAATAAGAGAACCCAATACACATCTTTCAACAATAACACTAAGTATCAATGGCTTCAACTGCTCTATCAAAAGGCCCAGGGAATGGATCAAGAAAGAATGGCCATCTTTCTGTTGTCTTCAAGAAAATAAAACACAGATTAACCCCCAACATATTAATTGTGGGTGACATTAATCGCCCACAATCTTCAATAAACAGGTCAACTGGACAAAGAATAAACAGAGATACATATGAATTAAATGACATCTTACATGAAATGAACCTAAGAAAAATCAACAGAATATTCCACCCAAGCACCGAATAGTACACATTCTACTCAGCAGCCCATTCAACTTTCTCAAAAATTGACCACATTCTGGACACAAAATCAACCTCAACAAATACAAAAAAATTTAAATAGTTCCATGAATTCTATCATACCACAGTGTATTAAAGCTTATAAGCAACAGCAAAAGAAACTCTAATTACTACACAAACTCATGGAGATTAAACAACACAATCCTGAATGATGAATGGTTCAAAGAAGAAATTAAGAAAGAAATAAAAATATATATGTATCTATCATATATNAAGGACTAAGGCAGAGAGTGATCGGAGGGGAGAACCTGATACGCTTCTGTCCTCGCGCATGTATGTACAGAAAGTGTGAGGAAACCGGCATTATAGCTTATGACATTATATCCACTCACTTATACACAGGAGCTATGTCAGAAACTGCTGCCACATGAAAATAAAATTATGAATGTTCTCCATCGAATATCTCCCTATGGCAGCTCCTGTTTTCGAATTTCAGCAGTTGCAGGCTTTTGGTCTTCTATGGATTTATGTCTGAGTTGCCGTGACCATTCTCGCAAACTTATCTGCTGGCTTACTGGCCTGACTGAGGCTTGCTGCTATAGCTAGGAGATAGCTGGGCCAGACTGGTCTATAGCTTATGAAGGCATGCCATCAACTCGCTCCATAGATTTTCTTCATCTTCCTAACGCATACCTCCACTTCGCGTCCTCCATCACCTCTCCTCTCCTCTGCACGCTTCATTATGAGATAACTACGATATATGGGATGTTGGGGTATCGTAGTACGTACATGTGTTGTACACAGATCCTGGATGGAGATGAGAGCCAGACAAAGGGGGTGTTGGATTACCCCTGAGAAGCTAGGAAGAATTCAGAGGTGGTATTGTCGAGATACTAAGAGAATGCACGCGACACTACGGTGTTGACCCTTGCCAAAGTAAGCTAGAGCAAGTACTGGAGTATGGTGAGTCGCTGAAGAAGCCAGATTTTTCAGCCCCATTAAAGTAGTGCCCTTTGAAGTTGGATAGTTGGTGTTCAAGGATTCCAAGGACATGAGAGTCCTTTGGAATGCACAATGATTGATTGTATGGCCTCATAACTTCCGGCACAGTGCTGCCATTACCAGGGTTGTGTCACCCATGCGCCCAGTCGCTATGACTAAACCTGGTAAGAGACGGATCGTTTGTGTCCATATGAGTAGGTCTGGCTAAGGTCTCTACACGAACGTAGACTTTGTGTGCAGTCTGTTTTTTACTATTACCATGAAACGTATCACTCTTTTTTTTCTTATTTTTTTTTGGCACCGTGTAAGAGGACAGGGTCTCCCTGTAGGCCACCACTAGCTGCTCATTGGTAACTCACTGTATGTACTGAAACTAGGCTGGGCCTTGGAGAAGACTTCAGCCGAACGCGTATCCCCCTTCAACTCTGGCTCTCCCAAGTGTGCTAGGCCATAAAGCGCGGCATGCCACCACGCCCCGCCTATCCAATACTCTAATCTTAATGTAGAGCATCGTCTGAGAAAATCTGAAGTGTACAACGGGAATGGGGCGGATTGGGAGTAATGCTGTTGGGTAGGTGTTGGGAGAGAGAATTTGTATAACGCCGTTGAAGTTCTTTTAGTAGCTCTTTGCCACACGCTTATTTTCTACTTAAATGTTCAGCATAGAACAGGGAGGAAAAAAACTTCGATAAACTGCTTAAGGTTTACACCATAAAAACTGAGTCTGTATTTTCTGCCGAATTTAGAACAAATTATCAAAAAACGTCCTATGCTGAGCATGGTGGTCCAGGCACGCGTTGAATTGCAAAGCACATCGGAGGAGAGGCGAGGGTGGAATCTGCTGATAGAGTATCAAAGGCCCAGCCTGCTTTATACACATAAAGCAAGCCCAATGCCAAGCATCTGGTGAGCTGCTAAAGGAGACCCTGTCCTCGCAAATAATACACAAAAAACAAAGGCAACACAAGACACAACTCAACAACAAAAAGTTAATATTTTTAGCAATTATTGATATGGGGATGTGACGTTTTCTGGGAACAGTAGAACTTAGAGATTAACTTTTAAGTTTCCAATTAAATAGTAACAACTTCAATCGCTCACGAGCTGCCCTGAAGGTTTATATCACTAGGTGATAAAAAGAGTCTTACTAAGGTGAATTTTTTTGTGATAGTTGTTGATTGTCTGTGGGTTTTGCGGTTAATATTTTCGAGTATTATAGTTTCGTAACGGTATGTATTAACAATATACTAGGTCTTTATTAGCTCTTTATGTAATCACACATTTTTTGGTCTAGTCATGATTAGAGAAAACAAAAAATCCATTCAGGCATTGAGTATATTGGAGCACTCACTTTGACAGGAGGTCCCAAGATTGTGATGAAGAGCATCTCAATTCTCAATACCACTTCTCGTAATGAGAAGCAGGTGCGAACGTGGGAGAAAATTGGAGCAATATTCTTCAGTACGTAGGAGGGGCTCCTGGGTGAGTGATTCCAGATAGCCTTTTACCACGATACACAGGTTAACACTTATTAAAGGTGCTAGGGCAGGAAGCAGCAGAGTACTATCTTCTGAGCAAGGACACATCCTCAAGATGCACTAAATTGAAACCAACACAGGTGCTGATACGCACCCAACAACTGAGAATCCAGAATGAGAAACTTGGCTACTAGAATATAACCATCAGAGTTTAATCAATAAATAAAGAAAAATGTAGAGGACAATAAGAAAAGTGGTAGGGGAAATTAGTTAACTGTTCCGGGGTTCTATCTCTAAAGCCGTGACGACTTACTGATCGGAAGTCTACTACGAAGAGCGGTATTCACAGGGATAGAAAAGCCTATTAAATAATAAGGATGTGGCGAAAGGGCTTCAAGCGACAATACGACCACACCACACTTATTGAGAAAAAGCAATTTTGTTATTAACTGCCTACTAGTGAAGACATCGTTATGGGGCACCAACAGGTAAGTAGACTTTTCACTATCTTCAGCCCCCAATTACAGCATGCCCATAGATCCGCGTATAGGACACAGTCACACACACATGCATACATGTCCCATTCTATTGCACGTGCAACTTGAGGCACAAATTGGAGGAAGGAAAAGACCTCTCACAAATTATTCCACTTGCTACCAAGATTGGTATAAGTATAAACCTCTGTGATTCTGTCTGAAGCAATTTCAGAGGTCGATACATGAGCGATGCATGAAGGCCCAGTTGTTAGATATTCTATCCCCCTTAGATTCCAGAGACAGACTTTAAATATAAATCAAGTGATGATCCGAGTACAAAATTTGCATTGGACTAGTAAGAGAATATCAGATGTATCCATACTCTTGGGGGGGAAGGAGAGATATAACATCGTTATTTATTAGAGACAGTATAGGTATCCAACTATCAACAGAGTCTTATAAAGAGTTCTTGTAGCTGGATTGGATGGCACTGCTTGTCTATATATTAGGATTAAGGAACAAGGGAAGGTATTTAAATATGATAGCCTCGCATACATTTTATCTGGTAATTAGAAACTTCACTAGAATGTATTATCATTTATTTTTTTTTTTTTTTTTGGTCTTTTGAGAAAGGTCTCCGACGCTCGTCTGGCTGTCCTGTGAACTCACTCTGTAGGACCAGGCTGGCCTTCCGAATTACTCACAAAGAGTCCCGCTGCTTGCTCCCGAGGAGTGCTGCTAGGATTGAAAAAGACGGTGATGCACCGCCCTACACCAAAGCACTGGCCCCATTGTAAATTTTAAATTGTATTAAAATGATATAAATATAGTGTAGGAAGTAAAACTGAGCGATGGTATAATAAGCACAGTCCTTGAGTAACGCTTGATGGTGGGACATTACCAACCGTCAAAAGCACATAGTTAGGACACTATTAATGGCTAGGCGTCACCAGGTTCAAAGGAGAGGTGTTACCACAGACTGCGATCGAACAGTACATGGTCCGTATCGATGTCTGCCAAAAGGATGTAGTTTTGTTCGATCATCCCCATCAACGTTGGTGCAGAGAGACGACAGGAGGGCATATGTCCTTCTGATCTCATCCAGAGGGACCTTGAGCGCTTCCATGAAACAGAAGATTTGAACCTCTTGCAATTGGAAGGTAAAATCATGTCCAGGAGATCAAAATAGTCTCATATCACTAGTTAGAGTTAAGGCGCGCAGCCTCGTAAGAGAGGACCGACCTAGTTATCTCAGCACACACATTCAAAACAGGAGCATCTTAGTGGAACCTATAGTAGGGAAAGGGAAGAGACCACAGCTCTGTGTATAAGACATTTCCAAGAATTTGTGAACTTGTTCTAAATCTGCTTGCTCCTGCAGCAGTATCTGGTGAACACACACCTCACTATGGAATTGTGGAAAGTTAAGTATCCAGTAAGTAGTAATGTTTGATGCCTGTCTTTGGGTAATTCAGTTTGGCCCCTGTATTAATGATTTCTATTGTATTTCTTATATCCATAACCTTTTTTGTTTTCAATACTAGATAGGCGTTGAACTCACAGCCATGTGCTTCTTAGACAAGTACTATACAGTTGATCCACATACTCTTGTAATTTTCGTTTAAGACAGTCTCAGGGCCAGGCATGGTGGCACATGCCTTTAATCCCAGCACTCAGATCTTTGTGAGTTCAAGGCCAGCCTTGTCTACAGAGTGAGTTCCAGGCTAGCTGGGGCTACGGGGTGGCCCTGTCTCAAAAAAGCCCCCCTCCAAAAAAGAGTAATAAATAAAATATTTTTAAAAGGCGTATTATAGCACATGTATGCATTTTATTCCAAATGAGTCAGAAAGCTAACATTTTTATCAAAACATTAAGACAAAAGAAAAAAAAAAACATGAAATAGAAAAAAAAAAATAAAAAAAATAAAAAAAAATAAAAAAAAGCAATAACAAAAAACAAAGCAGAAATTACTGAAATAGAAACAAAGAAATCAATAAAAAGATCAATTAATCTAAGAGCTATTTTTTGAAAGGTTAAACAAGAGAGACATCCCCTTAGACCAAATAGTTAAAAGAAAGAGCAAATCAAAATCAAAATCAGAGATGAAAAGGGAATCATCAAAGCAGAAACCAAACAAATTGAGAACATCGTAAGAGAATACTTTAAAAACCTATCCTTCAAAAAATTTGAAAATATAAAAGAAATGGATGAATTGCTATAGTCAAGGATGCCTCCAAAGTTAAGTCAAGAAGATATTAAAAGTTTAAATAGACCCATAACAAATAATGAAATTGAAGCAGGTATACAAAACTTTCTGACTAAAAATAAATCCCAGGCCTAGATGGATTTACAGCAGAATTTTATCAGACATTCAAAGAAGATCTGCAATCGTATCATTTAAACTATTCAAAAGGACAGAATCAGAGGGAGAACTCCCAACCTCCTTCTATGAAGCCAGCATCACTCTAATACCAAAACCAGGTAAAGATAACACCAAAACAAAGAAAGAAAACTATAGGCCCATATCCTTAATGAACACAGATGCAAAGATATTCAACAAAACACTCTCAAATTGCATATAGACACACCAAGAAAACAACAGTCCACTATGATCAGGTTTAATTTATTCCACAGATTCATGGAGGTTGAATATATGTAGGTCAATAAATGAATAAAATATATACATAGACTTAACAACAAAAATCATATGATCATCTCAATGGATGAAGAAAAGGCCTTTGACAAAATCCATCATGAATTCAAGTTCAAAGTCCTAGAAGGAATTGGTCTGGGGTAACATAACTCACAATATTTAAAGCTACATATGACAAACTTGTAGCAATAACAATCTAAATGGAGGAAAATGGGAAGCATTCCTATCAAAATCAAGAACCAAACAGGACTGTCCACTATCTCTACTTCTTTTCAATATCGTGCTTGAAACAGTTGGGAGCAATAATACAAGAGAAGGAAATTAAAGCAGCACTAATTGAAAAAGAAGAGGACAAATTATCTCTATTTGCAAGTGAGATGATGTTATATTATATACAAGCTATCCATAAAATTCCACTAGAAAACTGTTAGAAATTATCGATACTTTCAGAAAGGTGACAGGTTACAAAATCACCTTACAAAACCCGGTAACTTTTCTATAAACCAAAAACAAGCAATCAGAAAAGGAATTCTTTAAGGAAAGCTTCCCAGTCACAGTCGCCTCCCTTTGAGTGATAGGTGAGAGCAATATAGGAGATTCTGAGAATACCACACGCTATTGCCAACCTCTTGGTTATCTCTGAGAAATAATAGGTAATACCCGACGGCTGAAAACAGGACTTACTTTGGACATAAGACTTAGATCTATAGAGAAGGAACTGACTAGAAACAGTCTACTTAAAATTTAACTCTCAAAATCCTAGATGATAATATGCAAATTACTAAGGGATGACTCAGGGCTCCAACCCAGCCCTAAAGCCCAATAACCATAACAACTGGCACAGAAAGTTACCTCTAAGTGCAGTAGTAGCACTTGTATCTAGGGGTTAAATTAATCTAATCAGACTTAAAGCTCTCTCAGTGTGAGTGAACTGATTGGTGGCACTGTAAACTCAGCCAAATACCCATGGCTGGAGAATCCACAGATTCTAGAGAAAATCCTGTCTCTGTCATATCTCCAAACAAATGAAATTTCTTACATAAACTAAGCCTGGATCCTTATATTTACAGACAACCATACTGTGCACCACTCCTCAACTTAGCTTCTTATTGCAATAGATGGAGGTTACTGCAGATTTCCACAACTAGTCAGAAACAGAAAACATATGTCTGAGAGATGTCCAGTCCTGGGTGACACATCTACAGTTGAACCTCTGCACCTAAGGCTCATGGAACATATAGGAGTGTGGGTTAGAGAGAAAATTAATGCATCCTTCAACCCTCACCGGTAAAGCTTCCTTATACAAAAGAGCACAATGCACACAGAAGGCCACAACTGCCTAAGTTTTAAAGAATAAGAGACTGCAGAGTATATGTCCCTGAGTAGGACTACTATGTTGAACCTTGCCCACCCATGACTCATTGTGGAAGAAGGGGCAGAAAGATTTTAAGACCAGGGGTGGTTCATGAACACAGGTGAGCAGAGGATTTCAGGTCACCAGAAGCTTGCACATGTGAACTTGTGGCGATGGTGGCATGGAGCACAGGACTCCTGCCAACTCAATTGGACAGGGGCCCAGAGAAGGAGAGGAATGGTTAGTAGGCCAGCCCTAGAGTGAGAAATACTGAAGACTGAAGGCTACTGTGTGAGGGAAAGTGTGCCTTACTTATGATCTCCAGATGTGTTGAACAGACTCCAGTGGATGAATTTGCACTTAAGGACATCTGATTACAAATTATTGACTGGATCAGAATACATGAGGTTTGTTGGGAGTTAGAGGGGAATGGATGGGGAAGAGGTATAAACTGAAGAACTGTTCTATGAAACTACAAAAGTTCAATAAAAATTTTAATAAAGCTTATGGCTATGAAACAGAATAAAAAGGACCCAACAAGTTCCTGGGACTTTGCTCACACAAACCTACAGCAATGTTGTCAGCATGCACACGGCCCATTTAAATTCATGGGGATAAAATCCCAGCACAGAACTGTGGAGATGGGCAGCACAGATCAATCTTAGCTGAAGAAATATTGGCAGCTGATTACTGGTGGGTGGGGGAGTGCTGATCTTCTTAAAGGGAGGGAGTCTAGATAGGCTGACTAGACCTCAGTGGATGAACTTGTACTAAGAAACATCTGGGGACACTAACTTGACACAATAGGCCTTATCGCAAATGACAGAGAGCATGAATTCCAGCCAGGTCACTATGGGATGGCGCCAGTGGGAATAGGATTGTAGCAGTGACTAAGAGTGATTGAAATATTCTGTATGGAATGTACAAAAATGCATGGGAAAGTTTTTAAGACATGCATAGGAACAAGCAGGGGAACAGAATGGAATGAGAGATAGAGGTTGCAGGGCAGCAAGTAAGTCAAACTGAGTTAGAGAGCGAAGACAAGGGAAGTGAGGGGTGAGGGGGATGGGGGGGGCACTTTGAACACTCATCTGCAAACAGAGAAGGGCTGGAACTGAATGTGAGGACAAGGTCATATCAGAACGCGAAGAATAAAGTGTTCACCATGAGGATAGATAACTGGTGTTTCCAAGTTAGATCCTGGAACACATCTCTAGAGATGTGGGTGACTTTGAATGTAAGTAATGACTTTGTTAGGATGAGGTATATACAACCTTCAGGAGGGAGACATGGGTACACTCAGTAATCCCCAGAATTCCCAGCTGCCACCTGTGGGGAAGAAAGTTACTGTCCCGTAGGCCAGGTAAGAACTCTGCCTGAATGACTGGGTGCTGCCAGCACCAAGACCCTCTGCCTCTGCCAAGTGGAACTGTCACAAAGGAGGAAAGGAGATGAAGATGAAACTGTCTTATTTTAAATGCTCTCATCTGGATTCAGTACTCAGTGTGACCTCTATGGAGCCCTTGAGAGTTCTCTGACATTTATATAATGAAAAGAAAGTAGTATCTAAGACACTAATAAAAATAAAACAGTGTAAAAAGATCAAGTTCCGGACATTCAAAAATAGGAGACATAGAAATAGAGTCACAGTGGCAATCACCAGAATTTTAAAAATGTATTTCTCAAAGATTATAAAGCATAGAGTGAAACTACATCCATAGCAGGAAAGCACTCATGATGAGATCAAATACAACAGAAAATCTCATTGGTGAAATATGAATAAAGTAATTTTTTTAGTAAGGCCAAGAATTAAACTCTAAAATAATTGTTTCCATTTATGTACAAGGGATATACCTTGCAATCAATAGATTGTGACAAATAGCGGCAGACTCCTGGATGGAGTCAATAAGAAAGAATGAGAAAGAGGGAGAGGGGGAGCAAGAGAGAGAGAAGGAATAAGGGGAAGGAGGGGAGAGGGAGAAGATACTAAACTTAAGAAACAATTGATGAGTGGATATGTACATATAATAAATGATAATTCAGAGATAAGCAAGAATGAGATTAGAGTATGCGACACCAGAGAAAAGATTTACTTATATATTTATTCTGTTCTCCTTCCTCCCTAAAGTCTCTATCTCCCACCTCACTCTCATTGTTTTGCTACGACACCCCCACCACACACACACACACACACACACACACACACACACACACACACATTAAATCTAGATTCCAATATGAGAAGCCATGCAGAATTTGTCTTCTGAGCCTGGCTTATTTCACTTAACATAGGAAAGAAATAAGAGAATACTTTGTATATATTTGTGCTGCCAACAAATATTGTATTTTCTCCACTGAAAAGTTAATGCGATTTTTGCATATGTGGGAGTAGAGGTATAAGGGAAGACTGTATGTGTGATCATTTATTTCAGCCATCTGTGTCTAAGTTAATTCAAAGAGGTACTTAACACTTCATCTGAAGGAGAGTTGTAATGTATAAAGTTTTCTGTTTTACGTCTGAAAGTTTAACTCAAAACAATAAAATGCCATTCACATATATTTTATTACTTTCAAAAGAAATTCTTAGCCCTGCATTTACTATCTTCTAGCCTGGTAGAAATTCAGACCCAACCTCAATGCTGTGTGCGGCAAAAGTACATTAACATGGAATCTACTCCTAAAAGACTTTCAAGTATAAAGGGCAGATTGTTAAATGTCTGTGTATTATTCTACAAAAGAGACTCAGAACATTTTCACTGTACATGAGTAACCTGTAGCTTCCTCCAATGGCAATAGCTTGTGTAGCCACAGAACCTACCACTACACTTCTGTTGAGACTCAATAATTTATACCCTCATGTGCACTATTAGTTGTGTGACTGGTCCAGTGCACTTGCCATAGTGGCTCTTCAGAGACCTCAGAGGGCTGTGGTGGATGGAATACAGAAGAAACTTGGTTCAGGAATTAAAGATCAGACCACATTGTTCATGCATGCATGCTTATAAATGTAAATGTATATTTCAAGCATGCTCTGGGGCCCTATATCTGTGACATGACACAAAGCAGGAGTCTGTAGACCTAGCCCAAAGGCAGAAAAACATACCCAAGTACCCCTACAAGCTATGTGTCTTGTGGAAAGCATGGCTGGACAGTGGGCCAGATAAGGCAAGTTGAAACGAGGTGGTGACATTTGAGTAAAGCCCATTTCTGGGTGTTTGTCAACATTCGAATTGTAAACAATAGTCTAGTGGATATGTGAGAATGACAGTTATTTAGAATGAAAGAATTTACCTGCAAGCTCAGATGTTTCAGAAAAGTATCACATAGATGATAGATAGGGGACCAGATACCAGGTAGAAAGTGTTAAATCCACAGGAAATAAAGGGAACGGTATATAGGAGATTTGGGGAATTTGACCTTATAGGAAGGTCTTATAATTTTTCTGACTTTATTTCAACAAAAACTGAACATGACCCAGGAAGAAATGATTCTTAAAAAAGGTTATTCCTGGACAAACTGTCAGCCCATGAAAGGAAACAGCCAGAATTGACCAGAGTCCAAGTCAACAGCTCCAGAGAGAGTGGACTGTTTTACCTCTCATCCACCTGTGCCCCTTTTCTAAGCCTAGGGAACAACCTGCGGAAGAGGGGGCGTGGTAGAATGTAAGGGCTGCGATTGGGGTGAATGGTGAAACTACAGCAATGTAGTCTGGACACTCATTTGATCAACTTGATTGAACAAACAACCTGTCACCCCCCACTGGATGGTGGGGCTGTAGGTGTTTGGGCACAACAGCCTGCAGATAGGTTTTGCATGAAGGATGCTTGTACTCATGGATTATCACTTATAGCTAAAAATGAAAAAAAAAA
>VZQC01006682.1:3186867-3231024 GCA_009823505.1 Rhizomys pruinosus | reverse complement strand
AAAAAAAAAAAAATGCTTACTTTGATGATAGCTCTAAATTTATCTGGAAGTAATAAACTTTAATAATTCAATCATTCTTTCTTTGAGTTTCTAGCTTAGGAATTACATCAGGAGCAGTTGCCGTACATGTATAAAACATTTCCTGTCATTTCCATTCATGACACCACATGACTCCACACATTTGATGAAAGTGTCCCACTAGACACCTTCTGAGTCTTTCCCTACTGTGCACAGACATGAGTTCAAGCACACAACTTAATCGGTGATTACACACATAGAACTGGGAAAGTGTTATGAGTTGCATCTTTCCTGTTAAATGTGCATATTTTCAACACTTTCCTAAAATATTCTATATTGCAGACACTTAAAAACCTCTCTAGAATTTAAATCACTATAAACGATAGTGAGAGGGGATTGCAGCCTCCACTGTAATTTATTTGGATATGATTGGATGAAACATGATGCCATTAGGGTGAAAATTAGCACAAACAGCATGTTCAGAGGGGTTTTTAATAAAATCATAGGGACCATATTTGATATTAACATGTAAATTATATACCAAATGATGACTCTCGTTAAACTTATAAAGAGAGGCTGATTAAAGGAGATAAAATATGAATCTCCACAACTGGAGAGTGCATTAACCTAAAGTCCTCAAACATACATTTATTTTAAATCTCACCAAATAATAATTGTCAGTTCTAAGTTTCAAACTCTTGTTCCCTAGAGAAACAATGTTCATTAAAGAAAGTTGAAAATGACTTGAAGTAAAATGACTCATGAGGTCAAGGGCAGAATTACAGTTATAAGGTAATTTCATTTTATCAGTAAATAATAACACTGTATTTGCATACTAGAGTTTTCTAAGTGAGTTCTAGTCATGGTATTTTTGGATGCATTTGTTGAAGTGATTTGATGCAAGATTTTGAGTTTAGCAGGAGGTATCATTATCATAAATATATTGATAAGCCATAAATGAGGACAGAGATGTGTTGTTTCAAGTCAACAAAGCTTGAGCCAGTGGTGCACTCCTGTGGTTCCATCACTCAGCAAGCTGAGGCAGGAAGATCCTGAGTTCCAGACTAGCCTGGCCTATAAACCTTCTCCCAGAGAGGGATAAAATAAACTATCAAATCAGCATCAATGAAAAAATGCCATCTCTAAGCCCCCAAATAAAAGGGCCTTGTGGTTTGGATGAAACATGTCCCTCATAGGCTCAAGTAGTGAAATATTTAGTCTGCAGTTGGCAATGCTGCTTGGGGTATCATGGACTTTCTAGGAGGTGGAGTCTTGCTGGGGGAAGCTACTGAGCACGGGTTTTAGAGTCTATAGACCCTCACTTCTGGTTTGTGCTCTCTGCTTTTGCTTGTGGTTGGAGATGTGCTCTCTCAGCTTCCTGCTTTTGCTGGGGTGCCACCCATCCATTGTGGACTCTTTATGAAACCATAAACAAAAATAAACTCTTCCTTCTACAAGTTGCCTTGATCCGTAACAGAAAAGTAACTAATATAAAGCTCCAAGTGTGTATTAGTTCGAGGATCTCAGTAATCATCAATCCTTTAAAATCGGTGTCAATATACTCAGTTAGAAGTCAACAGAAAGATTTAATTGAGGGTATAGATGCTGATTTGTGGGTACAGGCACAAATATGAGCATGTATGTGTGAGTTCAGGGCAAACTTCTCACCCACACACATGACCCTCAGATGTGGCCAGAGGTGTGGCAAACTTGCCCGTGTCGAAGACAATTTAAGGTCTGCTGAAATAACTTCTAAAGCGTTGGGGCTGGAGCAATGGCTCAGAGGTTAAGAGCACTAACTGCTTTTGCAGAGGAACCCCCATTCAATTCCCAGCACCCTTCTGGTGGATAACATGTCCATAAATCAAGTTTCAGGTGATCCGACGACCTCTTCTGATCTCTGTGGGCATTACATGTGGAGGGTGGACTTATCCACATGCAAGAAATAACTTGTACACACAAAAAACCCTACACGGTAAGGTCAGCTGAACAGAAAGTGGGGTGTGCCATGACAAGGAAATGCAAAGCAGAGAAACGCAGACAGGCTGGCTGTGCAGGAGCTTCAAATTCTATTCTCAGTAGATTGAAAAATACTCATTCTCCTGAAAAATCTACCATGAAGTCCACATCAACAAGGGGAATCCTGCCATGGGAAGTAGAAGCCACACAAATCTTTGAACTCTCCACTGACAGTAAAGTCAAAAAGTAGCAGCACAAGAAAATGTGAGCCGTGATAGATGATGATATGATATTAACAAAACGTAATGAGAAGCGTTGAGTAGCACAGTAAGAGCCTCACAGCATGACCATGCCCAGGTGAGAGGAAGCCCTGGAGTGTGAAGTTGGAACAATGTGGAGGCTGGAGAGATTGCACAGCTGGGAGGGTCTGTATAAACCAATCTCTTCTTGGCTAAGATTTGTTGGTTCCCAGGATTTCAAATCTTCATCCATTTTTCTTAGGTTTTCAAACTTAGTGGAGTACAGGTTTTTGAAGTATTCTCGTATGATTATCTGGATCTTTGTTTTGATGTTTCCCCTTTAATAACGAATATTATTGATTTCCAGTTGAGTTGCTCTTCTTTTTTTTGGTTAACTGGGCTAGAGGTCTGTCTATTTTGTTTATCTTTTCAAAGAACCAGCATTTGGATTTGTTGATGTTTTGTATTGTTTTCTTTGTTTCTATGTCATTCATTTCTGCTCTGATATTTTGTTATTTCTTCCTGTCTGTTCGGCTTAGGGTTCATTTGTTGTTGTCTCTCCAGTGATTTTAGCCATAGTGTTAGATCTTTTCTTTGTTCCCCTTCTGTTTTTTTGTGTTTTCTTTTTTTTTTTTAATGTGGGCACTTAGGGCTATAAATTTACCTCTCAAGACTGCTTTTAAAATATCCCACAAGTTTTGTTATTTTTTATTGTCTTTTTCAGTTCCACGAATACTTTTATTTCACTCTTTATTTCTTCCCTAACCCATTCATTATTCAGGATGGTGCTGTTTAGTCTCTATGTGTTCTTGTAGCTAGTTGGGTTTATTCTGGTGTTCATATTGAACTTTATTGCACTGTGGTCTGATACAATGCATGGAATAATTTCTATACTTCTGTATTTGTTGAGGCTCCTTTTGTACCCCAGTGGGTGGTTGATTTTGGAGAATGTCCCATGAGGTGCTGAGTAGAAAGTATATTCTCTGGTGTTTGGGTGGAATATTTTGTAGATGTTTGTTAAGTCCATTTGGTTTATTGTATTGTTCAGTACTGATGTCTCTCTGTTTATTTTCTGTCCTGTTGATCTATCCAAGGGACTCAGTGGGGTGTTGAAATCCCCCACTATTGGTGTTATGATTAATCTTTGTCTTGAGGTCCTGTAGAGTAGTGTTTATAAAATTAAGTGCACCAGAGTTTGGTGCATAGACATTTAGTATTGTGAAGTCTTCATAGTTAATTGATCCTTTGACAAGGATGCAGTGACCCTCTTTGTCTCTTCTGATTAATTTTACTTTGAGATTTTGTCTGATATTAGAATAGTCACTCCAGCTTGTTTCTTGGTACCATTTGCTTGGAATATTTTTTCCATCCTTTCACTCTAAGGTGGTGTCTGTCTTTGAGGGTGAGATGGGTTTCTTGAAGACAGCGTATAGAAGGATTCTGTTTCCTAATCCATTCTCCCAGTCTATGTGTTTTGATTAGGGAGTTTAGACCATTAGTATTTCAGGTTGTTATTGAGAGATGTGTGTTGCTTCCTTTCACCTTATTTTTTGTTTGCATTCTTGGTCTAGGTTTGTATTTACTATGCAATGCTTTTGTTGATTTCTTTAATTGCTTAGGGATAGTTGCTCCTTTCCACTGTTCTTTGGATTGTTTTGAGGATTTTCTGTAGTGTTGGTTTCTTAGACATGTATTCTTTCATCCTGTTCATGACATGAAAGGTTTTTCTTTCTCCTTCAACTATAACTGGCATTTTTGCTGGATATAGTAGTCTGGGTTGGCATCTAAAGTCCTTTGGCACAGGGAATATTTTGGTCCACATTCTTTTAGCTTTCATAGTTTAGAATGAGAAGTCAGCTGTGATTCTGATGGGTTTCCCCTTATATGTAACTTGTTGTTTATCTCTCGTGGCTTTCAGTATTTTTTTTTCTTTGTTTTGAGCATCTAGTGTTTTAACAATTATATGGCATGGTTTATTTCTTTTCTGGTCTTGTCTGTTTGGTGTTCTATGTGCTTCTTGTATTTGTATGGGTTTATCTTTTTTTCAGCTTGGGGAAATTTTCCTCTATTATCCTGTTGAAGATCTGGTCAATAGTGTTCCCTTGGGATTCTTCTCCTTCCTGTATCCCTATGATGAAGAGATTTGTTTTTTTTCATAGTGTCCCACATTTCCTGGTTTTTCCCATCTTGTGTTTTTAAAAAAAATTTGGTAATCTTTACTTGAGCATTCCTAGTTGGTCCATGTTATCCTGCAGGTCTGATATTCTTTTTTCTGCTTCTTCCATATGGAGGCTTTTTCTTATCTTATCCTGTTGACTGGATAAGTGTTCAATTTCCTTTTTCATATCATCCTGTGATTTCTTTAGTGTTTTCACTTCCTTCTGGAGCCTGTCATTCTCATCTTGTAGCTCCTTGGTTCATTAGTCATTTTCTTTTTCCCCTTCAGCCTGGGATCTTTTCAGCATTTCTGCTTCCTTCCAGAGTTTGTCATTTTCTCCCTTTAGTTCTTTCCAATGTTTGTCATTATCTCCTTCTAGGTACTTCTTGAGATTTTCAATCTCTCCCTTTAGTTCTTTCCACCATTTGTCTTTATCTCACTCTAGATCCTTCTTGAGTTTTTCATTCTCTTCCCTTAGGTCTCTAATTTCTTTGAATATGTTTACAGTTGTTCTTCTAAGGTCAGTGTTTTGGCTTCTTCCCTTGGAGATCTCATTGTAGGGATCTTCTGTAAGGTTGTGTCCTA
Organism: Rhizomys pruinosus; assembly: GCA_009823505.1. Lineage (NCBI taxonomy): Eukaryota > Metazoa > Chordata > Mammalia > Rodentia > Spalacidae > Rhizomys > Rhizomys pruinosus. Next base: position 3,226,065 of record VZQC01006682.1, on the reverse strand, counting down.
GTTTGTCTTCCATTGCTGTGACAAAACACTCTGACACCAACTTGGGGAGGAAAGGGTTTATTCAGCGTACATCTCCCGGGTCACAGTTCATCACTTAGGGAGCCCAAGGCAGGAACTGAGGGCAGGAACCTGGAGTCAGGAGCTGAAGCACAGGCCATGGAGGAATGCTGTTCATTGGCTTGCTTCTCCTGCTCATGACCAGCTCTCCTTCTTATACAGTACACAACAACCTGCCCAGGGTGGCACTACACATTGTGGGCTGGCCCTCCCACATTGCTCGACCAACAAGACAATACTCCACCAATGTGGCCACAGGCCAATCCAATGGAGCCAATTCCCCAATTGAGGATCCCTCAACCCAGGTGTGTCAAGTTGACACTAAAGCTATCCAGCACAGGTTGGTAGAGTTTGGTGTGGATTTATTGTGAGCTTTTCCCATGTCATTTTTTCTTCCTGTCTTTCGCATGTGGATTTGTTTGTTTGTTTACCTCATTGATTGGGGTGGGGTTGTGTTGGTAATTTGGCCTGCATGCCAGTAGACCCCCAAGGGTCAAGGCAGTTCCACCTTGCCTTACTGGCACCTCACCAAGTCCGTGCACCTCTCTGGAGCCCAAGCTGGGACCTCTATTGTAGGAGTTTAATAATCTTCTGAATACTCCTTTAGTCATGTGTGGCCGACATCCACATGCCGTTCTTCCCTCCCTGCATTTTTTGATGCTAACTTCTGCATGCAAGCAGACAAGCTTTCTGCTTAGCTCTGGAAAGGAGGAGAGAGGGGATTGCAAGATACTTACGTGATGGCATAGAAAGACAAGGAAAGATAAGAACAGATACAGACTCAGAGAAAGCCCGGGAGAATAGAGTCACTCGTTGATTTATGCCAGCAGTGGTTTTTTTTTTTTTTTAACATTTATTTTATTGATGCTTTGTGCATTTCATACATCATTTTCGATTCAGTTCAGGGCATATTTCCTTTCCCTCCCCTCACCCCCACCCCATCCCAGATCATGGTACTCTGCCATATCTCTGCCTGCATTTTCTCTCAGTTTTTTTTCCATTTTTTAGCTATACGTGATAACACCATGAGTACAACATCCTTATGAAAACCAAATTTGCAGGCTTTTTGCCCAAACCCCACAGCCCCACCGTTCAGCGGGGGTTGAGAGGGGTGGTAGGTTCAATCATTTGATCAAATGAGGTGCTTCCAGACTACAGTGCTGTAGTTTCCCATTCAACCACAATCGCAGCCCTTAATCTACCACCCCCTCCCTTCCACAGTTGTTCCCTGGCTTAGAAAAGGAGGCAACGGTTGATGAGAGAGCAAAACCAGTCCACTCTCTCTGGAGCTGTTGTCCGTGGAACTCTGGTTCAATTCTGGCTGTTCCTTTCCATGTGACTACAGTTTTTGTCCCAGAATAACATTTTATCCTACTAAGGAAAGCCCAGCCGTAGATTATAGGTATTTATACAGTACTATTAGTTATGGTTGGTTACTTTTGTATAGACAACATATGTTTGGGATGTATGTTATCCATGGAATTACATTTTTTTCCTGTTAAATATGACGGGGCATACTGTTGGGCCTATAACATCCCTAACTGTCAGAGGATGTAAGCTTGTGGCATCAGCTCAGGATCTAAATAGGAGCTATAGCAGATTGGCTGCCACTGCCGCACAGTATTTCCCAGGCACGGTTTTGAGGTGTTAGTAGTGTGACGTGGAAGTTTGCTTTGACTCAAGGGGAAAGACCCGTGATTTGTCTTTATTGGTTTGAGTGGCTTTGTAACACCCACTCTCTGGTGTTCCCAGAGCATCTGTACACTTTGCATGTGTGGTCTCAAATATTCTTTCCCATGTTAACGTCAAGTCTTCGGCCAAGCAGTCAGGGCCTTATCGCCTCTCTTCTTGGCAGGTATCCCAGTTGAGGCAAGGGCGCCTTTAACTTTTGTGGGGCCTTGGATCCCCTGGCCACCATCTCCCTGGTAGAATATCCATTGCTGATGTCCGGAGCTCTGTATGATATTATTTTGCTTACGTGCCTGCTTGGGTAAGCAAATCAATTGTTATGTTCATATTTAACCAGGGGGGGAGAATGCTACAAGGTGGACGTTACAGCAGAGAATTATAGAGAACTTTGGTATGTGCCAATCCCAAAGTTATTGGCTCTACAGATTTTATGGAAAACAAATGTGGCCCACAGCAATTTATATCTCCGCTTAACTCAGATGCATTACTGATTTTATCTGTCGTAAACCATGTTGTTTAGTATACACATTTTTACTTTTATAGTCCTAAAACACCATGTATCCTGTAGTAACAGTTTTAATAGGCAAAAGACTGCGGGTAATTTGTTGAAACTCACGTCAATTAAATATGGATTAATCAAATATACACCCTGTGTCCCTCTCCCACCCTCCCCCTGACCAATTACCATTTCAGTCCGTTTTTTGCAGCTATTCTCTTGTTGTTCTTTTATATGTATTGCATCACTCTTCATGAGAAATATTTATATCTCGGTTTTTGGTACTAGCATTCACATATGAGGGACACCATTTGTTTTTGTTTTTCTGGGACCCTTTGTTACTTCACTTAACATAAGTCTTCTAGCTCCAATCATTTACCTGCAAAATTAATGATGTCACCCTTTCTTTACTGCTGCATAGAACTCATTGTAACATGTACCACATTTTCTCTATCCACTCGTCAGTTGAAGGGCACCTGGGGCTGGTTCCAGTTTTTGCTATTGTGACAGAGCGGCAATAAACGCAGTGCATGTATTTGGCAGTAAGATGTAGTAGATGAGTCTTTGGGGTATTATACCCAGGAGTTTTTGGTATGACTGGGTCAAATGGAATGCTCATTTTGAGTCTTCCAAGGGTTCTCCACACGCTTTCCATAATGGCTGTACAAGTCTAAATTCCACCAGTGGATGAGTGCTTCCCCTTTCCCACAACCTCTCAAGCATCTTTGGTATCATTTGTATTCTTAATCCCAGCCAGTCTTCTTGGAGTAAGGTTATTATCTCAAGCTGGTTTTAATTTTCTTTCCTTACTTATCAGAGATGCTGAACACTTCCTAAGATGTTTCTCGGCCATCTCTAAATCTCCTCTGTGACTGTCCTCTCATTCAGATCTTTGCTCCATCATTGTAGTGTTTTCATTTGTTTTCTTCTTATTTGTTTTTTGATAAGCTTGATACCCTGGAAATTAATGCTTTGTCAGAGGTTTCTGCGGTGACGGATGCCTCCCACCTGGGGGATATTCTCTTCACTCCTTTATTGTTTCTTTGATGTACCGAAGCTTTTGAGTTTAATGAGGTTCCTATTTGTCAATTGTTGATCTTAATTCTTTGTGACAGCTGTGTCGGATTTAGGGAAGTCTTTTCCTACACCTATGTCTTGTAGGCTGTTGCCAGCTTCTCTTCTATCCCCTCCAGAGTTTGGGGTTCACGTTGAGGTCTTTTGGTCCATCTGGAGTTGCCCTTTGTACAAGGTGAGAGGAAGGGGTTTAATTTTATTCTTCTACATTGGTGATCCAGTTTTGCCAACACCCACTTGCTGAAGAGCTGTCTTTCCTCCTCTTGTGTTTCTTGCCCCTGTCAACTAAAATTGAGGTGGCTGAAATTTGTATGTGCTCAGGTTTGGACTTTCAGTTTTATTTCCATTGGTCAATGGTCTGTTTTGTGGCTCAGTACAGTGCTGTTTTTATGACTATGCCCTGTAGTATAGTTTGATGTCTGATATAGCGATCCCCCTGTATGGCTCCTTTTCAATCAGGGTTGCTTTGCTATTCGGGGTTCTTTGTTTTTCCATAAGAACTTAAGGATTTTTTTCAAAGGCCTGTGAAGCCTACTTTGGAGATTTTGATTGGCTTCCTGATCGCCATTAAATCTGTCACCGAGGTGGGAGAGGTAGGATGTGACATTTTACTAGATTTATTTTTCCAATCCTATGAGATGGGAGGTTTGTCCATCTCTGATGTCTTCCTCAATTTCCTTTTTTTTTTTTTTTTTTTTTTTTTTTTTTTTTTTTTTTTGGTGTCTTTGGTTAGGTTTTCCTAGGTATTTTATGTTTTGAGGCTATTGCGAGTTGAAGGTCTCCTTGTAGTCCCATTCTTTTCAGTTTGGCTTTTGTTGGTGTAAAGGAAGGCTTTTGATTTTTCTAGATTCTTTTTGTATCCTGCCACTTTACCAACAGCGTCTAATCCTTTCTAGGAGTTTTCGGGTGCAGTTTTTAGCATCCTTAGGTACACTATCATATCATCAAATAAACAGCGATTGCTTGACTTCCTCTTTTCCCTATTAGAACTCCTTTAATTCCTTTTCTTGCCTTATGCCCTGCAAGGGTTTCCAGCCACTATTTGAAAAGGAGTTGGTGGACAGTGGGGCGGCCTTGCCAAGTTCCTCCCTTTAAGGGGAACGCTTCTGTCTTTCCCATTTTGGATGATGTTGGGCTGTGGGTTTCCTGTATATGTGTTTCGATTACATTGAGGAATTGTCCCTCCAAACCAATTCCCTCCGGACTTTAAATATGAAAGGGTGCTGGATTTTTGTCAAAAGGCTTTCTCTGCCATCAATTGAGATGATCATAATTGTGTGGTTTTTGTCATTCAGTCCATTGATATGTTGATGATTGTTTATTGATTTTCGTATGTTGAACCATCACGGCATCTCTGGTGATTGAATCCAAACTTGGTCATGGTGGATGGAACACTTTTTTTTTTTTTTTTTCCCCTCCTTTTTTTTTTTCTTCTTTAAGTTGATTTTGTCATGTATTTTTGTCACAGTGATGGGAAAGTGACTAATACACCAGAGAATATACTTTCTACTTTGCACCTCATGGAATATTCTCGAAAATAGACCATATACTGGAAAACAGGAAAAAACCGTTCTAACAAATATTAAAAAAGATTGAACTACTCTCATGCATTCTATCAGGACACAATGCAATAAAAGATCATATCAACACTAGGATAAAACCTACAACCTACAGGAACACATGGAGACTAAAAAACAACACTCCTGTAACACTGAGTGGGTCAAGGAAGAAATAAAGAAAGAAATAAAAACATTCCTGGAACTGAATGACAATGATAAAACAACACAGCAAAATCTATGGGACACTTTAAAAGCAATCCTAAGAGGGAAGTTTATAGCTCTAAGTGCCTACATTAAAAAAACAGAAAGAGCACAAGTGAATGATCTAACACTGCAGCTAAAAATACTTGAGAGACAACAACAGATGAACCCTAAACGGAGCAGACAAGAAGAAATAACAAAAATCAGAGCAGAGATCAATGAAATAGAAACAAAGCAGTGTGTTTATATACCAAAGGTTACTATACTCTGGGCAAGGAAGTGGGGGGCAGGCAGAAAGGAAGGGTGAGCCTCCTTAGCTCTAATTGGGAGGGCTGCAGAGCTCCTGCTTTTGCAACAGGTAAACTACAGGTGTGACATTCTCCTCAATGCCACAAGGGATGCTGCTATCCGGTCCTGGAACTTTGCAGATTTAGCCAAAGCAAGAAAACTTTGTAATATCCTGAACTTTCTGAAGCTACAGATAACTCAGTGGCTACCAAATGCCCACAGAGATATCAGATAACTCTCCTCAGAGGTCTTATGGGACAGGTCTTCCAAGTTCTTGCCTCAAGCCAGGCAGTTTCATTCCTACATTCCGGGGATAGTTCTGGAGCCCCCCAAGAGTCAAGGCAGTTCTGCCTTGCTTTACTGGCACCTCACTGAGTCTGTGTGCCTGTCTGGAGCCTTGATCATTTTCATAATATTAATTCCACCAATCTTTTAGCATAGTAGCTTCTTCCAACTCCTGATGGCTTCCTCTGTCTCATGTTTAAGGATTAAACATTTTCATGGTAGATATCTTTAATGTCTTTCATTAGTTTTATTTATACATTTTTTGAAGATATTGTGAATGATTTTCTCCCAAATGCTTGTAATTTGTGAGTTGAGTTTGTAACTTACTGCTTTACTACATGTAGTAATAATTTCTAGCAGTTTTCTCATGGAATTTTTGGTGTAACATCATCTGAAAAAAGGAATACTTTGACATCTTTTTCAATTAGTATTCCTTTAATTTCCTTCTCTTGTCTTATTATTCTTGAAAGAGTTTCAAGTACTATATTACAAAGGAATGAAGATAGTGGACAACCTTGTCTGGTTCCTGATTTTAATGGAAAGCCTTCTACTTTTTCTCCATTTAGAATGATGTTGGATGTGGGTTTGTAAAGCTTTTTAATTATGTTGAGGTATGTTCCCTTCAGTCCAATTCCTCCTGGGACTTTTAACATGAATGCATGTTGGATTATGTCAAAAGACTTTTCCATGTCCATTGACATGACCATGTGATTTTTTTTGTTAAGTCTATTTGTATGTTTTATTACATTTATTGACTTACATATATTATCTGGAGTAAATTCGACTTGTGGTGAATGATCTTTTAGATGTGTCCTTGTAAGTGAATTGCAAATATTTCATTGAGAATCTTGGCATTTATATTCATTAAGAATATGAGCTTATAATTTTCTTGGTTGTTGTTATTGTTGTATCTTTGATTGCTTTGTTATTAGAGTAATGCTGGCTTCGGAGAAGGAGTTTGGGAGTTCTCTCAGTGTTTCTATCTTTTGCAATAATTTAAGCAATATTGGTTATATATCTTTTAATGTCTGGTAAAATTCTACTGTGAATCCATTTGCCCTGGGTCTTTTTAGTTCAGAGGTTCTGTATTACTGTTTCAATTTCTTTATTCATTATAGGTCTGTTTAAGCTGTTGATATCTTCCTGGTTTAACTTCGGTGGTGTTCATGACTGTAGAAATTCATCCACTTATTTTAGATTTTCAAATTTAATGAAATATAGATTTTTTAAGTATTCACTTACAGTGTTCTGGACAAGTTTTGGTGTCTGATGTGCTATTTTCCCTTTAATCTATGATTTTATTAATTTTTACTTGCTCTTTCTTGCGGTTAACTGAGATAAGGATCTGTTTCTCTTGTTCACACTTTTAAAACATTCAAAATTTTACAAAGATCCATTGATTCTTTGTACTCTTTTCTTTGTTTCTGTTTCTTTAATTTCTGCTCTGATTTTGTTATTTCTTCTCATCTACTTGGTTTGGGTTTGGATTGTTCCTGCCATTCCAGAGTCTTCAGTTGTACTAAGTCATTTACTTGTGCTCTTTCTGCTTTTTTAAATTTAAGGTCTTAGAGTTATAAATTTTCCTCTTAAGACTGCTTTAATATGTTCTAGAAGGTTTTTTTTTCATTGTATTCTCATTTTTAATTTACTTCCAGGAATACTTTTATTTCTTAATTTCTTCATTGCCTCATACTTCACTCAGGAGTGTGTTTAATCTCCATAAGTTCCTGTAGTTGCTACTTCTTTTTTGTTGTTGATGCTTTGTGTATTTCATACATTAATTTCCAATTCAGTTCAGGCATATATCCCTTTCCCTTCTCCCAACCCCACCCCTACCCATCCCAGATCATGCATTCTGCCATAACTTTTCTGCATCTTTCTCTGTTTTTTTGGTTTGCTTTGTTTTCATTTTCTTAACAATAAGTGACAACTAGTGAGTACAAGCATCCTTCATGTAAAACCAATTTGCAAGCAGGTTTTGTTCCATTGTTTGTTGGATTTTTTAAATTTTTTTCATAATATTTCCTTGAGGTTTTTAGTTTCTCTGTTGTCTTCTCGGTCTGATATTCTTTGTTTCTGCTGCCTCCATTCTGCTTCTGAGGCTTTTTTTCATTCCTTTCCTCCGTGAATGGATGAAGTGTTTGATTTCCTTTTTCATTTCCTCTCTGATTTCTTTAGTGTTGCTATTTCTTTTTGGAGCTTCCGATCTCTTTTTGTAGCTCATTTGTTTGCTGGTTGGTTTTCTTTCTTTTTCTTTTTTCAGCATGGGATCTTTCAGTGTTTCTACTTCCTTCCGGAGTTTGTATTCTTTCTCTCTCTCGGTACCCTCATTCTCTTTTCTAGTTCTCGAATTTTGTCGTTAGGATTTTTGTAGTTTGCTTTAAGTAATGGTTCCCAATTGTGGTTTCTGAATGTCTGTGACCTGGGGCATGCCCGGGGGGTTCCCACTGCAGGAGTCATCCAGAGGGTTAGTAAAGCTTGGCGAGGGATTATCCTGCACATTTCCAGTGTAGTCTCTTCTTCGGATCTTGGCATGTGGGCTTCTCCTTGTGTGTATTCCAATGTGAATGCCGAATGCCTCTTCACTGTGTTGAAGGCGGGCTTTGCTTGCCCTCCTTCAGATCCTGCTTCGTAATCTCAGTTTGGCGGGGGGGTGGGGGGGGGCCTCTTCAGCCCGCGCCCCGGCACCTGCCGCTGGGGTCAAGAGATCTCAAATCTCAAAGTCACACAAGCGTGCCTTTAATACCGGCTGGGAGGATAACTCCGGCCCCACAGCCACGAGATCGAAATCAACCAAAGACCACACCTTTAATCCCAGCTGGGGGGATAACTTCCACCACCCCCCCACCCCCCCCCCCCCCACCCCCCCCCCCCCCCCCCCCCCTCACAGCCACAAAGGCAAGTCAAACCAAAGACAGCAGGACCAAACGATCAGCACGCAGCTCGCCAAGGCACCCATTCCCTACCTGCTTTCCTTCCTTCCTGCCGCTGGGCTCCAGAGGTCTCAAATCTCAAGAGGCACACAAGAGCCGTGCTTTTAATACCGGCTGGGAGGGAAACTCCGCCCCCACAGCCCTAGATCTAATCAAGCCAAAGACCACACATTTAATACCACTAGGGGATAACTCCAACCTCACAGCCCAAAGGCCAAGCAAACCAAAGACAGCAGACCAAACGATCAGCAATCAACTCGCCAAGGCACCCAGTTTCCTACCTGTCCTTCCCTCTTCCTGCCGCTGGGCTCAAGAGATCTCAAATCTCAAGAGTCCACAAAGCGCTTTAATACCGGCTGGGAGATAACTCCGCCCCCACAGCCCGAGATCTAATCAAGCCAAGACCACACCTTTAATCCCAGCTGGGGGGATAACGCCAACCTCAAGCCACAAAGGCCAATCAAACCAAAGACAGCAGGACCAAACGAGCAGCAAATCAGCTCGCCAAGGCACCAGTGCCTACCTGTCTTCCCTCTCCTGCCGATGGGCTCAAGAGATCTCAAATCTCAAGAGTCACACAAGCGTGCCTTGAATACAGGCTGGGAGGATAACCCCCCCCACAGCCACTGGATCTAGTCAAGCCAAAGACCACACTTTAATCCCAGCTGGGGGATAACTCAAACCCTCACAGCCACAAAGGCCAATCAAACCAAAAGACAGCAGACCAAACGATCAGCAATCAGCTCGCCAAGGCCCCAGGTCCTACCTGTCTTCCCCTCTCGCTGCCGCTGGGCTCAAGAGATCTCAAATCTCAAGAGTCACACAAGCGGGCCTTTAATACCGGCTGGAGGATAACTCCACCCCACGCCCACTAGATCTAATCAAGCAGAAGACCACACCTTTAATCCCGGCAGCTGGGGGATAACTCCAACCTCACAGCCACAAAGGCCAATCAACCAAAAACAGCAGGACGAAAGGATCAACAATCAGCTCGCCAGGACACCCAGTTCCTACTGTCGTCCCCTCGTCCGCCGCGGGGCTCAAGAGATCTCAAATCTCAAAGTCACACAAGCTGCCTTTAATACCGGCTGGGAGGAAACCTCCGCCCCCACAGCCCTAGATCTAATCCAAGCCAAAGACACACCTTTTAATCCCAGCTGGGGGATAACTCCAACCTCACAGCCCAAAGGCCAATCAAACCAAAGACTGCAGGACCAAACGATCAGCAATCAGCTCGCCAAGGCACCCAGTTCCTACCTGTCTTCCCCTCTTCCTGCCGCGGGCCAAGAGATCGCAAAGCTCAAGAGTCACAAGCGTGCCTTAATACCGGCTGGGAGGATACTCCGCCCCCACAGCCACTAGATGTAAACAAGCCAAAGACCACACCTGTAATCCCAGCTGGGGGGATAACTCCAACCTCACAGGCACAAAGGCCAATCAAACCAAAGACAGCAGGACAAAACGATCAGCAATCAGCTCGCCAAGCACCCAGTTCCTACCTGTCTTCCCTCTTCCTGCCGCTGGGCTCAAGAGATTCAAATCGCAAGAGGCACACAAGCGGGTCCTTTAATACCGGCTGGGAGGAGACCTCCGCCCCCAGACCAATAGATGCAACAAGCAAAACACACCTTTAATCCAGCTGGGGGGATAACTCACCTCAACGCCACAAAGGCCAATCAAACCAAAGACAGCGCGACCAAACGATCAGCAATCAGCGGCGCCAAGCATCCAGTTCCTACCTTCCTTCCCCTCTTCCTGCCGCTGGGCTCAAGAGATCTTCAAAATCTCAAGAGTCACACAAGCGTGCCTTTTAATACCGGCTGGGAGGATAACTCCGCCCCACAGCCCTAGAGCGACAAGCCAAAGACCACACCTTTATCCCAGCTGAGGGGGATAACTCCAACCGACCCACAGCCACAAAAGGCAATCAAGCCAAAGACAGCAAGACCAAACTATCAGCAATCAGCTCGCCAAGCACCCAGTTCTACCTGTCTTCCCCTCTTCCGGCCGCTGGCTCAAGAGATCTGCAATCTCAAGAGTCACACAAGCGGTCCTTTAATACCGGCTGGGAGGATAACTCCGCCCCCACAGCCACTAGATTCAATCAAAGCCAAAGACCACACCTTTTTTAATCCCAGCTGGGGGATAACTCCACCTCACAGCCACAAAGGCCAATCAAACCAAAGACAGAAGGACCAAACGATCAGCAATCAGTTCGCCAAGGCACCCAGTTCCTACCTGGGTCTTCCCTCTTCCTTCCGCTGGGCTCAAGAGATCTCAAATCTCAGAGTCACACAAGCGTGCCCCCAATACCGGCTGGGAGAAACTCTGCCCCCACAGCCACTTGATCTAAACAAGCCAAAGACCACCCCCAACACCTTTAATCCCAGCCTGGGGGATAACTCCAACCTCACAGCCACAAAGCCAATCAACCAAAGACAGCAGACAAAACGATCAGCAATCAGCTCGCCAAGGCACCCAGTTTTTTCCTACCTGTCTTCCCTCTTCTGCCGCTGGGCTCAAGAGATCTCAAATCTCAGAGTCACACAAGCGTGCCCTTTAAACCGGCTGGGAGGATAACTCCGCCCACGCCACTAGATCGAATCAAGCAAGACCACACTTTAATCCCAGCTGGGGGTTTAACTCCAACCTCACAGCCCAAAGGCCAATCAAACCAAAAGACAGCAGGACCAAACGATCAGCAACAAGCTCGCCAAGGCACCCAGTTCCTACATGTCATCCCCTCCTCCTGCCGCTGGGCCCAAGAGATCTCAAATCTCCAAGAGTAACACAAGCTGGCCTTTAATACCGGCTGGGAGAATAACTCCGCCCCCACAGCCACTAGATCTAAATCAAGCCAAAGACCACACGTTTAGAGAAAAGGAGGGGGGGGAGAAAGAAAAAAAGAAAGGGAAAAGAAAGGAAAAAGAAAAAAAGAAAGAAGAAAAAAAAGAAGAAAAGAAGAGAGCCAGAGACAAGGAAGAATGTGAGGAAAAGAGGTCAATGAAGATGGAGAAAGAGATAGAAGATCGCAAAGAGGTCACAACAACGTGAATTTAAAGAAGGGGGGAGAGAACGACCGCCCCCACAGCCACTAGAGCGAATCAAGCCAAAGACCACACCGGTAATCCCAGCTGGGGGGATAAACAAAACCAATCACCCACAACAAGCAAGCAAAAAAGACACAGACCAACATCAGCAATCAAGAAGCAAAAGGCCAACCAGTTCCTACCTTCTATCCCCTCTGCCGCCAGCTGGGCCAAAGATCTAATCGCAAAGTCAACACAAGAGTGCCTTGAATAACGATGGAGGATACTCAGCCCCAGCCACTAGAATCTAAATCACCAAACACACCTGTACTCCCCGGGGGATGCTACCACCCTCCACAGCCCACAGGCTCAATTCAAACCCAAAGCCAGCAGACCAAACGATCACAATCACTCACCAAGCCCCAGTTCACGACCTGTCTTACCCTTCCTGCCGCTGGCTCAATAGATCTCATATCTCAAGATTCACACAAGCGTGCCTTGAATACCGGCTGTGAGGATAACTCCGCCCCCACCGCCACTAGATCGAATCAAGCCAAAGACCAAACCTTTAACCCAGCGGGGGGTAACTCCAACCTCCGCCACAAATGCCAAGAAAACAAGCGCAGGAACCAAACTATCGCATCATCTCGCCAAGCACCCATTCACCTGGTCTTCACCCTCGTTTACCTTCCGCTCGCAGATATCAAATCTCAAGAGTCACACAAGCGCCTTTAATACCGGCTGGGGGGATAGCTCCGCCCCCACAGGCACTATATCTAATCAAGCTAAAGACCACACCGTTAATCCCACCTGGGGGATACTCCAACCTCACAGCCCAAAAGGCCAATCAAACCAAATACAGCAGGAACAAACGATCCGCAATCAGCTCGCCAAGGCACCCATTTCCTACCTTCTGCCCCTCTTCCTAACGCTGGGCGTCAGAGGATCCACTCAGAATCTCAAGAGTCACACAAGCGTAACTTTAATACCGGCTGGGAAGGTAACTCCGCCCCACAGCCACTAGATCTAATCACGCCAGAGACACACACCTTTAATCCCAGCTGGGGGGGGAACTCCAACCTCACAGCCACAAAGGCCAAGCAACCCAAAGACAGCAGGACAAAACGATCAGCACGCAGCTCGCCAACCCCAGTTCCTAACCTGTCTTCCCCTCTTCCTCCAGATGGCTCAAGAATCTCAAATCTACAAGAGTCCACAGCGACCTTTAATACCGGCTGGATATAACCCCCCCCACGCCACTAGACTATCAACCAAGACGCACACCTGTATCACCAGCTTGGGGGGATCAATCAAACCTCACCCAACAAAGCAATCAAAACACAGACGCAGGCCAAACGAGCAGCACACTCGCCAGCAACCCAGTTCCTACCTGCCTTCCCCGCTTCCTGCCGCTCGGCTCAAGACATCTCAAATCTCAAAGCACACCGGGCCTGAATACCGTCTGGGATGATAACTCCGACCCCACAGCTACTAGATCTAATCAAGCCAAGACCACACCTTTAGCCCACTGGAGGGATAACTCCAAACCCTCACAGCCACAAAGGCCAATCAAAACAAAAATAGCAGGACCAAACGATAAAGCAGCTTGCCAAGGCACCCAGTTCCTCGCTGTCTTCCCCTCTTCCTGCCGCGGGGCTCAAGAGACCTCAAATCCCAAGAGACACACAAGCGTGCCATTAATACCAGCTGGGAGGATAAAAAGCCCACCCACAAAAAGAAGAAGAAAAGGCCACTAGAGCGAATCAACCAAAGAAACACCCTGGGAATCCCACCGGGGGGAGAGACAACACCTCACAAGACAAAAGAGGCCATCAACCAAGACAAGCAGACCACATACAGCAATCAGCCTCCAAGACACCAAGGTTCCTACCTGTCCCTCCCCTCTTCCTGCCCGATGGCAAAAAAGAGCGCAAAATATCAAAGTCACCCACCGTGCCTTTATACCGGCTGGGATGAGAACTCCGCCCCCACAGCCACTAAGATCTAATTTCACGCCAAAGACAGCACCTTAATCCCAGCTGGGGGATAAACTCCAACTCACAGCACAAAGGCCAATCAAACCAAAACACGCAGGACCAAACGATCAGCAAACGCTCGCCAAAGGCACCCCATTTCCTACCTGTCTCCCCTACTTCCTGCCGCTGGCTCAAGAATCTCAATTCAGATCACACAAGCGGCCTTTAATACCGTGCTGGGAGGTAAACTCCGCCCCCACAGCCAAGATCAATCAAGCCAAAGAACACACCCTTCAATCCCAGCTGGGGATAACTCCACCACAGCCACAAAGGCAATCAAACCAAGACAGCAGGACCAAACGATCAGCAATCAGCTCGCCAAGGCACCCAGTTCCACCTGTCTTCCCCCTTCCTGCCGCTGGGCTCAGGAGAAACTCAAATCTCAAGAGTCACAACGCGTGCCTTTAATACCGGCTGGGAGGAAACTCGCCCCCACAGCACTAGATCTAATAAAGCCAAAGACCACACTTTTGATCCCAGCTGGGGGGATAACTCCAACGCCACAAAGGCCAATCAAACCAAAGACAGCAGACCAAACGATCAGCAATCAGCGCCCCAAGGCACCCAGTTCCTACTGCCTTCCCCCTTCCTGCCGCTGGGCTCAAGAGATCTCAAATCTCAAGAGTCACACAAGCGTGCCTTATACCGGCTGGGAGGATAACTGCCCCCACAGCCACTAGATCCTATCAAGCCAAAGACCACACCTTAATCCCATGGGGGATAACTCCAACTCACAGCCACAAAGGCCAATCAACCAAAGCAGCAGGACCAAAACATCAGCAATCAGCTCGCCAAGGCACCCAGTTCAACCTGTCTTCCCCTCTCCTGCCGCGGGCTCAAGAGACCTCAAATCCAAGAGCACACAAGCGTGCCATTAATACCAGCTGGGAGGATAACTCCGCCCCCACAGCCACTAGACTATCAAGCGAAAGACCACACCTTTGATCCCAGCTGGGGGGATAACTCCCCACCTCACCCCAAAGGCCATCAAACCAAAGACAGCAGGACCACCGATCAGCATCGCTCTGCCAAGGCACCCAGTTCCTACCATGCTCCCCTCTTCCTGCCGCTGGCGCCAAGAGATCTCAAATCTCAGAGTCACACAAGCGTGCCTTTAATACCTGGGAGGATAACCCCGCCCCCACAGCCACTAGATCTATATAAGCCAAAGACCACACCTTTTATCCGCACTGGGGAGAACTCCAACTCACAGCCACACGGCCAATCAAACCAAAGAGACAGCAGGACCAAACGATCAGACAATCAGCTCGCCAAGGCACCCTGTCCTACCTGTCTTCCCTCTTCCTGCCGCTGGACTCAAGAGATCTCAAATCAAATCTAAACAAACAAAATTTTAACTATACATGGGTCAGAGAGAAAGTCTAAAGGGAAGTCAAAAAATAAAGTGAATTAAATGAAAATGGAAATTAAACAAATAAAAAATCAGGACTTGCTAGATTAGTACTAAAAAAGAAATTTATCGTACAAAATGCTTACAATAAAATAAGAAAAAATCCATTCCTATCTCAGTAATCTAAAAATCCAGAATAAATCCAAAGTAAGCAGAAAATGCAAGTGAGAGATACTGACAGAGAAATACAAGAAACTGAGAGTGGAAAGATAATGGGGAACTTCAGTGAACTGAAGTTCTTGTTCATTGAAAGTTTTGATAATATTGACAAATCTACATTGAGGAATTGGAAGAAAGAGGGATTTTATAGATCAATTCCTCTCAGGAATCACTACAAAAATACTTTAAAATTACCTAATAGAGAGGGCTGGAGAGACAGCTCAGAGGTTAAAAGCACTGACTGCTCTGCAGAGGAACAGGTTCTATTTCCAGCCCCACATGGTGGGCAAAGAACCATCTTTAAGCTGGGGTGTGGTGGCCACTCAGAGGCCAGAAGCAGGCGGATCTCTGTGAGTTCAAGGCAACCGGGTCACAGAGTGATCCAGCCACGGGGCTATAGGGAGACCATTCTCCAAAAACATGATCTAATAGAAGTCAGGATAGATATCTAGTAGATATAGATATAGAATGNATATATGCCAAGTAGGACCTACTATAAAGATTTAAGCCTATGGGGCTGGAGAGATGGCTCTGCGGTGGTTAAGAGCACTAGCTGCTCTTGCAGATGACCCAGGTTTGATTCCCAGTATCCACATGGTGGGTAACAACTGTCTGTAACTTCAGTTCCAGGTGATCTGATGCCCTCTTCTGTCCTCCGCAGATATTGCATGACATAGGTGCACTTACATACATGCAGGCAATATACTCATACACAAAATAAAAATAATTTTAACCCCTACCTCTTGCCATGTACAAAAATCAACTCCAAATGCATCAAAGACCTCGATGTGAAACCTGAAACTCTGAAAATGATAGAAGAAAATGTTGGTAGCTGCTGTCTGATTTAGAAAGTCTTGTCATTTGCCTACAAGATATAGGCATAGGAAAAGACTTTCTAAATAAGACAGCAGCTGCACAAACAATAAAGTCAACAATTGACAAATAGGACCTTATTAAACTGAAAAGCTTCTGTACAGCAAAAGAAACAATCAATGAAGTGATGAGAAAATGCACAGAGTGGGAGGAAACCTTCACCAGTGATACATCTGATAGAGCATTAACATCCAAAGTGTATAAACTACTCAAAAAACAAAGGAGGAAGAAAACAAATGACATACTCAAAAGATGGAGTAAAGAGCTGAACAGAGACTTCACAAATGAAGAAGTAAAGATGGCTGAGAAACATCTTAAATAGTGTTCAACATCGCTATTACTTAAGTAAATGCAAATTAAAACCACCTTAAGATTTCATCTTACTCCAGTAAGACTAGCAATTATCCAGAAAATAAAAGATACCAAATGCTGGAGAGGTTGTGCGGAAAGGGGATCACTCATCCACTGCTGGTGGGAATGCAAACTCATACAATCCCTATAGAAAGCAGTGTGGAGAACTCTCTAGAAACTGAAAATGAGCCTACCACCTGACCCAGTCATACCACTCCTGGGCATATACGCACAAGACTCATCCTATTGTAGAGATACATGCACATCTATGTGGCTCTCTTCACAATAGCAAAGAGCTGGAAGCAACCCAAGTGTCCTTCAACTGATGAGTGGATAGAGAAAAATATGGTACATCTACACAATGGAATTCTATGCAGTGGTAAAGAAAGATGACATCATGAACTTTGCAGGTAAATGGATGGAACTTGGAGCCATTATGTTAAGTGAAGTAACATAGTCCCAGAAAAACAAATGACGAATGGTATCCCTCATTTGTGGATGCTAGCACCAAATCCATAGTTGAAAGGCAAGCTGAGAAAAGTTAATGTTATATTTCTTTTTTTATCTGAAGGCAACTATGCTGCTATAATGTGAATTCCTTAATGGGCTCTAGAATTAACTGACCACTTATTCTCAGACTTTGTGATGTGGCATATGTATGGAGGGCATGTATTCATATATTAGAGTAATATAAAGTTAAAGGTAAAAATGTGAACTCCTAAACATATTTTGTAATTAGCATACAGTTTGTTTTCAAAGGTCATAATTTTGGTATATATGTGATGTATAAATAGGCATATTTTGGAGAAATACAAATGGGATGGAACAACAACGACGAAAAGACTGGATCAAAGAACTGACTGAAACAGTTAACCTCTGCCCAAATAATAAACTTCTGCAGAGAAAAACTTTAAAAGACTGAGAAAAAGATGCAAGACATATATGGCAGAATGCATGAACTGGGGTGGGGTGGGGGGGCATGGAAAAGGGAATGTTTCTAAATTGGACTGAAAAATTGGACTGAGAAATGATATATGAAACATAAAACACCAATAAAATATTTTTGTAGAGGTAATCTCTTATAAAACCGGTAAAACTGCTTTCTTTAATTGACTACTAGACATGGGAACTGTGGAAGGGATTACTCTCAGTTCAGAACCAAATATAATACTAAAGTCCTAGGGCTATGCACTCAGGCAAAATATATTAATACAGGAGCTCTGACATCAGCAATGGATTGTTCTACCAGGTGGATGTTGGCCAGGGGATCCAAGGCCCCACAAAAGGTAAGGGCTCCTTGCCTCTAAGTTGGGATACCTACAGGAGGAGAGGCAATAAGACCCTGCTGCCGAAGACCTGACGTTAACATGGGAGGGATGTATTGAGACCACACATGCAAGTGTACAGATGGCCTCTGGAATGCCAGAGAGTGTTACCAAAGGCCACTAAACCAATAAAGCAAATATGGGTCTCCCTGAGTCAAGCAAGACTCCACCGTCAGCACCAGCTACACCTCACCTGCCTGGAAATACTGTGCAGCAGAGGCAGCCATGTGCCTGTATATCCCAAATCTAATTGGCTATTGGCTCTCCCCTTGGAGAAATAACCCATGGCTGATGCCACAAGCTTACATCCTCTACAGGTTAGGAGATATTGTTATAAGCCACAGGTAAGACCCTGTCATATTTAAAAGGGGGAAAATTGTATTCATGGATTTAACATAACAAACATGTGTCTATGCTAAAGTAACCTACCATTAACTATTAGTGCTGCTTAAATACTCTATTATATCTTATTGCTTGTTCTTCATTAGTAGGATCGAGTTATTCCCTGGGACAAACTGTCAACCCACTTGAAAGGACAACGGCCAGAATTGACCAGAGTCAAGTCAACAGTTCCAGATAAGTGACTGTTTTTACCTCTCTCCACCTGTGCCCCTTTTTCTAAGCTCTAGGGAATAATCGCGGGAAATGGAGGGCGTGCGTGGTAGAATGTAAGGGCGCGATTGGGTGTGAATGGTGACATAAACTACAGGGGGGAATGTAGTCTGGACACTCATTTGATTTCAACTTGATTGAACAAACAACCTGTCACCCCCACCGCTGGATTGTGGGGGCTGTAGGTGTTTTGGCCACAACAGCCAGCAGATATGTTTTGCATGAAGGAAGCTTGAAACGACCCTGAAGCAAAAGAGCAAAACAACCCAAATACTCATGGAATATCACTTATAGCTAAAAATGAAAAAAAAAACTGAGAGAAAGATGCAGGACAGTTATGGCAGAATGCATGAACTGGGATGGGGTGGGGGTGGGGGGGAGGGAAAGGGAAATAAGCCTGAACTGAATTGGAAAAATGTATGAAATGCACAAAGCATCAATAAAAACTAATTTAAAAAAAAAAAAAGAACAGAGAAAATATAGCTTGATACTCAAACATCAGAAGGTACTTATCACACTTTATATATCATCTTATTTAATCCTAAAAAGCTAGGCAGGGTGATTCATGCCTGCAATACCAACACTCAAAGAAGTAGAGGCAGGAAGATCACAAGTTGAAACTATCTTGCCCAAGGTCTCCATGGGCTACATATTAGAACTCTGTCTCAAGTTTTAAAAATAGAATTCCAAAATCATTAGCACCTGGGAATAATTGTGTTCCTTTTTGGTAAATTTGGAAATCACAAATCAGAAAGTCAAATGTCTAGACTCATAAGAACAGAGTTGGGATGTGAAACCAGATCCTGTTTTCTGATACTCAGGTCTCACAGACTTTTCTACTACTCCTTGCTAGCTTAGGGCTGTCTCTCCATTTGGGGAACATTAGAAGGGATGGTGCTCTACTTACAGTGTCAAAGGATAAGAAGAAATACATGTGTTTTCTGGAAAATCACTTGGGAATTCTGAAATCAAGCCCATGAGACTGAAACATATGATTCAAAATCCTGCTTCCTTATATTAAACACATAGCCAAGAGACTCCATGATTGCAGATTGGAAGCTTCTCCAGGGACAGAGTTGGAACAGTGGAAGTAAGTATACCTACACTTCAAGGTGAATGACAGGTTGGGGTCCTAGCCTGAATAAGAAGGCATAAAGGAGAAATTGAGCACTAGCATTTGTCTCTCTCTTTCATGGCTATACACTGTGTCTAGATATATCTCATTCCCACTACCATGCTTTCTTCACTATGGACTGTACCCTCCATTTGTGAACCAAAATAAACCTATCCTTCCCTTCCCTTTCCTTTCCTTTTCTTTCCTGTCTTTCTTTTTGAAACAGTGCTCCAATATAGAGCCCCAAACTCAAAGAAACGTACCTGCCTCTGCCTCCTGAGTGCTGGGATTAAAGGCATGAAACATCACTCTCAACCTTCCTTCCTTTCTTAAGTTGGTCTTGCCAGTGCCTTCAACATATTGATGAGAAAAGTAATGATACAGATGTTGACAAGCTACTGAAGTTTAGCTGTGAACAGAGAATTGAAAAAAAAAAAACTAGAGATTTTTGGAAGTGGGAGAGAGAGATACAGAGATTTACCACTGAGTAAATGGTGACAGAGAGGAGGAAGTAGAAGCAAAGAATGTGAAAAAACCCAGAAGAGACAAATAACACAGACCTTTCACCATGAAGTACAAATTAAATCTTAAATAGACAGTATACCTTGCCTGGAATCTGCATTGCATAGCAGTACTGAGGAAGTTCTTCTTAAGTTATGATCACGATATCAAGGAGCCTACTTAAGGAAGTCTTATCAGAGTTTGCTATTTGGGAAGTCAAAGATTATAACATGTTCTTGTCTCTGGGAATATGGAGCAAAAGCTAGGAATGTTGGCTTAGAGAACCACTTTGGCCTTGGGACTAAGACTTTGAATCAAACATGTTGAGAGCTATATTTAGTAGGTAGCTGGGCTAAGGTAAAAAAGGCGATAAAGATTGATTCTTATTTGAGACCATCAGTCTGAGAATCTAACTATGGGAACCTTAGTTAGAAAAACAGGGAGCAACAGATTATGTACTGGAGTTAAGTTTCAGAACAACAAAGTAACAAGAAGAAGTGCATCTAAAGGGAAATATGCATGTACAAGGGAGAGACAGTATTCCTGCCACCCTCCTCTCTGTATAGATGATTACAAAGTTGTGGCATTTGCTCATTCTACCACACAGCATGGGGCCTGGAAGCAGACAAAGAAAGTGCCTATATTAGGCTTTCTCCTCTCCTTTCCTTTATTTTATCCCCATGCTGTGCAATGGTGCTTCCCACATTGAGAGTGTTCAATTTCTGAGATACTCTGAAGGTATTGTCCATATGGTCTTAATCTCTTCAGTAGACACACTTTCCTTGACTTCAACTTTACATGTACTTCTTTTCTTTCTCCTTTACCTTTGCTTATAATTCTCACTCTAAACTTGGCTAAAAGAATAAACTGGTAACCATGCTACAGACTGAATACTGGAATTCCTTGAAATTTCTTCAACTCAGTCAGTTTTAATTTAGACTTACCTACACAGTCTGATGGTGTGAGGAAATGTAGGCAAAATTTGTTGCTGCAGTATACCACAAATGGGCTCTAATTCAATTCCCAATAAAGTCCTTATTCCCACATAAAAATTAGTGAGCCTTGTCATGTGCTGTCTACATTCCTATCAACATCCCTGTCATCAGAGCTATGATCAGAATTGCCTGTTAAGCTCTCAGAGAGCATTGTACACATTCTTTACCTTGATTTTTCAATTTTCCAAGTTTCTTAAAGTTCCAAAGACTTCTGAACCACGTGGTTCAGAAATAACCCTACTATTCTGGTACAACTTTTTATATTTGTTGTTGTTGTTACAAAATACTTGAGCAAAACAATTTAAGGGAGGGAAGTATTGTTTCCATTAATGGCATAAGTCCATAATTATGGAAGGACACAACAAAGTTTACATAATACCAGTAAGAAATCATAGATTGAATGCCTATACCAGTGGGGGTTTTTCTTTTTCACATTTTATTCATTCTGAGCCCCTAGCTAAAGGGATAGTGCTACCCACATTCAGGGGAAGCCTCCCCTTCTTAGTTAATCCTGTTGGCAAATCACTAAACATGTATTTCAACAATCTCCCAGATGCTTCTCATCCAATTAAATTAACTATCAAGATCAACCATCTTATTCACAAAGCATACTCACTCCAAGTTACAATTAGTCAGAAGCAACACGGATAATTTCATATCGATAAAGGGAATAATTCATCAAGAAGATATAAAAATTGTGAATATATATGCACTGGAAATTACTGAAACCAGTCTTTTTTTTTTGGTCTTTTTGAGACAGGGTCTCCCTGTAGCCCCAGTTGTCCTGGAACTCACTCTGTAGACCAGGCTGCCCTTGAACCCACAAAGATTCGCCTGCCTCTGCCTCCCAAGTGCTAGGATTAAAGGCATGTGCCACCACACCCAGCTGAAACCAGTCTTATAAACATTACTTAACATTGAGTCTAGGTTACTTAACATTAATGCATTGATGAATAACTTCAATGTATTATTCTTACCAGTAGACAGGTAATCCAGATCCCAAATAAAAAGGCATAATATAGTTAAACTGTATTATAAGACAAATGGACTTAATAGACATCTACAGAATAATCCATCAAATACATACAGAATACACATTCCACTGAGCAGCTCATGGACCTTTCTCTAAAATAGATCATATTTTAGGTTATGAAGCAAGTTTTTAAAATACTTTTAAAAATAATCAATTTTTAAATTAAAGCTTTTAATATTTCATACGTGTATGTAAATCATGTTTCCCTCATTCCCTCTCAAGTTCATGACTTCTATAATTATTTTTACACACATATTCATATACAACCTACTGATACCATTTAGTATTGTTCTTATGTCTATGTGTTTAGGAATGACTACTTGGAATTGGACAATATGTCATGGAACTCATTCCTGGAAAAGACTGATTTTCCATCTCTCATCAGCAATTGATTTCCTATGGTTCTTCATTTAGACTAAGGTTAGGTCTTAAGAATTTCTCCCCACATAGGAGCATCTCTTGAAATGTCCTGCAAATGTGAGTCATCAGTCTTCCTGTGCAGAGAAGTCTTGGAGATTCACAATGGGACGTCAGCCAGTGTCCAGTAAAGTCTTTTCATGATTCAAAAAGGGAAGCCTGGTCTAATAAGACCTGACTTTGTCCTTGAGTGGATGGAAATGGTAAATGAAAAGCCAAAAGGATCCAGGGACTCCACCCCCCAAAGCTGAGTAATCCTTGAGGACCAGATCCTCAATTGACCTAGAGAAAACAAAAACCTTGGTTAATCTAGGCTTACTGTATGGCCTTAAACATCCAAAAAGAAAGTATAAACAGAAAAAAAAGTATCAGGCTAGTGTAACTTAGCCTTTCTGGATGCTTCACAACCATACTTAATGCCCATACTAATTTGTCAAGGGTCTTAAGGGATAACTATGTTCCTTGCCCTCACAGGTCAACTAAGTCCCAGGGGACTATGCATGGGGGCATCTGTTGAAATGCCCTGCAAATGTGAGTCACCAGTGTTCCTGTGCAGGGAGGTCTTGGAGATCCACTAATGGGACTTCAGCCAGTGTCCAGTCTATAAAGAGGAAAGTATGCTCATACTTCAAAAAGGGAAACCTGGTCTAGTAAGACCTGACTTTGTCCTCAAGTGGATGAAACTGGTAAAAGCCAAAAGAAGCCAGGCCTCCCTCTTCCTCCAAAAAACCTGAGACCCCTGAGGACCAGATCCTCAACTGACCTTGAGAAAAGAAAAACCTTGTTTAATCTGGGCTAATTGTGTGACCTTAAGCATCCAAAAGGAAAGTATAACCAGAAATAATCAGTAAGGCCTGAGAAATTATACTTCAGGTATAAAACTTGGGATCCTAGTAAAAAGACAAAAAGTAAAAAAAATAAAAAAATTCTCCCCTTTGTAATTGGCATGCCAACTGGTATTACTGTGTGAAAATTATGTTTAAGCCACATTATTGTTGAGATTTCATGTGTGCCACATTCCTGTACAGAAAACACTAACTAGCCCCAAACGTCCTGTTCGTTTGGTTCTTAAAATGTTTCTGCCCCCTTTTCCATGATTTCACCAGAGCCTCAGGTGTACAGGTTATGCTGTAGATGAAACATCCAATCAGGACTGGGCACATCATGGTCACTTAAAACAGCTCGTTTGATAAGAAATTAGAGCTATAAGAAACTTTCAACAAATAATTATATCTTATCAGATCATAATGGAATGGAACTAGAAATCAGCTACAACAAAAACTACATCTGGAAATTAAGTACTAAATACACTTCTGAGTAATGGTTCACTGAAGAAATTAGGCAGTATGTAAAATTTCATAGAATTAAATGAAGATGAAGTTGATGCCAATAATCTCAGCAATCATGGACTATAAATTTAATGCTACCCTGAGCTATATAATGAATCCAAGACCAACTTATACTACATAGTGAAAACTTGTGTTCAAAAACAAGGGCTGGGGATATAGTTTAGGTGTAGAGAGATTGCCAAAAATGTGCAAGGTCCTGATCCCCCCCCCCACTGCAAATAAAAAGGAATTAGTAGGTAATATATAACAACATTTGGGATAGAGAAAAGGCAGTTCAAAGAAGTGATTGTATAGTTATGATTGTCTACATCAAAAAATCAGAGAGACCTCAAATCGATACACTAATGATAAAATCTCAAGGTCTCAGCAAAACAAGAAAAATACAAGGCCCACGCCAGCAAATAATAAAGATTAGAGATATTACCTCCCACTTCTTAGATTGGCCTTAATAAAAAATGATGGAAGATTACATGTTTTGTCCAAGATTTGAAGAAAAAAAACCTTGTACACTGTTAGTTGAAATATAAATTCAGCCACTATGGGAAAGTATGCAAGTTCCACAAAAAATTAAAAATAGAACTACCACAAGATCCTATAATCCTAGTACAGAGTATATTTTCAAAAAATGAAGTCCATATGTAAAAGAACCATCTGCACTCTCATGTTCATTATAGCATTATTCACAATAGCCAAGAAATGGAACAACCTATTTGTCAATGCATGCATAAATAAAATGTGGAATATATTTGTGGATAAATTCCTAGACATATATGAACTACTAAAATGAATTCAAGAATATATAAACAACTTAAACAGATCCATAACAAGCAACAGTATTAAAACTGTAATTTTAAAAATGTCTCAAAGGAGCTGGCAAAATGGCTCCATGGATAAAAGCGCTTGCCTTACAAGCCTAAGGACCTGAGTTTAATCTCTAGAACCCAGGTAAAAAAGCTAGATACAGTGAGTGGCTTCCTTAATCCCAGACACACCTGGGGTGACATGAGAGTTAAAGATAGAACAGGCCAGAAACTTGCAGGCTAGAAGCCTTGCCTGGAAACGTGGTAGAAAGAGAGAAACAACTTCCAAAAGTTTTGTTCTGATTTCAACATGCACACTATAGCATGTGTGTATGCACACACACATACATATACATATAATAATAAATGAATTTTTAAATACAAAACTCTCCTCACAAAGAAAAATCCACCTGTGCCCCTTTTCTAAACCTAGGGAACAATCTGCGGAAGAGGGGGCGCAGTAGAATGTAAGGGCTGCGATTGGGGTGAATGGTGAAACTACAACAATATAGATTGGACACTCATTTGATCAACTTGATTGAACATACAAGCCCCCCCCCCACCGCTGGATGGTGGGACCCATGAACTGTGTGGGTTTGGGCACAACTGCTCGCAAATTGGTTTTACATGAAGGATGCTTGTACTCACAAATTATCACTTATTGTTAAAAAAATGAAAACAATACAAAACAAAACAAAAAAACAGAAAGATGCAGACAAGTTACTGCAGAATGCATGATCTGGGATGGGTAGGGGTGGGGTGGGGGGAAGGGAAGGGGATATATGCCTGAACTGAATTGGAAAATGATGTATGAAATACACAAAGCATCAATAAAAATAAAAATAAAAAAGTACAAAACCCTCCTCACAAAGAAAAATCTCAGCATTCACAATATTCTACCAAATCTGGAAGGAAAATCTAATAGGAACACTCCTCAAGCTGTTCCACAAAATAGAAAGGGAAGAAAACACTGTTAACCTTATTCTATGAAGTCAGTGTTACCCTAATTCTAAAACTAGAGAAGGTTGGATGCCTGTGCGTACACACACACACACACACACACACACACACACACACTAAAGAAAACTATGAACTTTTTTTTTTTGGTCTTTTCAAGACAGGGTCTCCCTGTAGCCTCAGCTGTCCTGTAACTCACACTGTAGATCAGGCTGGCCTTGAACTCACAAAGATCCACCTGCTTTGCCTCCCAAGTGCTAGGATTAAAGGCGTGCGCCACCACGCCCGGCTGAACCACTTTTCTTGATGAACACAAATAAAAATTCTAAAATAAATATTTAGAAACCTGAATTCAAGAAGACATTAAGAGGGTCATATACCATGATCAAATTGGTTCATCCCCGGGATGCAAAGTTGGTGCCATATATGCAAATCAATAAGTGTAATAGAACACTGTTATCAATAGACTTAAGGACAGAAAATACAATATCATACCAAGGGATGCAAAAGACCCTCTGGGCAATTTTTCTCCTTTCCCTATCCACACATTTCTATCCCTTGTAATTCCAGGAGTTTAACATTTTTAGATTTCATGTTGAAATGAGGTGATACTACATTTGTCTCTTTTTGCTTGACTTATTTCAGTTAGCATACACTCCTTTAGATATATCTATCTTTTTACAAATGGCAGGATGGCATCCTTAAGGAATAATAGCATGACATCATGTATCTATGTGGTAATATTTTCTTTATCCATTTATTTGTTTATAGATATCTAGGCAGATTCTATATATTAACCATTGTAAGTAGTGTTATAGCCAACATGGGAGTTCAAGTATAATTTCTTTTTATATATTTTATAATTATATATTTTATATTATAAGTTTATTAATTATTTTTATTTTATGTTCATGAGTGTAGGTTCACTTGTGCATCGGATTCTCTTGGGACTGAAGTTAAGGACAGTTGTTAGCCTCTAGGAATCAAACCAGGGCCCTCTGCAAGAGCAGCTGGTGCTCTTAACTGCTGAGCTAACTCTCCAGCCCATTCAAATATCTTTTCAACATACAAATTTTAATTCCTTTGAATATATATTTACTGTATCTCTTAAAGAACCACCTTTATTAAAGACAGAGAAAAAATATTCATGATTACTCAAGTATGACCATACCACTAGGTCCCACAAGCTATGGAATAAAATGTAAAAATATTCTCTTACCCAAACTGAAACCATTATAAACATTGGGAAATTGAGCTTTAGAGAAGCAAAAAGACTCACTGAAAGTTTCATGGTTCTGAATGATTGGGTTCCTTTGGAACCAATAAGGAGTGACCGAAAAAGATGAAATGATAAAAGAAAGAGAAAGCTGACTGTAGGGTAAGCAAAAGCACAGGTTCTATCTATGCTTATGTATCTATGTTTATGTATACAAAGGATATACCCTTAGACAGAGCCTGGGCAAAACTGGATACTTGTTGAACTCACGTCAATTAAATATGCACCAATCGAATATACACCCGTGTCCCTCTCTCCCACCCCTCCCACCCTTCCCGAGTCACCATTTCATTCAGTTTTCTGATGCAATCTTTCTGTTGTTGTTCTTTTAATATGCATCCCTCTCCACAAGAAATATTTCACAGAGAAAATATAGCTTGATACTCAAACATCAGAAGGTACTTATCACACTTTATATATCAATTTATTAATCCTTCAAAGCTAGGCACTTGGGTGTTTGATTTCATGCCTGCAATACCAACACTCAAAGAAGTAGAGCCGGAAGATCACAAGTTGAAACTATCTTGCCCAAGGTCTCCATGGGCTACATATTAGAATCTGTCTCAAGTTTTAAAAAA
The DNA here is from genome assembly GCA_009823505.1 of Rhizomys pruinosus. Taxonomy (NCBI): domain Eukaryota; kingdom Metazoa; phylum Chordata; class Mammalia; order Rodentia; family Spalacidae; genus Rhizomys; species Rhizomys pruinosus. The sequence goes on along the minus strand of VZQC01006682.1, from coordinate 3,198,667 downwards.
TGAATTCCAAAATTCATTAGCACCTGGGAATAATTGTGTTCCTTTTTGGTAAATTTGGAAATCACAAATCAGAAAGTCAAATGTCTAGACTCATAAGAACAGAGTTGGGATGTGAAACCAGATCCTGTTTTCTGATACTCAGGTCTCACAGGACTTTCTTACTACTCCTGCTAGCTTAGGGCTGTCTCTCCCATTGGGGGGAATTTAGAAGGGAGGTGCTCTACTTACGTGTCCAAGGATCAGACGAATCGAAATACATGTGTTTTCTTATGAAACTCATTGGGAATTCTGGAATCAAGCCCATGAGACTGAAACATATGATTCAAAATCCTGCTTCCTTATATTAAACACATAGCCAAGAGACTCCATGATTGCAGATTGGAAGCTTCTCCAGGGACAGAGTTGGAACAGTGGAAGTAAGTATACCTACACTTCAAGGTGAATGACAGGTTGGGGTCCTAGCCTGAATAAGAAGGCATAAGGAGAAAGAAATTGAGCACTGAGCACTAGCATTTGTCTCTCTCTTTCATGGCTATACACTGTGTCTAGATATATCTCATTCCCACTACCATGCTTTCTTCACTATGGACTGTACCCTCCATTTGTGAACCAAAATAAACCTATCCTTCCCTTCCTTTCCTTTCCTTTTCTTCCTGTCTTTCTTTTTGCCAACACGTTCTCCAATATAGAGCCCCAAACTCAAAGAAACGTACCTGCCTCTGCCTCCTTCGAGCTGCTGCATGGGAAATAATTATATAATTAAACAACAAAGGCATTGAAACCATCACTCCTCAAGCCTTTCCTTCCTTTCTTAAGTTGGTCTTGCCAGTGCCTTCAACATATTGATGAGAAAAGTAATGATACAGATGTTGACAAGCTACTGAAGTTTAGCTGTGAAACAGAGAACTGAAAAAAAAAAAAAAAATAGGAGATTTTTGGACAGTGGAGAGAGAGATACAGAAGATTTACCAATTGAGTAATGGTGTGACCAGAGAGGAGGAAGTAGAAGCAAAGAATGTGAAAAAACCCAGAAGAGACAAATAACACAGACCTTTCACCATGAAGTACAAATTAAATCTTAAATAGACAGTATACCTTGCCTGGAATCTGCATTGCATAGCAGTACTGAGGAAGTTCTTCTTAAGTTATGATCACGATATCAAGGAGCCTACTAAGGAAGTCTTATCAGAGTTTGCTATTTGGGAAGTCAAAAGTGGATTATAACCATGTTTTGTCTCTGGGAATATGGAGCAAAAGCTAGGAATGTTGGCTTAGAGAACCACTTTGGCCTTGGGACTAAGACTTTGAATCAAACATGTTGAGAGCTATATTTAGTAGGTAGCTGGGCTAAGGTAAAAAAGGCGATAAAGATTGATTCTTATTTGAGACCATCAGTCTGAGAATCTAACTATGGGAACCTTAGTTAGAAAAACAGGGAGCAACAGATTATGTACTGGAGTTACGTTCAGAACAACAAAGTAACAAGAAGAAGTGCATCTAAAGGGAAATATGCATGTACAAGGGAGAGACAGTATTCCTGCCACCCTCCTCTCTGTATAGATGATTACAAAGTTGTGGCATTTGCTCATTCTACCACACAGCATGGGGCCTGGAAGCAGACAAAGAAAGTGCCTATATTAGGCTTTCTCCTCTCCTTTCCTATTGATTTTATCCCCCATGCTGTGCAATGGTGCTTCCCACATTGAGAGTGTTCAATTTCTGAGATACTCTGAAGGTATTGTCCATATGGTCTTAATCTCTTCAGTAGACACACTTTCCTTGACTTCAACTTTACATGTACTTCTTTTATTTCTCCTTTACCTTTGCTTTAATTCTCACTTCTAACTTGGCTAAAAGAATAAATAACCTGGTAACCATGCTACAACTGAATACTGGAATTCCTTGAAATTTCTTCAACTCAGTCAGTTTTAATTTAGACTTACCTACACAGTCTGATGGTGTGAGGAAATGTAGGCAAAATTTGTTGCTGCAGTATACCACAAATGGGCTCTAATTCAATTCCCAATAAAGTCCTTATTCCCACATAAAAATTAGTGAGCCTTGTCATGTGCTGTCTACATTCCTATCAACATCCCTGTCATCAGAGCTATGATCAGAATTGCCTGGTTAAGCCTCATGCAGAGCATTGTACACATTCTTTACCTTGATTTTTCAATTTTCCAAGTTTCTTAAAGTTCCAAAGACTTCTGAACCACGTGGTTCAGAAATAACCCCTACTTTCTGGTACCAACTTTTTATTATTTGTTGTTGTTGTTACAAAATACTTGAGCAAAACAATTTAAGGGAGGGAAGTATTGTTTCCATTAATGGCATAAGTCCATAATTATGGAAGGACACAACAAAGTTTACATAATACCAGTAAGAAATCATAGATTGAATGCCTATACCAGTGGGGGTTTTTCTTTTTCACATTTTATTCATTCTGAGCCCCTAGCTAAAGGGATGGTGCTACCCACATTCAGGGGAAGCCTCCCCTTCTTAGTTAATCCTGTTGGCAAATCACTAAACATGTATTTCAACAATCTCCCAGATGCTTTCTCATCCAATCAAATTAAAAAAAAACTATCAAGATCAACCATTTATTCCACAAAGCATTACTCACTCCAAGTTACCATTAGTCAGACGCAACACGATTAATTTCCTACGGATCAAGGGAATAATTCATTCAAGAAGATATAAAAATTGTGAATATATATGCACTGGAAATTACTGAACCAGCTTTTTTTTTGTCTTTTTTGAGACAGGTCTCCCTGTTAAGCCCCCAGTTGTCCTGGAACCTCGCTCTGTAACGACCAGCTGCCCTTGAACCCACCACAAAGATTCGCCTGCCTTGCCTCCCAAAGTGCTAGGATATTAAAGGCATTGTGGCCACCACACCCAGCTGAAACCAGTCTTATAAACATTACTTAACATTGAGTCTAGGTTACTTAACATTAATGCATTGATGAATAACTTCAATGTATTATTCTTACCAGTAGACAGGTAATCCAGATCCCAAATAAAAAGGCATAATATAGTTAAACTGTATTATAAGACAAATGGACTTAATAGACATCTACAGAATAATCCATCAAATACATACAGAATACACATTCCACTGAGCAGCTCATGGACCTTTCTCTAAAATAGATCATATTTTAGGTTATGAAGCAAGTTTTTAAAATACTTTTAAAAATAATTCAATTTTTTTAAATCTAAAGCTTTTTGCATATTTCATACGTGTATGTAAATCATGTTTCCCTCATTCCCGCTCAAAGTTCCTGAATTTCGTATAAATTATTTTTTACACACAGAGTCATATAAAGTACTTATTACAATTTTAGTAATTGTTCTCTTAGTCTATTGTGTTTAGGAATATCTACTTGGAAATTGTGACAAATATGTCATGGGAACTCTTACTGGAAAAGAATGATTTTTACATCTCTCATAAGCAATTGATTACTTATCGTTCTTCCCCAAAATTTAGGGACTAAGGTTGGTATTAAGAATTTCTCCCCACATTAGGGCATCTCTTAAATTGTCCTGCAAATGTGAGTCATCAGTTCTTCCTGTGCAGCGAAAAAAAGGGGGGGTCTTGGAGATCCACTAATGGAACGTCAGCCAGTGTCCAGTCTAAAAAATGGAAAATCTGCTCATGCTTCAAAAAGGGAAGCCTGTTCTAATAAAGGACCTGACTTTGTCCTTGAGTGATGGAAAACGGTAAATGAAAACGCCAAAAGGATCCAGGGGTCCACCCCCCAAAAGCTGAGTAATCCTTTTGAGGACCAGCTTCTTCAATTGACCTAGAGAAAAAACAAAAACCTTGGTAATCTAGGCTTACGTATTGGCCTTCAAAATCCAAAAGAAAGTATTCATAAACATAAAAAAAAGTTATCCGGCTAGTGTACATTAGCCTTTGGATGCTTCAACCTACTTAAGCCCATCTAATTTTCAAGGGTCTTAAGTCGATAAACCTATGTTCTTGCCCTCACAGGTCCACTACGTCCCAGGGGACTATGCTAGGGGGCCTTCTGTTGAAAATGGCCCTGCAGATGTGGGTCACCATTCTTCCTGTGCAAGGGAGTCTTGGAGATCCACTTTAATGGGACTTCGCCAGTGTCCAGTCTATAAAGAGGAAAAGTATGCTCATACTCAAAAAAGGGAAACCTGGTCTAGTAAGACCTAACTTTTGTCCTCCCGTGGTTGGAACTGGTAAAAGCCAAAAGAAGCCAGGCCTCCCTCTTCCTCCAAAAAAAATGACCCCTGAGACCAGATCCTCAACTGACCTTGGAGAAAAAGAAAAAAAACAAAACCTTGTTTTAATCTGGGCTAATGTGTGACCTTAAGCATCCAAAAGGACAGTATAACCAGGAAATAATCAGTAAGGCCTGAGAAATTATACCTCAGGTATAAAACTTGAGATCCTTAGTAAAAAAGACAAAAAGTAAAAAAATAAAACAAATTCTTCCCCTTTGTATTGGCATGCCAACTGGTATTACTGTGTGAAAATTATGTTTAAGCCACATTATTGTTGAGATTTCATGTGTGCCACATTCCTGTACAGAAAACACTAACTAGCCCCAAACGTCCTGTTCGTTTGGTTCTTAAACTGTTTCTGCCCCTTTTCCCTGATGTTCCCAGAGCCTCAGGTTGTACAGGTTATGCTGTAAGATGAAAATCCAAATCAGGACTGGGCACTCATGGTCACTTAAACACAGGCTCGTTTGATAAGAACTTAGGCTATAGAAACTTTAAACAAAATAATTAATTCTTATCAGATCATATATGGAATGGAACTAGAAATCAGCTACAACAAAAACTACATCTGGAAATTAAGTACTAAATACACTTCTGAGTAATGGTTCACTGAAGAAATTAGGCATATGTAAAATTCTTAGAATTAACATGAAGATGAACGTGATGCCAATAATCTCAGCAATCATGGACTATAATTTTCTGCTACCCTGCAGCTCTCAATGCATCCAAGGACCAACTATTCTATTAAGACTCCTTAGTTGAAAACTTTGTGGTTTTAAAAAAAAATGGGGGGGCTGGGGATATAGTTTAGGTGTAGAGAGATTGCCAAAAATGTGCAAGGTCCTGATCCCCCCCCCCACACTGCAAATAAAAAGGAATTAGTAGGTAATATATAACAACATTTGGGATAGAGAAAAGGCAGTTCAAAGAAGTGATTGTATAGTTATGATTGTCTACATCAAAAAATCAGAGAGACCTCAAATCGATACACTAATGATAAAATCTCAAGGTCTCAGCAAAACAAGAAAAATACAAGGCCCACGCCAGCAAATAATAAAGATTAGAGATATTACCTCCCACTTCTTAGATTGGCCTTAATAAAAAATGATGGAAGATTACATGTTTTGTCCAAGATTTGAAGAAAAAAAACCTTGTTACTATGTTGTTGAAATATAAATTCAGCCCACATTGCGGAAAACCAGTATGCAAGTAGTTCCAGCAAAAAATTAAAAAAATAGAACTACCATATAACCAGGTATACTGCTCTTGGGTATATAACAAAAGGATTCATCCTATAAGAAAATATATGTGCACAACCATGTTCATTGCAGCATTCTTCACAATAGCCAAGAAATGGAAAAACCCTCTTGTACTGATGATAACATAACATTGGAATATATTTTGGGATAAAATTCCTTAGACATATCTGACCTATAAAATGAATTCAAGAATATATAAACAAAACTTAAAAACAGATCCATAACAAGCAACAGTATTAAAACTGTAATTTTAAAAATGTCTCAAAGGAGCTGGCAAAATGGCTCAGAGGATAAAAGCGTGTCTTCATTAGTAGGATCGAAAGGTTATGCCTGGACAAGCTGGCAGCCCATGAAAGAAAACAGCCAGAATTGACTAGAGACCAAGACAACAGCTCCAGAGAAAGTAGACTGTTTTGCTTCTCATCCACCTGTGCCCCTTTTCTAAGCCTAGGGAACAATCTGCGGAAGAGGGGGCGCAGTAGAATGTAAGGGCTGCGATTGGGGTGAATGGTGAAACTACAACAATATAGATTGGACACTCATTTCATCAACTTGATTAAACATACAAACCCCCCACCCTGCTGGATGGTGGGACCCATGAGCTGTGTGGGTTTGGGCACAACTGCTCGCAAATTGGTTTTACATGAAGGATGCTTGTACTCACAAATTATCACTTATTGTTTAAAAAATTAAAACAAAACAAAACAAAAAAACAGAGAAAGATGCAGAAAAGTTACGGCAGAGTGCATGATCTGGGATGGGTAGGGGTGGGGTGGGGGGAAGGGAAGTGGATATATGCCTGAACTGAATTGGAAAATGATGTATAAAATACACAAAGCATCAATAAAAATAAAATAAAATAAAATAAAAACAAAAAAGAAATAGTTTAAAAAAACAAACAAACAAAAAAAGGATATACCCAAGAAGGAGTCATCCTGCCCGCAGGTACGCGATAGTGGGCACGGGTCTTGGGTGAGCAGTACAAAGTCACAAAGGAGCAAATTTGGCTCTCTAGCAGGAAGAACAGCCACTCAAGTGGAATCCTGTGCCTACAGAAGTAAAAAGCTTCCAGGTCTTGCCCACTTTTCTTGAAAGCTGGATGTGGAGTGCTTAGGAGGAAGAGTAGGAACAGAAGTCCTACAGTAGCCAGAGGAGGTGGGAATATGTTATCAGAGAGATTTCCTGCTTGTGTTCAAGAAGCTCTGGGAAGGAGAAGGACTGAAAATGTGTTACAGGTGGCCTCTAGGTATCCTTTATACATGGAAGTTTGTGCCTTGGGTTGGCCCCCTGTGTTGCTTGGTTTCTGGCCTCCCCTCTTCCAATTGTCAAGGTGGCCAAGGGCAGCCTGTAGGGTTCATAGTAAGCGACTGTGATTTCTACCACCCTAAGACAAAAGTGGGTCCTTCTTCAGTCACAGCCAGGGTTCCAGATCAGCATGGTTCCCCTTCTCAAATATGCAACCTTGAAAAGAGAATACATTCACACTTTCACAAATTTTGGTATTTGACATTACTGCCTATCCTATGTTTGGGAAACCATGTTCCTTACTTGAGACTATTGTCTGAGTTCTATTTGAAGTATGGAACATTATGAAGACATTGTGGGTAAGAAAGAGGCAAGTAAGAGGATGAAGAGTCTAGATAATGAGCAGTGGACATAGTATAAGAGAGTGAAGCAGCTAGCCAAGTAGCTGTAGCAGTATATTTTTGCAGTAACCAGATGGAAATTACATATGATGTGTACCATTGTTCCATCCCCAGCCTGAGATCTCGTAGGCATTCCAAATTTCCCTATCACCTCACTTAACAGCCCCACTGGACTGTTTCTTTGACACTCTGTGTGCCTATACTTGTCACTGTGAGCATTGCAAAATAAGAAGTAAATGCTACAATTTCTATTTCAGCTTCTCATGGGAGCAATGTTCACACACTGCACATGCTATTGTCTGTAGTTCTACTCTAGCTGTTGAGCATTCTTGGTATTCAACACAGCCTCCCTTACATCGATCTCTGAGTCCAGTATGACCACAAATCTCTCCCTCCCTTACTTCCAAGCCTCTTTTATAGCCTCCCCCTAAAATGTTTGTCAACAGCTGCTAGCAGTAAGAGGCTCAGAGAACCCAAGTGGGGATTTTTGAGACACTTCGTTTCTCTCACTACTGAAAATAAATTTTACTCATTTGAAGTGATTGGACTTCCCTTGCCCTCAGTGAGACATGAGATACTTGTCCTAAATACACTAAAGAGTGTTTGCAGCCTATGCAAAATGTACTCACTCTTGTTTCTAGAAATACTAGTAGTATAAACTATAATCTTCTCGGGCACTTCCTATGTAGTAGTGTAGGAACTTTAGAGTAATATATGACTGTTTCATTCCTGCTCCTTTTTTTTCTTGGGAATCAGAGTTGCTAGACTACTGTTTGACTCCCTTATCCACATCCGCATTTCTTTGTCATGGTGTTCAAATCCATTTTAGTGGATATTTCAGGAATATAGGACAGAGACTTTTCCTAAAGCTTCACGACTTCTTTTTTCTTCTCATGCTACTTGATGTAGCCTGTTTCTTTTGGTGCCTAGGATTTTTCTGGCCAAGTACTGACTACTTCCTGACCTTTCGTAGAGCTAAATGACACACAACTAGCAGACTTTGTAGCTCATAGTCTCTCACAGAAAATCTAGGACTTGTGGGCCTCTTAGCACTGGCAGATTACCATCAGTGGATTTCTCCAGACTTTTGGGAGGGCTCTACATACTCATGAATGTAAAGTTAAACTACATTGAACTTAAACTTCATGGCCTGTAAAATGATTTTCAATATTTCTTATGTTTTAGTATCTATGCTATGATCACCAGTAAAAAGAGTATTTGTCCATTTGTCACCTTCCTGAAACTCCAGGACAACCTAGTGAGATAAATATGCTTATCACAACTGTTATTTTTATTTTGTTATTTTATTTAAGACAGGATCTCACTATGTATCCCAGGTTCGCATCAAACTTGTGACTTTCCTTCTTCTACTTCTAAATATTGGGACTATGCATGTGCCACTCTGCCTAGTTTATCCCCTTTTATATTTGAAAATATTACAGTATAATAAAAACCATTGGTGACTAATATTCACTAGATGCTTTCAATGTGCCATGCAAGGTTTTTCTTGATAGAAACTCTGTGACCTAATTTTTACAATTACCCGAATTTTAAATATTAGAGAACTGAGGAACTGGGGACGGTAGTGCATAGCTTTAATCCTAGCACTTGGGAAGCAGATGCAATCAGATCTCTGAATTTGAGGCCACACAGTAGATTCCAGGCCAGCCAGTGCTACATAGTGTGAACCTGTCTCAACTCTCTCCCCTGTGTTCCCCCAAATTAAGAAACTGAGAGTAAGAAAAAGCAAGATACTAGACAGTAAATGGAAGTACCTTGTTTTATTTTATTTTATTTTATTTTATTTTTTTGGTCATTTTCGAGACAGGGTCTCCCTGTGGCCCGAGCTGTCCTGGAACTTGCTCTGTAGACCAGGCTGGCCTTGAATAGACAAAGATCTGCCTGCCTCTGCCTCCCAAGTGCCAGGATTAAAGGCGTGCACCACCACACCTGGCGTAAGTGCCTTATTTTTAACATTGGTAACCTGGCTGCAGATCCAAATATGTAAATATTATGCTATTTGGATGTAAAAGGCTGAAAGGTTAACCCACTCACTAAAAGTAACAAAAGAAATTCATTTATAGCTACTAGACTAGACATTCAGCATTTTTAACTCAAATTCCATGATGTTTTCACTATGCATTCATTTATTCACATATACAATAAGCATTAATTAGGTACTACAATGTGCTAAGTATTGTGCTATGTATATATTGATATAAAATGCTAGTCATAGGAACTTAAACTCTATAGTAGGGAAATGGATAAAGGAATAAAACCAAAGCAAAATCAAAGCCAAGAATATACTGTTAAGGATGAGCAAGCTAAGTGATCAACTTGTATGCATGGTCTAGTGCCTTGCAATGTGAAGCAAATGTTTTCTCTATAAGTCAGGTCTACCGGTCTGAATGGCTGTAGGTGGATATGTGAAATGCTGCTCTGTTTTGAAATAAGCTCAGTCTTCCCTTAGTCTTCTGCTACACCTGGCAACAACTGCAGATCATCATGTATTTTCCATAGCTTCAGACAGTGACCCGAGGAGGAATGAGACTATTGGACAACAACTTTTGGAGCTGATTTCTGAAAGGCAAGGATTTGGGAGAGAAGTAAAGAGAGAGAAGAGGGAGAGGCATTTCAGTGGCTAGTCTGAGGCCAGATAGCTTTGGAATTTCTAATACACCTTTCAAATAGCTTAAGTTCTTTTGCAGTTTGTTTTTAGGGATTATTTCTTATAAAACTGTATTTTCCAACATGAGCTAGATACTCCAGTGTTAGGTTTGACAAGCACTGAAGGTTTTCACTGTTGTTTCCTATTTCATTTTTTCTCAAGGCCACCTGCTTTAGCTTCAAGGACCTGGGAAAACCAGGAAGAAAATTATCAATAATTCTTCATGTTGGTGTCATTCTTTGTTATTTGCAAAGAATTCTCCCATTCACTGGGTTCTAAAGGGCCACAGAAAGCAATTGTATGTGTTGTAATGATTTCCTATTTCATAGATGGGCAGGTAAAGGCAGAGAGTGGAAGACATGTACCTGGAGTCACATAACTAGGTGACAGCAGTAAGCACTCTATTAATTTTAATATCAGATGACAAGTGACCACAATTTTAGTTAAGAGCACTAGCTGCTCTTGGAGAAGATGGGTTTGATTCCCAGAACCCACATGACAGCTAACAACCATCTGTAACTTCAGTTCCAGAGGATCTGCTGCCCTTTTCTGACCTCCATGGGCACTGCACAACATGGATGCACTTACATGCATGCAGGAATATACACATAAAAATGAAAATTATAAGTAAAATATCTAAAAATAAATCAATACATATTATGTCACACTTTTTAAAATCAGAAATCCAGGCCTAAAGCCTAATGTGGTGGTATACACTTATTATGCCAGCACCTGAGAAGATGAAGTAGGAGGCTGGTGAATTCAGCCTGGAATACATAAGATCCTGTCTCAACACGAAACCAAAATGAGCAAGCAAATATAGATATTGTTTAGCTGACTCTTGTACCAAAAGTGCGGCAAGGCAAGATGTTAGCTGTAGGATCCACTAGGTAACAATATCCATCTCCATTCATATAGTTCTTGGTATTGTTCAGTTCCTTGAATCTGTAGGATTCATAGCAGTTTGCTTCTTTGGAGCTAGCAAGGGGAAAAAGTAGATTTGCTGGTGTCACAGAGAATTCCTCCAAGGGGTTACCTATGCATTTAGCATCCCACCCTGCCTCTGCCTCCAGTTCCCCAATTACAAGGCAAAGCAAGGAGCAGATTCTCCAATCTTAGTTTCCAGAAAGACTAGAGAGTTTATTAGGCTTGCCTACAAAGTGAATGGAGACAGCATATGCCACGCAGCAGATCTCTTTTTCCAACATGGCCAACCAAAGCCCTGGTATGAATTCTGTGTCCTCCGCCCATGATGGCGAAATGGTGAGTGTCCCCCCCAGCCCCGCATGGTGGGGTTTTTATATGCCCCTGGCCCCAACAAGGTGCCAGCGGCATCCCAGGTTTCCATGAATTCTCATGAGCATTGTGGGAACGCAAACCTCACAGGAATCTCGCTGTGTGCTTGGTTTTGCCTTTAGCCCCTTCCTCTAAGTAAACCGGATTCCATCTTTGTAGTTCACAGCTTCTCCAATGATAAGCCTATTTCAAAGAAGGTATGTTTTATCCCATAGCTGGCAAGATTTTTTTATATGTGAAAATCACAAAGTAATATTACCTTTGCCATATTCAATTGATTATAATTAAGTCATAGGTTCTACCTACCCATCAAGGGCATGGGATTATATAAAATCATGAATATCAAGCCTGCCATGGTGGTGCACGCCTTTAATCCTAGCACTTGGGAGGCAGAGGCAGGTGGATCTCTGTGAGTTTAAGGCCAGCCTGGTCTACATAGTGAGCTCCAGACCAGCTGGAACTAAAGGGAGACCCTGTCTCAAAAAGACAAAAAAAAATCATGGATACCAAAAGGTGGAGATTTTACTACCTTGAAGTTCATTTGCCATAGATTCCTACCAATCTTTATCTGAGTCCAAATCCATTGATTTTTGCCTTTACAGATGTGTGGCATGTATGTCTGCTCCATATGTATACATATACATCTATCTATCTATCTAGATACATATATATAT
>VZQC01006682.1:3061693-3186691 GCA_009823505.1 Rhizomys pruinosus | reverse complement strand
ATATATATATATATATATATATATATATATATATGCCACTCAGAGGTGCATTTGCTAGAAGACAGTGGAACAAAGCTAAGACAGCTCTGCTTTTTTGACTTGGGTCTTGAGTCACAAAGACCTAGGATCCTATGAAACAAATGTATGGATACACCCCTACTCTCTTAAATGATCAAAGAGAACTCATCACTCCTTAAGATGGAATGATGTTATGGAATAATTTTTGGCAAACTCTGATCCTGTTATTTTCAAGAACGAATCCATGCCTTACCAGTTTAGGAAACTTCAGCTCTTATCCTGACAACTTTAAATTACTTACAAAAGCAAAGGGAGCCATGTTGTTTCTTTTTGCCTTTGTGGCCAAGCCCTATTATTTCAATCCTATTTTTGACTGTCAGAGATGTGGCCTTAGGGGAAACAGGTTAAAGAAAGCTCTTTAGATCTCTCAGGCACGGCCAGAAAGCTCTGTGGCTTCTAAAGTTTAGGCTTGCCTGAAAAGCCCTCTTGCTCTCTTTGCAGATGCCTCTTTGCTGACCATGGGGAACTTTTCATTTCTTTCATTAATTTATTCAGTCAGCTAATTTATTAATGAGTGTCTATTAAAAACTTTTTTGTGCAAGATACCATTCTAGAAATTAGCCAAACTGAGATCACCATTCTTTACATTGAAAAGAGGTCACAGTGAAATCACAGACAAGAAAACAACCACAAGGCCATATAATTATTTTTTATGTATTTTTAATTAAATTAAAATTTCTTTGATTGGAACTTAATGTAATTTGAAAGTGAAACAGTGGCATTCAGAGTCTGGGGAGAGTATGGAGAGGAGAAATGGGGAGAAGTTGGTCTATGTAGAAACAGGTGAATACAAGGAACAGCAGAACTCGTAGCAAACTGGAGAGAACTGGCAATCAAGAAAAGTGATACACCATATGGTTCAAATAAAACATGGCCTGCAAGCTGCCCAGTTGTGAGCCCAGCTTAGACAAAGGAGGTAGTGTTTGTGCTGAGATGGAAATGAAAATAGTATGGAGGTTAGTGTGTAGCAAATATTCTTATAAAGAGTTTAACTCAATCTCCATAATAGTCTTATTAAGTATATTTATTAGCCCTGCTTTGTAGCTGAGGAAACAGAAGCCCAGAGAAGTTAGATAATTTGCCTAAGGTCACACAGCTCACAACCATAGCTGGAAGTTAAACTTAGGAAGTCTGGTTTTAGAGCCTTTGCTCTAAATGTTCATGTCCCTTGTCTCTTCTCAAAGTATCTGAACAGTGTCTAGACAGCAAAAGAGCTTTGTCATGCAAAGGAAGCAGTAAGCATAAAGGTGTAGAACTGAAAAGTCTGAGGGATTTCAGTGTACACACAAAGCATGCAATGATTGAGGGGAATGATAAACTAACGAGGTGATGAAAGAAACTAGTCCAGACATTAAAAAAAAAGAACAAGGTTCTTATACATTATGTAAATAACTTTTTGTTCATTTGGGATATGTTTATTAATCTCTTTCAGAGTGCTAGGCACAGCCATTTTACTAAGTGTTGAGACTGACCTTGGCACAAAGTGTTTGGTGGTTTAGAGAAAGGGCATCAAACTCATCATGAGGAACACTTCTGAGAAGAGTAATTAGACTGAAGTAGGTGTTAAATGGGAGGGAAGGAGTAAACTGGATGAGGTAGACGGCATTTCAAAGGGAGACATGAGGTTATTTAAAAGCATTTTTCTGGTTCTCAATTTAAGATTAAAATTTAGTTATAAGCTTCCCATTTCACCCTTCTTTTCAACTGCTGCTGCTGTTGTTATTTTGTGAAATGAAGTGCCATTATGTTTCCCAGGTTATCCACATACTCCTGGGTTCAAGCAATCATCTTGCCTAAGACTCTCAAGTAGCTACGACTTCAAGTGCACACCAACATTCCTGGCTTCCTGATTCCTTTCTATCTTATAATCATGTCATAATGAGAGATTGATAGCTATAGAAGAATCAGAGCCTAGGTTGCTCCACATGAACTCTTTATTCTGGTCTACTTTGCAAAGGCAAAGGGGCAGGGTTTGTGGTTAAAATTTGTGGTTAGAATAACAGTTCAGTCATAGATAGTTTATCAGCATTGAATAAATCAAATATCACTTTGACTCTGAAAAGTTTTCTTTTTAATCCCTTATCATTATTTTATAGATGAGGAAAAGGAAGCTTTCCATCCCTAAAAGTGATACCTTTTTTTTTTATATATCTTATTCTTGAAGTATTCTGTTAGTGGCACAATTTGATCTTTTAATCTAGGGATTATTGAGGTGCAAAGACTGGGTCCTCATGTTCTCAGCCTCTGAGAACCTCTTTTCATCTGACAGGATGTTATCTCTTTATAATAGCCAAAGAGACTGGACAGGTAGCTTAGTGATTGAGAATGCATATTGCTCTTCCAGAAGAATGGAGTTCAGTTAGCAGAATGCACTTTGGGTGGCTCACACTGAGAATTACTGCAGCTTCAGAGGATCCGGTGCCCTCTTCTGGACTCTGTGAGCATTTACACTCACATGTGCATGTATCCTACACACACATACACAAAATTAAAAATAAAACATTAAAAATAGCTAAGGGGATGGAGAGATGGCTCAGAAATTAACAGCACTGACTGCTCTTGCAGAGGATCTGGGTTCAATTTCCGGCACCCACATGGCGGCTAACAACCATCTTTAAGCCGGGCATGGTGATGTACGCCTTTAATCCTAGCATTTGGGAGGCAAAGGCAGGCAGATCTCTGTGAGTTCAAAGCCAGCCTGTCTACAGAGTGAGTTCCAGGCCAGCTGGGGCTATAGGGAGACCCTGAATAGCTAAAAGTCATTTATTAAAAACTCCATTTATAGAGGTTGGAGAGATGACTCAGCACATAAGAAGGCTTACTGTTTTTTCATAGAAGTTGAGTTTGGTTCCCAGCACCCATTTGGGGTAGCTCAGAATTTCAGCTCCAAGGGATCTGACTTCCTCTTCTGGCCTCCATTGGCACCAACAGGCACATGTGCATACATGCACATATAAACAGAAATAAAAATTTAAAACCTCCATCAATAATTCAAAACTGGTTGTCCCAAAATGTCATTCCTTTGAGCACTGGATTTCTCAGCTATAAAGCAAGACTGTGAAGAAACTGCTCCTGTTAACCAATATTCATTTTTTTTTAAATTAATTTTTATTGATGCTTTGTGCATTTCATACATTTTTTCCAATTCAGTTCAGGCTTATTTCCCTTTCCCTCCCCCCCCCCACCCCATCCCAGATCATGCATTCCGCCATAACTGTCCTGCATCTTTCTCTCAGTTTTTTTTTCATTTTTAGCTATAAGTGATAATCCATGAGTACAAGCATCTTTCATGCAAAACCTATCTGCAGGCTGTTGTGCCCAAACACCTACAGCCCCACCATCCAGTGGGGGGTGACAGGTTGTTTGTTCAATCAAGTTGATCAAATGAGTGTCCAGACTACATTGCTGTAGTTTCACCATTCACCCCAATCGCAGCCCTTACATTCTACCACGCCCCCTCTTCCGCAGGTTGTTCCCTAGGCTTAGAAAAGGGGCACAGGTGGATGAGAGGTAAAACAGTCCACTCTCTCTGGAGCTGTTGACTTGGACTCTGGTCAATTCTGGCTGTTTCCTTTCATGGGCTGACAGTCTGTCCAGGAATAACCTTTCGATCCTACTAATGAAGAACAAGCAATTAGATATATAGGTATTTAAGCAGCACCAATAGTTATCATTTTTTTTCTACTGTTAGCTATATATGAGTATTATTGTTCTTTACCCCCTTGATGTTACTTGTGACTATATGTTTGTCCTAGCCAATTGATTTTGAGCAGAAAAAATAGATATCCTTTTATGTTGGAAGCATTTAAGAGATCATGTGATTGTGTACCCTTTCCCTATTATCAGACAACATTTTAAATGGTAATATCTCCAGTGACCTTGGTTTCTGTTTGAAGATTGTATCAACCAATGTTCTCCACTGGCTAGAAACTGGATTTGTAGAGGGAATAGAGAAAATATAATCTAATTAAGAAAACATCCATAATATGTAAGAATGATCTGTACCATGGATTTGCTGTGAAGATCAAGGAGATGATAGACCTGCCATTTTTCTCAATGTATATTTTTATTGAATTTTTGTGCATTTCATACAATATATCTTAACCATATCTAGATCTCCTCCCCCATTTACACCCCCATAACTCCCCACTGGGTGTCATGCATTCTGTCATATACGTCAAGACCTATGGGGTCAACTTTGTGTACCCAGACGTTTCTTGGTGCAAGTTTAACCACTGGAGTCAAGTCAGCCTACCTAGAGCCTTCTTTAAATAAGATCAACTCCCTCTCATCCAGCAGTAATTTTCTGCAAATAGTTCCTCAGCTGTGGTTAGGGCCTGTTTCCCATTTTCCCAGCTCTATGGTGAGTTTTTGTCTGATTGACTTTCCATGAGTCTAGCACATGCTGTCAACATCGCTGTAAGTTTATATGAGGAAGTTTTCAAAGGTCTATAAGACTGTTTCCTCGTGTTCACTCACAGCTCTGGCTCTTACAATCTTTTCACCCCCTCTTCCACAATTGTTTCTGAGCCTTGGGTGGGTAAGCTTCAGTATAAGTGTTCTGTCCAGGGACATGTACTCTGCAGTCTCTTACTCTGTATTTTTTGGCCTATTGTAGCCTTTTGTGTTCATTGCACTCTGTTCTAGTTTCTCTTCAAATGCTGAGACAAAACACTCTGACCAATACCAACTTGGGAAGGAAAGGGTTTATTTGGCTCACATCTCCTGGGTCACAGTTCATCATTAGGGAGCCCAAGATAGGAACTTAGGGCAGGAGCTTGGAGGCAGGAGCTGAAGCACAGGCCATAGAGGAATGCTGATTACTGGCTTGCTCTCCTGGCCCATGCCCAGCCTGCTTTCTTATACTGTATGTAACAACCTACCCAGGGGTAGCACCACCCATAGTGGGCAGGGCCCTCCCACATTGCTCAACAATCAATACAACACTCCGCAGACATGGCCACAGGCCAGTCCAATAATGCCATTCCCCCAACTGAGGCTCCCTCAACCCAGGTGTGTTAAGTTGACTCTAAAGCTATCCAGCACACACTGTTGCAGGAAGAAGCTTTGCTGATGACATTTGAGAGATGCATTAGTATTTATTCTCTACCCCCTGTTCTGCTATGTTCTACGAGCCTTGCATGTATAGTTCCATTGTAGATATGTTACTTAGGGCTGGGCATCTCTCAGACACTTATTTTTGTTTGACCAATTGTGGAACTCTGTAATAGTCCCTGCCTGGTACAGAAAGAAGCTTCTTTGATGAGTGAGGAATGGTATATTTGTGTATACAGATTCAATGTGCTGACAAGTGTATTTTTTATTGTGTATATGCTGAACATGAATCTGTATACACAAATATACCATTCCTCACTCATCAAAGAAGCTTCTTTCTGTACCAGGCAGGGACTATTACAGAGTTCCACAATTGGTCAAACAAAAATAAGTGTCTGAGAGATGCCCAGCCCTAAGTAACATATCTACAATGGAACTATACATGCAAGGCTCATAGAACATAGCAGAACAGGGGGTAGAGAATAAATACTAATGCATCTCTCAAATGTCATCAGCAAAGCTTCTTCCTGCAACAGTGTGTGCTGGAAGAAGCTTTGCTGATGACATTTGAGAGATGCATTAGTATTTATTCTCTACCCCCTGTTCTAAACCAATAAAGCAAATATGGGTCTCCCTGAGTCAAGCAAGACTCCACCGTCAGCACCAGCTACACCTCACCTGCCTGGAAATACTGTGCAGCAGAGGCAGCCACATGTCTGTATATCCCAAATCTAATTGGCTATTGGCTCTCCCCTTGGAGAAATAACCCATGGCTGATGCCACAAGCTTACATCCTCTACAGGTTAGGAGATGTTATAAGCCACAGTAAGACCCTGTCATATTTAACAGGGGGGAAAATTGTAATTCATGGATTAACATAACCAAACATGTGTCTATGCTAAAGTAACCTACCATAACTATTAGTGCTGCTTAAATACCTATATATCTAATTGCTTGTTCTTCATTAGTAGGATCGAAAGGTTATTCCTGGACAAGCTGTCAGCCCATGAAAGGAAACAGCCAGAATTGACCAGAGTCCAAGTCAACATCTCCAGAGAGAGTGGACTGTTTTACCTCTCATCCACCTGTGCCCCTTTTCTAAGCCTAGGGAACAACCTGCGGAAGAGGGGGCGTGGTAGAATGTAAGGGCTGCGATTGGGGTGAATGGTGAAACTACAGCAATGTAGTCTGGACACTCATTTGATCAACTTGATTGAACAAACAACCTGTCACCCCCCACTGGATGGTGGGGCTGTAGGTGTTTAGGCACAACAGCCTGCAGATAGGTTTTGCATGAAGGATGCTTGTACTCATGGATTATCACTTATAGCTAAAAATGAAAAAAAAAAAAAAACTGAGAGAAAGATGCAGGACAATTATGGCAGAATGCATGATCTGGGATGGGGTGGGGGTAGGGGGGGAGGGAAAGGGAAATAAGCCTGAACTGAATTGGAAAAAATGTATGAAATGCACAAAGCATCAATAAAAAACTAATTTAAAAAAATACATTTGTCTAGGGATATGACAGAAATAGGGTTTTCTCTAGGATCTGTGACCCCCCCCCAGCCATGTGTATTTGGAAATATTCAACCACACACGAGTTCCCTCACATCGAGAGGGCTTTAAGTCCAATTAGATACCTACTGATGACCATCAAGTGTCATTACTGCACCACTACAGTTTGCTGTGCCAGTCGTTGCTGTGGTTATTAGGCTTAAGAACCTAATAGTTTTGTAGTCCTGTAGTCCTGTAATCCTGTAGTACCATTTTTATGAAATTGGGTACAACAGAGTTTGGTGCATATATGTTGATTGTAATATCTTCTTGGTCAATTTTTCATTTGATAAGAATAAAGTGGTCCTCTTTATCTCTTCTGATTTGTTTTCATTTGAAGTCTATTTTGTCAGATATTAGAATTGCAATACCTGTTTGTTTCATAGTACCAGTTGCTTGGAATATTTTCTCCATCCTTTCACCCAAAGGAAGTGCTTATCCTTGAAGGTGAGATGAGTTTTTTGCAGAAAACAACAAAAAGATGGGATTTGTTTCTTAATCCATTCCACTACCCTGTATCTTTTCACTGGGGAGTTGGGACCATTGGGTATAGTTATTCCTCACTTTATGCAGGTGAATACAGATCATCTGTGGCTGCACACAGTATCTTAAATGCCTGCTTGTGTGTCTGCATCTGATCACACCCTGTAGGTGAGAGTGACTGGTGAAGCAGGGATAGAGCATCAATTCCTGATACAGCTTGTGGTGCAGGGCGGATCCACAGCACAGTGATGTATACAGGGGGCTGTGACGCAGGGGCATGGGATTGACTGCTGAAAGATAACATCAGTCTGTCTATATAAGTGATGTACTACGTACAATAAAATGGATTCTTCATTACCTTTACCATCAACAGGATCCCCAGTCCATTAATTCACGTGTGTTTAAATGTAAGCCCATCAGGCAAGTCTTGAGTGTTGTTTGCTGGTGGGAGTGACTGGAGGGAGCCTAGCAGGCACCAGTCTGAAAATTCCAGTTTTGGAGTCATCCACTCCATGATTGGTGAAGGTTTTTAGTGATATGCAGCCATAAAGGGAGGCGATCTGCCCCCCAGGCTGAATCTGAGAGGGGCAGCTAGCTGCTCAGATTTGACTATGAAGTGGATATCCTAGCCTGCTGGCACCTGCGAAAAGTGCCAGTTTCCCAGGGAGAAGCTGCAGGCAGCTACCTCCTCCAGCGGGATCCAGTTACATGTGACTGCAGAAGCACCCACAACTTTAGTCCTTTGTATTGCTTCATGTATTCTCTGTGCAGGGCTGGTTTGGTGGACATGAATTCTTTCAGCTTATTTGTGTCATGATTTTTTTTTTCTTTCCCCTTCAATAATGATGGTTTTACATGTTAAAGTGTTCTAGGTTGACCTCTGAGGTCATTTAGAACTGAAAATACTTTAGATCTTGATTTCACAATTTACATTGAAAAGTAAGCTGTAATTCTGGTGGGTTTCCCATTAGCATCTTTCACTACCCTCTCTTTGTTCTGTACATTTTAGTGTTTTATAGTTTCTGTTCTGAACCTGTGTAAATTAGTTTTCTGTGTGCTTCTTGTATCTGGATAAGTAGGTCTTTCCTTAATGTGGGGAAGTTTTCTTCTGTAATCCTGTTGAAGATCTGGTCAATGCCATTAACCTGAGATTATTCTCCTTCTTCTATACCTATGGTGTATAGATTTGATCTTTTCATGGTGTCTCACGGCATATTCCATTCCTACATTTTTAGTTGTTTTTTTTTTTTTTTAAGCTTGAGTGGTCACGTTCTTCAACTTTACTAGCCTTTCTTGATGTGTTATTTTCCATTTCATTCATTCTGCTTATGAGGCTTTCTCATCATTTCAATTGATTTATTGAATTTTCTTGTTTTTCAGGGTGTTAAGATAAGAATTTATCTTGTAACATCAACATAATGTTTTCCCTATAAGTTCGACATCTTTAGATTTCACATGTGAGCAAGATCATATGACATTTGTGTTTTTGAGACTGGCTTATTTCACATAATTTCTCCATTTTTTATGTTGTCACAAATTACAAGACTCCTTTATAAGTCTGAATAGAATTCAATTGTGTGTACATATGGTGGATTATTTGTCTTTTTAAAACTGTTTTTAAATTTTTTCTTGAACTTTTGAATTTTTCATTCTGTCTTCCTTTCAGATTGGGCTGTCTTCAGTATTTCTATCTCTTTTGTGAATTCGCTTTTCAAGTCCTGACTTGTTTAAGTTCTTTGATTATGGCTCCCAAGAAAATTATTCTTATTTTTTTCCCTTCCTTTCTTTCTTATTTTTTCCTTTTGAAATGGGAATGTGTATTTGATGCATGTCTGTTACTCTATTTTAACATCATATAATTTGACTGGTTCCACAGGTTCACAGATGGAGAGAGTTTTTCTTCAGGATTACTTGTATCTGAAGATGAGAGTTAGTACTTTAGACTTTAGAGTTAACACTGGAATGAGTTTGGAGTTTTGCTACTGCTGGAATAGAATGAATGTATTTTTCATGCTATGAAGACATAAACTTAAAGCTAAAGTTTAAAATGCTATTGGACAAACTGTGCCTGTTAATTTAAATGTGGATAGCCTGGAACTCATAACAATCCTCTTGCTTCAGTTTCCCAACTGTTGCATTAAAGGTAAAAGCAAACTTTTGTCATTACAGAAAAGAATAAGACCCACCAGATATCAATCACTCTTTTTCCCCATATGAAAAGCACAGAAATAAGCTGGTCATCTGGAAGGCAGGCAAAAAGGGCCTCCACAGGAAGATCTTGTACAGATCATTCTCCATTCTTAGTTTCTGTTAAAATGGTTAAGTCCACAAGTGGCAACAATAACCTTAAAGTTCATGGTATTTTGTAATTGCAGCCTGTGCATACTAAAGTGCTGTCTTGGTCACATTTTTTTCTGTGACAAAATACCTGTCAGATGCTACTTAAGGAAGGAAAATTTTAATTTGGCTCACAGTTTATGGATACAGTTCATCATGGTTCAGAAGTGATAATGGCAGGAGCAATAAGACAGCTGATCACATTACACCCATGGTCAGGATGCAGAGAGCTATGAATACTGATACTCAGCTATGTTTTCCCTTTTTATTTAGTCTGGGGGCCTGTGGAATGGTGTCCCCCATTTAGGGTAGGACTTCTCACTACAATTAACCTGATCAAGAAAGTCTTTCATAGATATACCCAAAATACTGTTGAATTGACAGGTCTCCTAGATCCTGTCAATTCAACAGTATTAACTAACCATCACAAGTACCCACAAATCTTGATGATGGATTGCATAGATTTTACTTTTGGCTTTACCATTTAGCTAATCAGATGAACTTACGTAGCTGATTTGACTTTTCCAGGTATCTGTTTTCCCACATCAAACATATAGTTCCATGTTTCTGCACAGTTCTCCTAACTAACACTTGATGGTTATATGCTAAAGAATGATGGTTCTGAACACATAATACATACATTTTTCACATCATATAATGCCAATGAAACTGCCTGAAATACCTCAGCTCAGATTTTAGACTATTGTTATGTAATGGATTACAATTTTTAACTATGTATATACAAAGTTTTCTGTTCTTATAGAAACATAATGGTTTAATTATGGAAAACAAAGATGTTTGGTATTTTCCTACCATCACTCTTTATCATATAAGTATCAAGTTAGTGCATCTTTGGATTAGATTGGGTTACAATGTTTGATTTTAAAAATTGATGTTTGAATTTCAGAATTAAGTTTTGGAAAAGACTATTAAATGGATTTTGCCTTAGGCTTAGAACAGAATTTCTAAATATTTCCAAAATGGCCCTAAATATATTTCTGCCATATTTTATACTACATATTTATATGAAGCAGCATTTTATTTTTAAGCAAATTTTTAAATTTATTGTTATTACATGTCTGAGTGAATTTTCATATTTAGACCTCCTCCCATGTCTGCACCCCTTCTTTTTTTTTTTTTTTTTTTTTTTTTTTTTTTTTTTTTATTTTCGATATGTGTATCAATGTACTGTTCTGCAGCAGGTCTGTGCACCCGCGGTGTCGTGCTGCAACGCCCGCGGTAGGTCCCGAAAGAGGGTCTCGGATTCCCCTGGAACTGGAGTTCTCCTGGAATTGGAGTTTCAGACGGCTCTCGGCCGCCATGTGGGTGCTGGGGATCGAACCCGGGTCCTCTGTAAGAGCGGTCGGCGCTCTTAACCGCTAGGCCATCTCTCCAGCCCCTGCACCCCTTCTTTATAAACCCCCTGCCAAATTTTTCTACTATAATGTGTGTGTGCATTTGTGTACAGTCAAATGTGTGTTCCCAAATGCCCTTTGATGTGGAGCCTGGTCAGCCTATAAAGAAGCCTTTTCAACACTGACAATTACAAAATCAAAATATTAACTCTGAGAAACATTGAAGATGCTCTGTACCTTGCAGTATCAAATATTTAGCCAAGATTTAGTTATGTTAAAGAACTTTGCAGCTCTCTTCACAATAGTAAAGAGCTGGAACCTACCCAAGTGTCCCTCAATGGATGGAGAAAACATAGTACACGTACACAATGGAATTCTATGAAACAGTAAAGAAAGATGACATCATGAACTTCACAGGTAAATGTATAGAACTCAAAGCCATTACTCTAAGTGAAGTAACACAGTCCCAGAAAAACAAAGAATGGTATCCCTCATTTGTGGATCCTGGCACCAATTCTCTATCTGTAAGGCAAACTGAATAATTATTTTTTTCACCTGTAGTAAATATAATACCTGATGTTACTTATCAACTTGCTATGTAATGTAGGAATGTAAAGTAATATTCTTTTTTTAGCTGCTTACAACTCTGTCAAAATGTGAATCCCTAAACATGTTTTGGAACCAACCTATAGTTTATTTTCAGACATCATAATCTTGGTATATGTTTGCTATGTATATATGCATATTTTGGGAGGGATAAAAATTAAAAGGAACAATAACAACAAAAAAGACTGGGTCAAAGTTCTGACTGGAACAGCAAACTTCTGCCCAAAACAGTAAACTTCTGCATTGAAAAATTTAAAAAAGACTGATAGAAAGATGGAAGACATGTATGGCAGAATGTGTGAGCTCTGGTGGGGTGGGGGGGCAAGGAAGGGAGAATGTGTCTAAATTTGATTAAGAAATGTATGAAATGCACAAAACTTCAATAAAAATTGGTAAAAAAAAAGAGAGTGTCAAACTGACAAAGGGTGACTTATGATGATTAGTATTGTCAACTGGACAGAATCTTGGATTTCCTAGGAGCTTCTAGACCAAATTATTTGAGATGAAAGGCTCACTATGACTGTTGATGTCACCATACCATGGGCTGCAGTCCAGGACTGAATAAAAAAAAAAAAAAAAAGAAGCTGAGCACAGCATTTATGTTGGCTCTGTTTTCTCACTGCAGATGCAATGCTACTAGCTGCCTTACACCCCTGCCACCATGAACTTCTGTCATGATGAACTCTATTCCCATGAAGTGTAAGACAAAATGAACCCTTTACTCTGTAAGCTACTTTTGTCAGGTATTTGTTACAGCAATGAGAAAAGTAATATACACATAAACAGTTTACCTTTGAAAAAAAAGGAAAACAATCCATCTCATTAATATGCAAATTTTGCTTTAATCATTAAAAATAGCACACTTATATACATATAAAAATAATATTTTAAAATATTTTATGAATTATCAGCAATGTATGATATATGTGTGTATGTATATATATACATACACACACACACACACACACACACACACACACACACCCAGGGCCTCAGGGGTCACATAAAAATTTCTTCAGTATCCCCACCAAGGTTTAAGAAGCACTGCGGAAGAGCAGCCCCAAAGAATGTAAGAGCTGTGAATGGTGAGGTGTTCTGTGAAATGCTGTCTTCTGGGTATGATGTAGCTATTATACTCATGAACTCCTGGCAGCTCTGGTTGCTTACACAAGATTAATCCAACTGAAACTGTAAGGCCACACCTCCAACTGAAGAGCTATTGGTAGTAGATAGCTACTAGGGAAGAGAGAATCATTCTTTTGAGGAAGGGAATTGCCCATGGGTACCATACACATATGGGAGAACTAAGTAGACTTAGTGGAAAGGGGGGGAGAAATATTTATGCCAAGGAGAGATCATTGAACCCTCTGATATAATACAATAGGTTGAATTGCAGGAGCAGGATTCAGTGAAAATGTAATTAGGAAGCTAGATACAAGAGGTAGAAAGATTTTTCCAAGGAATAGCATGTTAGAATGGCAGTTTGTAAAATCCCTTACATAACTGGACAAATATCATAAATATAGTTAACTGATGGCATAGTAAATATTATTTTCCAATTCTCCCAGCTCTACCCAGGCCACACAACATAAATTTATGCTCTGGATCTCTAACTTAGGTGGCTCAAAACAATCAGATCAATCAGCCAAAGTCCATTCTTTTACTTTCCTACTATTTTTTTCCAATATATAGTTTACTGAACTTTTGTGTATTTTATACAATGCATCTTAATCATATTTAGAGCCCATCCCCCATCTGCACATCCCCCAAGCCTGCTCACCACATTTTATACATTCTGTTACATACATTAAGGCTTATTGGGACAAGTTTGTGTCCTTAGAATGTTCAGTTTTTAGTAAGAAGAGCAATGCTCCATCTCCCAGCAGTGATCAGCTGCCAATAGTTCCTTAGCTAAGATTGGGGCCTCTGGCTCATTTCCCCATGTAGATGCTGAGTTTTTGTCTGATTGACTTTGCATGGATCTTGTGAATGTTACTACTATTGCTGGTAACATCATATGAGCAAGTATCTAGCGTCCTGGAAGAATCAGTTTCCTTGGCTCTTTCAATCTTTACGCCTCCTCTTCTGCAAAGGTCCCTGAGCCCTGGGTGAGTGAGTGTTAATATAGAAGTCCTATCCAGGGACACACATTCTGCAGTCTCTTATTCTCTACATTTTGGCCAGTTGTGGCCTTCTGTGTTAATTGCCCTCTGTTGCACGAGGAAGCTCCTCTGGTGAAAGTTGAGGGATGCATTAATATTATCTTTATCCCCTGTTTTACTATGTTCTGTGAGCCTTTGGTGTAGAGGTTCCATTGCACATGTATCATTTAGGGCTTAGAAGATCACACATATTTATTCTCTGTGTTTGACCAGTTGATGAATTCTGTAATCGTTTCCATCTGTTGCAAAACACAGCTTCTCTGATGACTGGTGACAGGTATAATTGTACCTAAACACTTGGTGCTAAGATCCACAAATGAAAGAGAACATATGTCACTTGTTTTACTGAGTCTCTATTACTTCACTTAGTGTGAATAATTTCTAGTTCCATCCATTTACCTGCAAATTTCGTGATTTCTTCTTTATCAGTAAGTCAAACTCCATTGTGTTAATGTGCCACATTTTCACTATCCACTAGTCAGTTGAGGGGCATTTAAGTTGTTTCCACTTCTTAGCTATTGTGAAAAGAGCAGCAACAAACATGGATGCACAAGTATCTCTGCTGTGGGATGAGTCATTTGGATATATATCAAGGAGTTGTATAACTGGATAATATGGTAGATCCACTTTTAGTGTTTTGAGTTGTCCATAGTGTTTGCACACCAGTTTACAATCCTGCCAGCAGTGAATTAGTGCTCCCCTTTCACTGCATCCTTGCCAGAATTTGTTATCATTTGTTCTCCTGATCTTAGCCAGTCTGATTGGGGTAAGATGAATTTTAAAGTAGATTTGATTTTCCCTAATTACTAAGGATGTTGAACACTTTTAAGGTGTTTCTCAAACATTTGTATTTTTATTTCTTTTTCTGAGACTCTGTTCAGATCCGTAGCCCATCTTTTAACTAGGCCATTTGTTTTTGTTTTTTTTTGAATCTTTGTACTTTCAGTTCTTTGTATATTCTGGATATTAATCCTGTCAGATGTGTGATTGGTGATGATTTTCTACTATTGTCTGTTTCCTCTTCAATCCCTTGGCTGTTTCCTTTGGTGTACAGAAATATTTTAGTTTAATGAGGTCCCAGTTGTTGATTGTTGAACTTAATTTCTGAGCAACTGATGTCCAATGTAGAAAGTCCTTTTCTGATTAAGAGATCTTGTATGAAATGCACAAAACCTCAATAAAAAGTCCTTTCCTACACCTATCTCTTATTAGATAATGCCTATATTTTCTTCTAAGAGCTTAAGGTTTTACATTGAGGTCTTTGATCCATTTGGAATGGACTTTTGTGCAGGGTTATACATAATCTCATTCTTCTACAGATTGAGATTCAGTTTTGTCAGCACCATCTGCTGAAATGCTCTTTCCTCCTGTGTGTATTCTTGACATCTTATTAAATATCAAGTGGCTGAAACTGCATGAATTCATATTTGTGTGGCTTCTATTTGGGTCCATTGATTTAACTTGTGTTGTGCCATTACCATGCTGTTTTCTGACAGTAGCCATATAATAGAGTTTTTAAGATCTGGTATGGTAATCCCACAAGCATTGCTCTTTGTGCTCAGGATTACTTTGGCTGTCTGGGGTCTTTTGTGATGCCATATGAATTTTAGGATGGTTTTACTAATCCTATGAAAAAATGTCATAGGGAATTTGATTGGCATTGCGCTGAGTCTATAAATTGCTTTTAGTAAGATGGTTATTTTCACAATATTAATTATACTAACCCATAAGCATATGAAGTCTTTCCATGTCCTTGTATCTTCCTCAATCTCATTCTTCAAAGATTTAGAATTTTCATTGTAGAGATCTATAATGTCTTTGGTTAGGTTTATTCCTATATATTTTAATTCTTTGAGGCCATTATGAAAGGGAGGGTTTCCATGAACTCTTTCTGCAGTTGCTTGTTATTGATATATAGAAAAGCAACAGACATTTGTAAATTTTGTACCTGCCACTTTGCTGAAAGTATACATTTCTAGAAGGTTTTGGTTATAATTTTGGGGATCTCATTTATATGATATCATCTGAAAATAGGGATAATTTGACCTCTTCTATTCCAAGTAGTGCTCTTTTAATTTCCTTCTCTTACTGCTCTAGCAAGAGATTCAAGCACTGAATTGAAACTAGTGGACATAGTGGACAGCCTTTTCTTGTTCCTGACTTTAATGGGAATGCCTCCAGTTTTTCTTCATTTAGAATGATCTTGGCTGTGGGGTTTGTTGTATGTAGACTTAATTATATTGAGTTATTTTCCCTGCAGTCCAATTCCTTCTATGACCTTTATCATAAATGCAAGTTGGATTTTGTCAAAGGCCTTTTCTGCATCTATTGAAATGATCATATGATTTTTTATCTTATTTATATGATTGATTACATTTATTGACTTAGATATGTTGAACCATCCCTGGCATCTCTGACTTGATTATGGTGGGGGATCTTTTTTGATGTGTCTGTATGCAAGTATTTTGTTGAGAATTTTTGCATGTATGTTCTTTAAGGTGTTCTTTTTCCTTGTGTCTTTACCTGGTTTTGGTATTAGAGTAATACTGGCTTTATAGGACTCTGAGACTTTTTTCTGTTTCTATCTTTTTGAATAATTTTAGTAGTATTGGTTATAGATCTTTTTTAAGGGTCTTTTCAAATTCTGTGGCAAATTCATCTGGGTCTCAGCTTATTTTCTTTTAGTTGGTAGGTTTTATATACTTTCAATTTCCTTATTTGTTTTGAGTTTGTTTAAACTATTGATCTTTTATTGGTTTTACATTTTTGGATCTATTGAATTTATAAATTCATCAATTTTAGATTTTAAATTTTAATAGGCTTTTTAATTATCCCCTTATAATGTTCTGGATCTGTGTCCTGTCTTTTGTGATGTTCCCCCTTCTGTATCGGATTTTGTTGATTTGGATTTGATCATTTTTGGTAATCTGGCTAAGGGTCTATCTTATTTATCTTTTCACAGAATCAGTTCTTAGATTCTTTGATTCTTTGTATTGTTTTCTTGGTTCCTCTTTCATTGACTTCTGCTCTGATTTTTACAATTTGGGTCTGTTGGATTTGCATTTGTTTTGTTCTTGCTTTTCCAAATTCTTGATTTGTACCATTGTCATTTATATTTGCTTTTTCTGATTCTTTTAGTGTAGCTTCTTAGAGTTATGGATTTCTCTCTTATGACTGCTTTTAATGTGTCTTGGTGGTTTGCTTTGTATTATCATTTTCATTTAATTACAATCATACTTTTCTTTCTTGATTTCTTCCTTGATCCATTCATCATTCAGGAGTATGTTGTTCAATTTTCATGAGTTTGTGTATTAACTAGATTAGCTATTGCTGTTGATTTTAAGTTTTATTTCATTGTCATCTGATTAAAATGCATAGAATTATTCGAATTTTGGGCTATTTGGTTTTTGTTCCAGTGTGCAGTCTATTTTAGAGAAACTTCCAAGGACTTCTGAGTAGCATGGTTGGTTATTCTTTGGCACTTAGGTGCAACATTCTGTAGATGTCTGTTAAATTCATTTGATATATAATATTGTTTAATACAGACAATCCTCTGTTTATCCTTTGGCCAGATGCCCTATACATTACAGAAAGTGAAGTATTGAAGCAACCAACTGTTACTGAGTTTTGGTTAATCTAAGCCTTGAAGCCCTATAGTACTGTTTTTATAAAATTGGTTTCACCAAAGTTTGTTGCATATGTATTCTTGATTATCATTTCTTGGTCAAATATTCCCTTGATCAGAATAATATGGTGACCTTATTTATCTATTCTGCTTAATTTTAACTTAAAGTCTGTTTTTCAGATATTAGAATACCAACTCCTGCTTGTTTCTTAATGATATTTTCTTGGAGTATTTTTTCCATCCTTTCACTTTAATGTGATGCCTATCCTTGAAGGTAAAGTGAGATTCTTGCAGACAACAAATAAATGGGTTTTGTTTTTTAATCTAGTCTGTCTTTTGACTGGGATCTGAGGTCATTTATATTTAGAGTTATTATTGAAAGGATGGATTTGTTACTGTCATTCTATTTTCTGTTTGTGTTCTTATGCTTATTTTGTGTTCTTGAATCTATACCTTCATTTCTTTTCTTTTTGTAATCTCTTGAGCATGGTCATTTCTTTTGTCCTTTGTATTACTTTGAGAACTCTCTGTAAGGGCACTTTGGTGAACATGAATTGTTACACCCTATTTGTATTATTGACAATTTTTCTCTTTCCACTATAAAAGACAGTTTTGCTGAGTAAAGTATTCTGGTTTGGCATCTGTGGTTATTTGGAACCAAGAATACTTTGGTACAGGCTCTCTGTATTTTGTAGTTTGCATTAAAAAGCCAGCTGTAATTCTGATGGGTTTTCTGTTATATGTAACTTGTTCTTCTCTAGCAGCTTTCAGAACCCTCTCCTTGTTTTGTACATTTAGTGTTTTTACTACAAAATGCCTTGGGGAGTTTCCTTTCAGGACCTGTCTTATTGGTGTTCTGTGTGCTTCTTGTATCCAGGTAAGTCTTTCCTTAATTTAGGGAAGTTTTCATCTATAATTCTGCTAAAGAACTAGTCAATGCCATTAACCTGAGATTCTGCTCCTTGATACCTATGATATGTAGATTTGGTCTTTTCGTGGTGTTCCATATTTCCTGTGTAAAGAAATTCCTGTGCCTTTTAAAAAATGTTTCCCTATTGTTTGCTTGAGTAATCCAGTTCTTCAACTTTGTCATCTAGTCTTGATATTCTGTTTTCAATTTCATTCTTTCTGCTTGTGAGGCTATTGGTTCCTGTCAGTTTAAATTGCCTTATTGAAATTTTCTTATTGAAATTTTCTATTACAGCCTCATTTCAGCTTGAGATTTCTTTAATATTTCTATCTCTTTTGTGAATTCGCTTTTCAAGTCCTGCTTTTTGTTGGTCATTTTATTCAGCCATATGTTATTTTCTTGAGCTTTAGTCAGGAGTTTATTCCTCTCTTTGAGCTGTTTGTGTGTTCTTTAAAGACATTGAAGTCTTTGCTCATGTTTATGATAGTTCTTTTAACTTCTGCATCCTGGGATTTTTCTGGGTGGTTTTCATTGTAGTACACTTCTGTAGGATTGGTCATTTTTGGTTGGGACATATTCTTTTGGTTTTTCATATTATTTGGTTTTGCATTTTGGTTTGGGCATATGGATTTCTTTTGTTGGTTATATGTCTGATATGAAATCCTAGTTTGCCCTTGTTCAGTTAAAGTTTGGTTCATGCAGTTTCCTTGCTTTCTGGTTAGGTATGAATAGTTGTTCTGTGTTTCAGATTCTTTGTCTCTTTTTATTGTTTGGACAGGATGGCTCCAAACTGATTACTGAAGAGCTCTCAAGCAGGGCCAAAGGATCTAAGCCCAATTGAACACTATAAGGATCCACTGGCTGGGTTCTGTCAGGTCTGTCACGAAGTTTCTGGTAGGAAGGCCAAGAAGGGGCTTAGCATCAAGGCAGTGTTGGGAAAGTGCAGAGGGGGGTCTAAGTAGCAAGGCAGAGTAGATGTAGGCACTGAAGCAGGAGATTGAAGGTAGTCTGAGTGCCTGAAGATCAAGATGCAGTGGGTAGGGTCTGTGTTAGAAGACTAGTCCAGTGGTCTCAGGTGGGAAAGAGTATACAGGAGTATGCCTAATAGGGACAGGGTGGAGATAGGTCAGGGTGCAGAGGAAGTCAGCTGCAGTGGGCAGGGTCCGACTTAACAAGGCAGTCTGCAGGGCTCAGGTAGAATGAACAAGAGGGGTACCTATGCCAAGATAGGGTTTAGGCAGCCATGAGGATGGTCTAGCTAGCTAGGCAGAGTAGGTATGGGTTCTGAAGCAAGAGAATGTGGATAGTGTGGTACAGGAAAATCAAGATGCAATAGGTGGTATCTGGTTTGGGAGGCTAGTCCAGAGGCCTCAGGAGTGAAGAGCAGGGGTAGGTCTAGGCTCAACCTTGGAATGGAGATAGTGTGGGGAGAAAGAATGCTGCTGGTGAGGGGAATCCAGCAGCAGTGGCAGTGTCTGCTTTACCAGCATAGTCCATGGAGCTCATGAAGGACAATTGAGATGGTTGCCTATGGTCAAGGTCTGGGTGAGGGCAGCATGAAGGTGTGTCTGACTAGATAGAGTAGGTGTAGGTCCTGAAACATGAAAATGTAGTTTGTTTCCAAAGTCTGTTCTTAGCAAGGAGGTCTCTAATTCTGTTCTCGAATTCCACAACTTTAATCCAAATCTTACCACTTCTTCTGCAACACAACACACCTTTCTTCAGTACCTCCCTATAGATGATTTGTTTGTTTGGTTGGTTTTATTCTGTTTTACAGTCTTATGGTTGAGCTCAAACTAGTCTTGTTTGGAATGTTTAATCCTTCCACCTCCTTTCCAGTATTCCCTCCACCACACTCATCTCTGAAGTTATTTTCTACAGTTCCTTCTTCTCTCTCTCTCTCTCTCTCTCTCTCTCTCTCTCTCTCTCTCTCTCCTTCATTTCTGTCAACAAAATTATGTAGTTTGTAAATATTAGTTTGTCTACCCAACATCTTGATTTTACAATAGGAATAGAAACAGAAAGGCAAGACAAGTAGTTAAAGTTGGGGAAAAGTTAATTGTCTAGCTAGTTTTACCAAAGGTTTGAATTTGAATAAAGTTGGTCCAAGGTCCAACTTTTCAACTTCTCTTTAAAAAAGAACATGGGGGGAACTAGAGAGATGGTTCAGTGGTTAAGAACATTGACTGCTCTTGCAGAGGACCCTGGTTTGACTCCCAGCACCCTCATGATGGCTACCAACTGTCCATAACTCTACCTCAAAGGGATCCAGTGCCCTGTTCTGACCTCTGCAGGCATTGCACTTACACACATGCAGGCAATACACCCATGCACAAAAATTTTTTAAAAGTACATGGGATGCCTGGCATGGTGGCACACACCTTTAATCCCAGCACTGGGGAGGCAGAGGCAGGTGGATGTCTGTGAGTTCAAGGCCTGCCTGGTCTACATAGGGAGTTCCTGGACAGCTGGGAGCTACAGGGAGACCCTGTATCAAAAGACCAAAAATAAATAAATTTTTTAAAAAATTAAAAAGTACATGGGACACAATTGATTAAAACAGGCCATAGTCCTCATTTTTAGTCTGCTTTCTCAGGCTTTATTTCCTAACTAAAAACAAATACAAAGACATACCAGTAAATAGACTTAGTATATTATAAAAATATATGTGTATATATATATATATATGTATATGTACATGTAATAATTATAGTCAAAGAAGTGGTCACAGAATTGATAGGGAGTGTGGAAGGGACTTGAAAAGAGTTAGAGGAGGAGAGGGAGGGGTGGAAAAGTAATTGTGTAGAAATTTCAAAAAATTTAAGAAAATTTTCATTGTAGAGATCTTTGGTATCTTTGGTTAGGTTTGTCCAAGGCATTTTTTGAGGCTGTTGTGAATGGAAGGGTCTCCTTGTATTCCTTCTCCATTTGTTTATTGTTGATGCAAAGAAAGGCTACTGATTTTTCTACGTTAATTTTGTTTCCTGCCACATTACTCAAACTCTTGTTTCTAGGAGGTTTCTTGGTGGAATTTTTATCCCTGAAGAAGGAGACTGAAGAACATACCAGAAGATGGAAAGACTTCACATGCTCAAGGATTGGAAGGATTAATATAGTAAAAATGTCCATCCTACCCAAACTAGTATACAGATTCAATGCAATTCCAATCAAACTCCATATGAATTTCTTTTCAGACTTAGAAAAAAATCCGTAATTCATATGGAAAGACAAAATGACTGTGGATAGCCAAAGCAACCATGAGCAAAAAGAGCAACACAGGGGTGATAACGATACCAGACTTCAAACTATATTACAGTGCTATAGCAATAAAAACAGCCTGGTACTGACACAAAACAGACCCATAGATCAATGGAACAAAATTGAAGATCCAAACCTGAGCACATGCAATTTCAGCCACCTAAGATTTGACAAGGGGGCCAAGAAGACTCAATGGAGGAAAGACAGTATCTTCAGCAAATGGTGCTAGCAAAACTGGATTGCCACTTGTAGAAAGTGAAGCTGAGGGCTGGAGAGATGGCCTAGCGGTTAAGAGCGCCGACCGCTCTTACAGAGGACCCGGGTTCGATTCCCAGCACCCATATGGCGGCCGAGAACCGTCTGAAGCTCCAATTCCAGGAGAACTCCAATTCCAGGGGAATCCGAGACCCTCTTCTGACCTCCGCGGCATTGCACGACACGGGTGCACAGACTTGCATGCAGACAGCACATTCATACACATACAGAAATAAATAAAATTAAAAAAAAAGAAAGTGAAGCTGAACTGCTACCTTTCACCATGTACAAAAATCAACTCCAAATGGATCAAAGAAACCCTGAAAATGATAGAAGACAGTATCAGCAGTAACCTACAAACATGGGACTTTCTAAATCACACAACAGCTGAGTTGTAAAAAAGGTCAATAATAGACAAATGAGACCTCATTAAACTCAAAAGCTTCTGTACAGGGAAAGAATCAAAGAAGCAAAGAGAAAACTCACAGTGGGAGGAAATCTTCACCAGTGATACATCTGATAGAGCATTAACATCCAGAATATATAAATTACTCAAAAACCAAAGGAGCAAGAAAACAAATGACTCTATCAAAAGATGGTGTAAAGAGCTAAATAGAGAATTCACAAATGAAGAAATGAAGATGGCTGAGAAACATCTCAGAAAGTTTTCAATATCACTAATAATTAAGGACAAGCAAATTAAAACCAGCTTAAGATTTTACCTTATCCCGGTAAGACTGGCTAAGATTAGGAAAACAAATGACACCAAATGCTGGAGAGGTTGTGGAGAAAGGGGAACATTCATCCACTGCTGGTAAGAATGTAAACTCATGTAACCACTATGGAAAGCAGTGTGGAGAACTCTTAAAAGACTGAAAATTAGCCTACTACCTGACCCAGTCATAGGACTCCTGGGCATATACCCACAAGAATCACCCTATTGCAGAGATACATGCACATCTATGTTTGTTGCAGCTCTCTTCACAATAGCAAAGACCTGGAAGCAACCCAAATGTCCCTATCCAAAAATGTCCCAAATCCACCAATGAGTGGATAAAGAAAATGTGGTACACAGCCAGGCGTGATGGCGCACGCCTTTAATCCTAGCACTCGGGAGGCAAAGACAGGTGGATCTTTGTGAGTTCAGGGCCAGCCTGGTCTACAGAGTGCAGAGTGAGTTCCAGGTCAGCTGGGGCTACAGGGAGACCCTGTCTTGATAAAAACAAAAAAAAAAAAAAAAAAAAGAAAGAAAGAAAGAAAGAAAGAAAGAAAGAAAGAAAGAAAGAAAATGTGGTACACAATGGAATTCTATGCAGCAGTAAAGAAAGATGATACCATGAACTTTGCAGGTAAATGGATGGAACTAGAAGCTGTTATGCTAAGTGAAGCAACACAGTCCCAGAAAAAACAATGATGAATGGTATCCCTCATTTGTGGATGCAAGCAACAAATCTCTAGTTGCAAAGCAAATGAATCATCATCAATGTTATATTTTTTATATGAAAGCAGCATTACGGTTAAAAGGTGAATCCCTTAATGGGCTCTAGAATTAACTTTAAGTTCAGACTTTGTAATATTGGTATATGGGTGGAGGGTATGTATGCATATTTTAGAGTAATATAAAATTAAATGGAAAAATGTGAATTCCTGAACATACTTTGGAATTAACTTATAGATTATTTTTAGTCATCATAATTTTGGCATATGCATGGTGCATATATATGCATATTTTAGAGCAATACAAATTGGAGGGAACAACAACAACAAAATGACTATGTCAATGAACTGACTGAAAAAGTAAACTTCTGCCCCAAACAGTAAACCTCTGCAAAGAAAAACTTTAAAAAGACTGAGAAAAAGATGCAAGACATGTATGGCAGAATGCATGAGCTCGGGTGGGGTGGAGGCCATGGAAGGATGAATGACTGTAAACTGGATTGAGAAATGTTGTATGAAATGCACAAACTTCAATAAAAATATTTTTAAAAATTTAAGAAAACAAAATTTGATGGATGACATTGGGTAGTTGGGTGGGGAATATTGCTCAGTTGTAGTGTAGTTGTCCAGCATACAGAGGAACCTAGGTCTCATCCCCAGCTCTACAACGACGACAACAATGACAATGACAATAATGATGACCATGACAACAACAACAACAACAACAAAACAGACACTGGAAAGAATGCGTGCTTAGTAGTTGAAAGGGCATAGAGTATCAGAGGGAAAGCATGAGATTTTATTATTATTATTCCTATCTCCTGTGTAACCCAGACCCTTCTTCTACAGAAGAGTGGAATTTTTTACCTCAGATATCGCAAAACAAGAAACAATACCCAGACCAGAACAAGCTAATGAGAGTGGATGAATTTGATCTCTGAAAAAAAAAAAAAAAAAGAATTTGATCTCTTTCTGGACAGGCTGAAAAGTGGCTACTAGAGGTGGAATTTCCTTGGGTTGCATACCAAGTTTGTGAAAACTGTGAGTCAGGCTTTCCTCATGCCTCCAAAGGCACTTTAAAAAGCCTAGGAATTTTCTGTGGCTGTTTCTTTTATGTATTCATATTTACTAGAAGATCCTAATCAATCTGCCTTCCTCCAATGCCAGCCAAGTGCTCTGCAGAAGGTGACCTATCTCAAGGAACAGTCTGAATCTCCTTGCTGTTTTTCACTTATTTCTCCACTTGAGAGGCTAGGATAAGAAGTACAAGTAATTGTAACTGATTTATAGCTACAATGGGATAATTAAAATTTCTCCAAATCATCCTTCTCCCTGCATTTGTTTATATTTAAATTGGTTTGTTTATGCTATGCAACATCAGTTCTGAGCAAAATTGTACCATTGGCTGTTTTCCATTTGCTTCCTTCTACTTCCAGTTCCTGTGTAAGGAGTACCTCCTTTTCAGCACTCCTTCTTCCTCAGGAGCCTCTGTTTAAGAAATAAAACTCTAGCCAGCATGGTGGCGCACGCCTTTAATCCTAGCACTCAGGAGGCAGAGGCAGGCAGATCTTTGTGAGTTCAAGGCCAGCCTGGTCTACAGAGCGAGTTCCAGGACAGCTGGGGCTACAGGGAGACGGGGAAAAAAAAAGAAATAAAACTCTACGGAGTATGGCCTAAAGGCAGGCTAGCAGAACTGACAGTCTAATACAGTGAGGCCTTCAATGATTCACTGAAACTCTACCACTTAAATATTCCTCTTTGGAGATAACCAACCACTTTGTGATTGGACTTCAGGCTCATTCCTGGGGAAGGGTTACCATACCTGATACTATAAACCTGATCAAAATCCTATGGCTAGAGAGGGCATGGATCCAAGGGGGGAATTCACTCTTGTTGCATTAGATGAGCACGTTGTCAAGCTGCCCTCTAAATACTTTGTTCCCCAAAACTAACTGTTCCCCACCTGGGAAGCTCCTTTTTGTGGAGGGTGATTTTTAATACAGAGATTCATATGTCGTTAAAATGCTAATAATAAAGACAAATGAACACATGGGCTTAAATGAAACATCTGCACCACCCCCTCAGTGCCTGGGAACATCACAGAAGAGACAGAAGAATTTGAGAGCCAGGGGATGGGGAGGAGCATTACCAAACTCTGCCATCCAGACATACATAGCATTGCCTTTGCAAACATCAACACACATGTCTACACATGTCTGGGCCTTTCAACTTTCCACTGTGAAGTCTCAGCCCTTCTTGAGGAACTATGATTGTTAAAAGTTGCTATATGGTATAGCCAATTAGGGGACTAGATGAGAGGAAATGGTTCAGAAGGAAAGGAAATGAGATACCAGAGTATAATGGGTGTGTATGTGAATATAATCACAATACATAGCATATATGTGTGGCACTCAAAAATTAGATAACAAAAAGTGGGGGCTGGAAAGATGCCTCAGAAGTTAAGAGCACCAATTGGTCTTGTAGAGGACAAGGCTTGGTTCCCAGCACCCACATGGTGGCTAAGAACTGTCTTGGGCCAGGCATGATGGTGCACACCTTTAATCTAACCACTCGGGAGGCAGAGGCAGGTGGATCTCTGTGAGTTCAAGGCAAGCCTGGTCTACAAAGTGAGTTCCAGGACAGCTGGGGCTATAGGGAGAACGTGTCTCAAAATAAAGTATTCTTCACCTTGGCAAAATAAACACCCACATCACTATCCAGAATCGCCATAAAGCTCTTCTCAAAATATGCTAACAAATGGAGGTAAACTCATTCCTTCACTTTTTAAGCAAATTTTTGTTGGATACATCAAGTCAAAACATTTAAGTAAGACAGAGAACATGAAAAACAGCAGAGAGAATTAAAGAAGATTTTGAGTAGGTCATAGACTTAATACTTACTCTTGAATGTAGTGGAGGATATGAATGTACACATAAACATAAATAAGGACAGAGAGACAGCTATGGATCATATTAGAAAGGGTCTTGTTTGCCCTTTTGAGGGATTTGGAGCTTCATCTTGAAGATAAATGAGAACAACTGAAATGTGTCAAGTAGGCCAGTTGCATGATTAGATGTATGTTTTAGATGTATGTTTTAGAAAGGTTATTTCAGTAGTTACATTGATAATGTTGCACAAAACTAAGGATAGCATATAGATAGGATCCAAGTGAAAGACAAGGCCTTAGTTTGTTCAAGTTACATGGAAAAACCATCTTTAGTTAGAAGACATTGTAGGAACTAAAGTATAGATTATTTAAAAATCAATTGAGAGTAATCAGGTCTTATCAGGATACCCCAAGAGAATCTGTTTTTGTTTTTGGTTTTGGTTTTGACTTTTGGGTGCAAACTTTCTGTCTGTGGTCTGACATTGGCTCATTTCTAGTCCCTTAAGCCTAAAATACATACAGCTGGGAGATGACATATAAATACTAGCACTGAATTTTCTCCTATTTATAAAAACTTACCTGGAGTTCATATTTTTTTCATCTACTACCTTCTATCCTCTCCTTTATTTTTTTTTTGTTTTTGGAGGAATTATTTTATTGCTTATAAGAGGAAAGGCAAAGAAGGTGAATAAGAATGCATTTATCATGTGTAATAAAATAATATGTACTTGTTTGTAAAAGAATACTTCGACAATTTCATGTATGTACATGACGTATTTTAACCCTCCCCTTTGTTATTATTTCCCCACCAGTACAGAACCCCATTCTTCTTCCACAGACGTTCCCTTCGTACTTTAATATTTCTTTTTACTTGAGCAACTGGGTTTAATCAGGGTGCCTGTATGAGCACATTTGGAGGATTTATTTATTGGAGCATGATGGAAACACTATTAAAGAAAAGAACTCTTCCTCTGCTAGTAGCCACTCATTTCTAATAGGTCTCTGCTAGCTGTTAACACCCATGAAGGAACATTGCTTAGCTCTATTTTGTGCAAGACTTCTACTACGTACATCAGCTTCTTTGATTTCATGTGTACGATGGCAATCCCATGTCTGGGAGACTGTGCTGTAAATCACTCTTCCCTCATTTCTTAGCTCTTACATTCTTTCTGTCCCTTCTTTGAGCCTTGTAGCAAGGGATGCAAATTTTCCCAGTACAACAAAGATTTCACTTCAGGTTCTCGTCTCTTGTTACTTACAGCTGATTCTTCAGCCCCAGCTGACCAGAACCCACAGATTAAACAGTCCTGATGATCTCTGCTTCCCTTTGAAACTAGAAACATCACAAGCCAGGCCTCCATCTTCTATAAATCCTTCAGCAAAACTGCTCCAAGCTCCAAGCTCCACACAATCTTCAGGTATTCAATGATCTTCCCAGCCCAAAGTTCCAAATGCCTCCACAATTCTTCCCCAAAACACCAAGGTCAGGTCTGTCACAGCAATACGCCACTCTTCGGGTACCAATTTCTGTTCTAGTTTGTCTTCCATTGCTGTGACAAAACACTCTGACCGACACCAACTTGGGGAGGAAAGGGTTTATTCAGTTTACATCTCCTGGGTCACAGTTCATCACTTAGGGAGCCCAAGGCAGGAACTCAGGGCAGGAACCTGGAGGCAGGAGCTGAAGCACAGGCCATGGAGAAATGCTGTTTACTGGCTTGCTTCCCTGGCTCATGCCCAGCCTGCCTTCTTATACAGTACACAACAACCTGCCCAGGGTGGCACCACTCATTGTGGGCTGGGTCCTCCCACATTGTGGAGAATTGTCTTGACTGTCGAGCAGATGTGGCCACAGGCCAATCTAATGGAGCCAATTCCCCAATTGAGGCTCCCTCAGCCCAGGTGTGTCAAGTTGACACTAAAGCTATCCAGCACAATTACTTTTGAAAATTATCTATTTATATTGTTATTGATATGTGATAGGTGTACATATTTATGGAGTACAGGGTGTCAATTCAACACAGTTGTATAATATGCAATGATCAAGTCAGTATAAGTGGTATATCTACCTGCATAAACATTTAGCATTTCTTTAATTAGGCTCCTGCAAACTTCTTTTTTTCTAATTCTTTGAAAAATGTTCTGGAGGCTGGAGAGATAGTTCAGTAGTTAAGAGCATGTACTGCTCTTGCAGAGGACCTGAGTTCAATTACCAGGACCCACATCAGGCATCTTGCACTGCCTGTAGCTCCAACATCAGAGGATTTGGTACCTCCAGCTGCAGTGAGCACCCATACCATGTGCACATGCCATCCATATACACATACTTTTAAAAAGTAATAAGTAAACAAATAAAGAGTAAAAGATAAATGTTCTGAAGATCTTTTTCCTTTCCCAAGCATCTAAAATATTTTCCCTGTAGTGATGATTTCTAGTTCAAGCACCACTGTTACTCTCAGGTCCAGTGCCTAGAAAGCTGACATACAAGAGAAAGTGGAATAATACTTATATAGCCAATCTCTAACGCTTACAGGGAATGGTTACCCAACGTATATATTATGTGGGAAGTCTATTATCTAGTAATTTGCTTTGTATAAAATTGAAAACTATACAAATCGCTGTTGGGAACAGATATGGTCAATGTTTTACTAATGACTTGATTATCCAGAGATGGGCCAAAACTTCAATAGCTCTACCAGATAACACTGCCTATGAGGACACAATGCTCTTCATAAATGACTATGCTTAGTTCTTGCTTCATTTAGCCAATGTGAAGCCATGTTCTGGTTACCCATGGAGTTACTATGCTTTCTAATTCATTATGAGAGTTAAAATTTTGGACTTTATTCTAATATTTGCAAGGTCCTACATCTTGATCAGTTTCCACAGATTGTTCAATACAAGGATCCCAGGGATACTATGAGGAACTCTTGTGACAACTGTATAGAAATTTCTCTGTTCTGACACTTAAAACTAAATTCTGGGGATCTACCTTGGAAATCTAAGCCCTATAGTGTGTTATAAAATATAGCTAGGGCTGGAGAGATGGCCTAGCGGTTAAGAGCGCCGACCGCTCTTGCAGAGGACCCGGGTTCGATCCCCAGCACCCACATGGCGGCCGAGAACCGTCTGAAATTCCAATTCCAGGAGAACTCCAGTTCCGGGGGAATCCAACACCCTCTTCTGACCTCCGCGGCATTGCACGACATGGGTGCACAGACTTGCATGCAGACAGTACATTCATACACATACAGAAATAAATAAAATTTAAAAAAAAATAAATAAAATATAGCTAAAGGTCTTTCAAAGAGAGGATAAAAGCCCTGAACCTGGAGTAAGCAGCCCTGAGTTTACAAATGCCTTCCAGTATAGCTATTCAATCCACATTGCATACTGATTTGAAGATCAGTTTCTCTTTTCACAAAACAGGAATGCCTATATCAACTTGCCAGTTACAATGAATGAAACAGTTTGTGTACAGGATCTCGTATATAGCAGAAGATTAGAAAAAGCTGCATATATTTGAATGTATTCCTTATAACTACTATTTCTTACAAACAGGCTTGACTATCCATCAGAGTCCCATAGTAGGACTGATACAACTCTTCTGCTTTGGAGAACCTTTCAAAGTCTCATCCATCAATCTGTTTTTCTTAGAAGTTTTATGGCAACCTCTGAGAAAATTTGAACTGATCTAGAAATGTAATAGCTTCTTTTATCCACCTATTAAAGTCCTATTTGCAATTCAGGACACAAGTAAAGTGACAGTATTACTGAAAATCTTCTACATATGCTTTTAGATTTAATCTAGGTACTCGGGGAAAAGATTTCATTAAATGATGCTTGAGGTGCAGAAGAGATGGCTCAGTGCCTAAGAGCACTTCTTACTCTTGCAGAGGACCCCGTTTCAGTTCTCAATAACCACATGGCAGCTATCAGCCATCTTCAAGTGCTGTTCCTAGGAATCTGATGCCCTCTTCTGGCCTCTGTAGGCACTGCATACATGCAGGAAAAAACACTCATACACATAACATTTAAAAATTTTTTAAAATAATTGATTCTTGAGCTGAAATAGAAAGACCTAGTTGGGAATACCCTAGAGAAGAGGAGGAAAGAGAGTATTTAGGGTATAGGAGATATTTCTTGAGTTAATGAATCCTTATATTTACATACAAGTATCCAGTCACTACTCATCAAAGAAGCTTCTTTTGCAACAGACAGAGATTATCACAGAGTTCCACGATTGGTCTAGTTTTCTTTCAGTTTTTGTAATGTAGTTTATTGGAAAAGGTTAAAGAAAACCAGAAGGCCAGGGTAGCTAAACCACATATTCATAGAGCTATACTTCATTCATCTACAAGTGTTATTCTTTTTTGTTAATGGAGAAAAGATTTATTCGGCCTCACAGTCCAAAGGTATATATGGTACATCATGGTTGGGAACTCATGATAGGACCTGGAATAAGCTTATCCCATTAGATCTAAAACAGGAGGCAGAGAGCTATGAATGTAGCTATGCTGCTCTGTTCTGCTTCTCTGCTGATACAGTCTAGGATCCCAACTAGGGAATGGCGTCTCTCCACAATTCATGGGTTTTCCCACCTCTAACAACATAAGACTACATAAGCATGAACAAAAATCTCAGGTGATTTTAAATTTTGTAAAGTTGCCAATACAAACCATCACATAAGAGATACAGAAGAGATCTAATTACATCTTGCACTTCCATTTCGCAAAAACTGCTTGAACTGTACACCTAGGATTTCTGAATTTGTGTGCAAATAAATTATCCTTCAGAACAAATTACTTAAGTAAATACAGATTTCACTTCCCCATCCCAGAGTCCAGAGGAAATAGAATATCCTTCTGCCTTTTCCAAGACAGCAATCTCAGCAAATTCTCCCAACATCTTCACACACCTGAATAAGAATTGATAAAATACTGGTTTGTAAATTATTTATACAATTCTTCTTCTTTTCTGTTATTATTATAGTAAATTTTTATTGAAGTTTTGTGTATTTCATATGGAACATCTTAATCATCTTTATATACCCTTCCTCATTGTCACTCTCTCATATACGCCCCAATTGAATTTATGCATTCTGTCATGTCATTTGTGTTGAGGCCTATTCTGTCAAGTTAGTGTCCCCAGTTGTTCATCAGTGCAAGTTAATCCATCTACTGAGGACTAGTCAGCCTATCTATAGTCCCTCCCTTTAAGAAGATCAGCTTTTTGGGTGGGGTGGGGGCATGGAAAGAGAAGTAACTCTACATTCGATTGAGAAATAATAAATAAAAATTTAAAAAAAAACTCGTGGTTTGTTCTTTAAAAAAAAAAGAGAAATGATGTATGACCTACTTCTAAGTGGTCTACTTACTTTATCATTACTGTTAAATTTTTGGCATATGATATATCATTCATAATAAAAAGGAATCATTGTTGGGTGTGGTGGTGCATGCCTTTAATCCTAGCACT
This sequence comes from Rhizomys pruinosus, assembly GCA_009823505.1. NCBI lineage: Eukaryota > Metazoa > Chordata > Mammalia > Rodentia > Spalacidae > Rhizomys > Rhizomys pruinosus. The sequence goes on along the minus strand of VZQC01006682.1, from coordinate 3,155,214 downwards.
TGGGAGGCAGAGGCAGGTGGATCTTTGTGAGTTCAAGGCCAGCCTGGACTACAGACTGAGTTCCAGAACAGCTGGGGTTACAGGGAGACCCTGTCTTGAAAAGATAAAAAAATAAAATAAATAGATAAAAATAAATAAATAAAAATAGAAAAAGGAAAACAAAAAGATCAGCTTTTCCTCACCCAGGAGTAATCAGCTGCCAATAGTCCTGCAAAGATTGGAGCTTGCTGCCCATTTCCACAGTTCTGTGCTGGGTTTTGACTGCTTGAATTTGCATGGGTTTTGTGCATGCTAACACCATTGCTGTAGGTTCATATGAGCAAGGTCCCAGAGGCCTGTAGGACTCTATTTCCATATAATCATGCACCTCCTCCCTGGTTTTTACAATCTTTCCACTCCTTCTTCTGCAATTGTTCCTGAGCCCTGAATAGGTGGAGTTTAATATAGGAGTGCTGTCCAAGGACCCACACTCTACAGACTCCTATTCTCCACACTTGGGCCATTTGTGTCCTTTTATGTTTATGACCCTCTGTTGCATGAAAGAGCTTCATTGATGAGAGTTGACAGATGCATTAATGTTCTCTCTACCTGCTGTTCCACTATGTTCTGTGAGCCTTAGCTGTAGAGGCTCCATTGTAGATGTGTCACTTAGGTTTGGGGAATTGACTGACAGTCTCTATGTATGACTAGCTATGGAACTCTGTAATAATCTCTATCCATTGAATATCTATCCTTTGATGAGTGTTAACTTGGATACTTGTCTTTAAATATAAGGATCCAAACGCATTTTGGAAACAACAACAACAACAGAAAAGACTGCATCAAAGAACTGACTGAAACAGTGAACTTCTGCTCAAAACAGTCAACTTCCCCATGGAAAATATTGAGAATGACTAAGAGATGGAAAGCATGTCTGGCAGAATGCATGAGCTCTGGCGGGGTGGGGGAATGAGACGGGAAAAAGGGTCTAAGATTTGTTAAAAATAAATAAATAAATAAAATTATGTGAAAAAAAAAAGAAAATTTTTTTTGATTTTATGATTTCTTAAAAAGAATAAAAAAGATCCATACTTTCCATACATTAAGAAATTATATTTGTCCACATAGCAGGAGAAAATATTCACTAGTACACATCAAACAGAGGATTAACATCCACAATATACAAAGAACTCAAAAAACAAGGAATCAAGAAAACAAGTGACCCAATTAAAAGATGGGCTATGGGGGGCTGGAGAGATGGCTCAGCTGTTAAGGAGTGACTGCTCTTGCAGAGGACCGGGTTTGATCCCAGCACCCACATGGTGGCTAAGTACCGTCTTTAAACTCCAGTTCCCAGGATTCCGACACCCTCTTCGTGACCTCCACACATTTCATGACAGGGGTGCCACACAACCTACATGCAGACAGTAACTCATACACAGAAAAAATAATAAAATAACAAAAGATGGGCTATGGATCTGAATGGAAAGTATCCTTAAAAAGAAATAAAGATAGCTAAAAACATCTTAAGCCAGGCGTGGTGGCACCGACCTTTAGTCCTAGCACTTGGGAGGCAGAGGCGGTGGATCTCTGTGAGTTCGAGGCCAGCCTGGTCTACAGAGTGAGTTCCAGGACAGCCGGGGCTACAGGGAGACCTGTCTCAAAAGACAAAAAAAAAAAAAAAAAAAAAAGAAATCTTTTTTTTTTTTTTTTTTTTGAGACAGGTCTCCTCTGTGCTCAGCTCCGGCTGCGGAACTCACTCTGTAGACCAGGCTGGCCTCGAACTCACAGAGATCCACCTGCCTCGGCCTCCCAAGTGCTAGGATTAAAGGCGTGTGCCACCACGCCCGGCATTTATTTTTTCTGTGTGTATACAATGTACTGTCTGCAATAAGTTTGTTGCACCCGTTGTGCAAGCCGTGGAGGTCAGAAGAGGGTGTCGGATTCCCCTGGAACTGGAGTTCTCCTGGAATTGGAGTTTCAGATGGTTCTAGGCCGCCATGTGGGTACTGGGGATCGAACCCGGGTCCTCTGTAAGAGCGGTCGGCGCTCTTAACTGCTAGGCCATCTCTCCAGCCCCTCGCCCCCCAAAAAAGAAACATCTTAAAAAGTGATCAATACCATTAGTAATTAGGGAAATGCAAATTAAAACCAGTTTGAGATTACATCTTACCCCAGTCAGAATGACTAAGATCAAGAGAACAAATGGTACCAAATGCTGGAGAGGATGTGGGAATGGGGAATGCTCATTCACTGCTGGTGGGATTGCACTGTGAAGAACTCTTAAACTAAAAATGAACCTACCAGCCAGGGTTGGTGGCACACACCTTTAATCCCAGCACTCAAAAGGCAGAGGTAGGTGGATCTCTGTGAGTTCAAGGCCACTCTGATCTACATAGTGAGTGCCAGGCTAGCTGGGAGTAAAAGGAGACCCTGTCTAAAAAAGACAAAAAAAAAAAAAAATGAACCTACCATATTACCCAGTTATACTACTCCTTGGCATATACCCAAAGGACTCATCCTACTGCAGAGATGTTTGTTGCTATTCTTCTCACAATAGCTAAGAAACTGAAGTAACCTTAGTGTGTCCCAACTGATGAGTGGATAATGAAAATGTAGTAAATTCATACAATTAAGTTCTACTCCATGGCAAGGAAAGGTGAAATCATGAAATTTGCAGGTAAATGGATGGAACTAGAAATTGTTATACTAAGTTAAGTAACACAGATTCAGGAAAACAAATGATATATGTTCTCTTTCATTTGTGAATCCTAGCACCCAATCCTTATATGTGACTATATATCCTGATGTAACTGCAGGATCCAAGAACATGGAAAGGAAGCAGGGAGGTAAAAGGGAGGAACCTGAGAGAGAACAGTAGGAAGAACAGCAGGAGATACCAGTTACTAAGGAGGAAATGGGTAAAATAGGAGTATTTAATTGGGAGAGGGAGAACAAGAGTTATTCAAGGAACTATGCGGGGGGGGGGTAAAGGGGAAGAAGGAGCTCAAGAGGTGGGGGACCATAGGAGACAGTTATTATCAAGAGAGAAATGGGGATAATGGGGGTACTTTACCTGAGGTGGGTATAGAAGGAGGTTTAGAGAGGAAGAGAGAAGAGAGAGATAAATAATGCCAAGCTAGTATAAAAAACTGGAGGGAATTATATTAGTCCAAAATGTACTGAAAAATTACAGATCTAATATCTCAACATGAGTCCATGTGTATAGCTGAAGGCTACATAACAAGAAAAAGTGCCAGACACAAGAAAACTTCTTTTGAGTTGTTGGCCACAATAGTACAAAAGACTTCTCAAATCCTACAGTCTATTGCCATAGCCCTTGTTTGCTTCTCAGAACTTGAAGTAAGAAACTATTGCTGAAGGTAGCATAAATTCAGACACAGAATTTGGAGCAATAGGGCAGGAACTGATATGGAAGTCACTTCCCCTGAAGGCTATCTCTCATAGTTTACATAAGATGCTAAGGGAGAACATCAATTGATGGTCTGGCCTCAGCTTTATAATAATAAAGGCCTAATAATCACACCAATGACTGGCATAGAAAAGTATATTCGGGAAACAGCGGCACTTCTATCTTTGGGGTAATCAGCAGCTACCTAACTGGATGTAAAGTCCACTCAATGGGAGGAAACTCATGTGTGGTACTGTAAACATACCTAAACACACATGGCTAAAGAGGTCATAGATCTCAGAGAAAACCCAAAGACTGTAATATTCCTAGACAATGTAATTTCTTTTTTTTTATTAATTTTTATTTATTTCTGTATGTGTACAAATGTACTGTCTGCATGCAAGTCTGTGCACCCGTGTCGTGCAATGCTGCGGAGGTCAGAAGTGGGTGTCGGATTCCCCTGGAGCTGGAGTTCTCCTGGAATTGGAGTTTCAGACGGTTCTCAGCCGCCATGTGGGTGCTGGGGATCGAACCCGGGTCCTCTGCAAGAGCGGTCGGCGCTCTTACCCGCTAGGCCATCTCTAGAGCCCCGTAATTTCTTTTTTAATAACATACTTTTATTGATGTTTTGTGTATTTCAGATATCATTTTTCAGTTCAATTTAGACATATTCCTCTTTCCTTTCCCCCACCCCACCCCAGATCATGCATTCTGCCATACATGTCCTGCGTCTTTCTCTCAGTCTTAATTTTTTAATTTATTTTTCTCTATGTATATGAATGTACTGTCTGCATGCAGGTCTGTGCACCTGTGGTCTCGGATTCCCCTGGAACTGGGACGGTTCTCAGCTGCCATGTGGGTGCTGGGGATCGAACCCGGGTCCTCTGCAAAAGCAGTCGGTGCTCTTAACTGCTAGGCCATCTTTCCAGCCCTCTCTCAGTCTTTTTAAAGTTTTTCTCTGCAAAGATTTATTGTTTGGGGCAGAATTTAACTATATCAGTCCATTCTTTGTTGTTGTCTTACTAGAAGGTTTACTACACCATCCATACCTGGAACACTTTGTCTCTGTATCTTCTTTGTGCTGCAAAACACAGGTCTTCTGCATTCTCAGAACCTCTATACATGTTCTCATTTTACTTGGGGATTTGCTATCACATATGGAACATGGTACTTGGCACACATTTTGGACACAGGATTTGGAGCAATGGAATTGGAATTGACCTGGAATCCTCCTCCCTGAAATCTAGATCTCATATTTTTGAGGACATTATGCAAGCTGCTAAGGTAGAAAATCAATCGATGGTACAATCTCATTGGTGCAGTAGTGTCACTTTTATTTAGGTGATAACCAGCAGCTACTTAATTGTATTTAAAGCCCACTCAATGGGAGAAGACTCATATGTGGCACTGTAAACATAGCCAAATACACATGGGTGGAGAGTTCATAGACCTTAGAGAAAACCCCTAATCTGTTATATCCATAGACAAATGTAATTTCTTACTATATGCTAAATATGGATCCTTAGATTTATAGGCAAATATACCAGTCACCACTCATGGAAGAAGCTTCTTTTGTAACAAAGAGAGACTCTTACAGACTGGTCACATAGATAATAAGTGTCTGTGAGAGGCCCAATCCTAACTGACACACTTGCAACTGGACATCTACATCTAGGGAACAGAAAATATAGTGGAACAAAATGTAGAGAGAATACTAATGCATCTCTTAACCTGTCATCAGTGAAACTTCCTCATGCAACAGAAAGCAATGATCTTAAGTGCCCACAAAGTAGGCAAAGTGTAGAGAATAAGAGATCGTGGAGTACAAATCCTTGGGTAAGACTTCTACATTAAATTTCACCCACCCAGGGCTCAGGACCATTGCAGAAGAGGACTAAAAAGATTTAAGAGCCAGGGGAGGAGGTGGATAACTGTTCTAGTTTGTCTTCAATTACTGTGACAGAACACTTACCAATACCAACTTGGGGGAGGAAAGGGTTAATTCATCTCACATCTACTGGGTCACAGATCATCACCGAGGGAGCCCAACATAGGAACTCAGGGCAGGAACCTGGAGGCAGGAGCTGAAGAACAGGCCATGGAAAAATACTGCTTACTGGCTTGTTCCCCTGGCACATGCCCAGCCTGTTTTCTTATGCAGTACACAACAAACTGCACAGGGGTGGTATCACCCACAATGGGCAGGGCCCTCCCACATTGCTCAACAACAGCAACAAAATACTCAACAGACTTGGCCACAAGCCAGTCCAATGGAGACAATTACCCCAATTGAGGCTCCCTCAACCCAGGTGTGCCAAGTTGACACTAAAGCTATCCAGCACATCTGACCTCTTGTCAACTTGACACACAAAACACATCACTGTCAAAGTACAACCTTTCCATTTCTTGTCCCCAAGATATGATACTAACATAAATATCACAACATAAAACAGTACAACCTTAAAATCCCCATAGTCTTTTAAAAATCCAAACACTTAAAAGTTCACAGTCTCTTTTAGAAGTCTCTCAACTGTGGGCTCCTGTAAAATCCAAAACAACTACTGTCTTATTTCAAAGGAAAGAATCAGGCACACCTAAGCAAAACCCATGTCCAGCAAAGTCTCTCAAGCCTGCACATTTGTGATTCACTCATAATCTTCTGGGTTCCAAAGGGTTACAAGAGCTCTACTTCTCCACAGAATACACGACTCATCTCTCAGGCCCAAGCCAGCTCCATTCCACACCTGCTGCTGCTCTTGGTGGTCATCCCATGGCTCTGGAATCTCCAAAAAGCTGAGGTCTGCACTGAAACTGAGACTGCACCTTCACCAGTGGGCTCTTCTGACCTCTCCTGGTGCAAAGCTTCTGCTTCTCTTCATGACCCCTGCAATCCTGGAGTCTTCACTGCAAAGGAGGTGCACTTTCACCAATGGCCTTTCCTGGCCTCTCATAGTGCCAAGCTTCAGCTGCTCTCTGTGACCCCTTCACATTTTCAACACAAGAAACATATGGGAGACTCATACACATTACCAAGTCCTGCTTCTGGCTTGATATGGAGGCTAGGGTGCCCTCTGGATCACAGCTTCACTGTGTTGACACTGAGGACATTCTTCCCAGATTTCACCACAGTGATGCTGCTCTCTTGTTACCTACAGCTGATTCTTCAGCAGCCCCAGCTGCCCAGAATCCACAGACTCCCAACTCTACAACCCTTTCAGCATAACTGTTCTGAGTTCCACAGCAACAAACTCTAAGCACTCAATGGCTTTTCCAGCCCCAAATTAAAATGCTTCCACAATCCTTCCCAAAACATTATGGTCAGTTCTGTCACAGCAATACCCATGCTCCTGGTACCAGTTTCTGTTCTACTTTGTCTTCAATTGCTGTGACAAAATACTGACCAATGCCAACCTGGAGAGGAAAGGGTTTATTTTGCTTACATCTCCCAGGTCCCAGCTCATCACTCAGGGAGCCCAAGGTAGGAACTCAGGGGAGGAACCTGGCAGCAGGAGCTGAAGCACAGGCCATGGAGGAATTCCTGTTACTGGCTTGCTCCCCTGACCCCTGCTCAACCTGCCAGGGACCCTTTAAACATAGCTAAGTTTTTATCAAGTTAGGTGGAGTTTGTTATATTACTGGTGCAAATCACTGATCAGTAATATTAAGATTAAATTGATTTTCTGTAAATTGCAAGGTGTATTAAGTGTTTGAAATTGTATATATTTATAATTATTTAGTTATTTACAAATTTGCTTTAACAATAAAAATACTAAAAGGTAAAATAAATGGAGCTGGGGATATAGCTCAGTGGTTGACTATTTGCCTGGCATAGGCATGTCCCTTGGTTCAGTCCCCATTTTACAGATAAGGACACTGAGGCACACAGAACAAATTTGCCCTAGAAAGGTTAAATTACAACTAATATGAGATAGACTCACAACTCAAACATAGACCTGTCTGGTTAGAAAGTCTATACCTGGATTCCCTTCAGCAATAACTACTATTTTTCCAGTAATCAGTTAAAATGAAAACACAGGGGAAGAGACACCTGATGCATGTTCTCTAGGCTTTTAGACAATATGGAACAGTTCTTTCAGCCACATAAATGAGAAATACAAGAAAAGTGTTAATGTAAAATTAAGGGGATGGGAGGCAGAGGCAGGCAGATCTTTGTGAGTTCAAGGCCAGCCTGGTCTACAGAGTGAGTTCCAGTACAGCTGGGGCTACAGGGAGACCCTGTCTCAAAAAGACAAAAAAACAAACAAACAAACAAACAAACAAAAAAACCCAGAATGCCTCTCAACCCCCATCAAAGAAGCTTCTTTGTGCAGTAGATGGCAATTAACACAGTGACCACAACTGGTCAACATGCAGAGAGTAAAAGATTGAAGACTCTTTAGCCCTAAATGGGACATCTACATCACACTCCTCCTAAGGCTCAGAGATCATTGCAGAAGAGGAAGTGGAAAGATTGTAAGATACAGAGGTTGTGGATGACCTCAACAAAACAGTGCTTAGCTGCACATGAACTCACAGTAATTGTAACAGGATGCACCAGTCCTGCACAAGCTCACACCAGACAAAACCCCAATATGATTTACCACCTTAACTGAGAAGCTATAGGCAATTGATGACTTCTGGGGGAGGGAGGATCAGTATTCTTCAGGGATGTAGGACATGAGAAGCTACCCATGCTCCAGTATATGGCCCTAAATCCATATACTGGATGCCGCATACAAACAGCATTAAGTGGACTCAGTGAGTTAAAGGATGTAGAGCACATGAAGTTTGATGGGAAAAGTGGTGGGGAGAAGGAATTGTAGGGGAGAGAATGTGATTGGTTTTGAACAAAACACATTATATGCATGCATGAAATTTTCAAACAAAAAGGAGGAACAAAGGGCAGGGAATGCCATGGGAAAATGAGAACAGACTACAGTTCTGTCTAGTATGCTATCGGCATTGTTGTAAACAAGCAAGATATTAGCCCCCCCAATTAATAAGCCTAGATCAAGTACTATAAAGCCAAAAATGACCAGCAAAAGAAGCAAGCCATAGCTGTCCACCAACAAGTAAGTGGATAAAGAAACTGTATGTAGCTAAACACACACACACACACACACTGGAATTTTATTCAACCTTAAATAAGGGTAAAATTGAGGATTGAGAGATGGCTCAGCACTTAAGTGCACTTGCTACTCTTTCAGAAGATCTGAGGGTGTTTCTCAACACCACGGTGTGTAGTCACCAAGTGCCTGTAACTCCAGTTCCAGGGGATCCAACTTCCCCTTCTGCCCTCCATGTGTACATACACAAAACACATATGAATATAAATCATTTAAAACAAAAATAAAAATAACTCTTTAAAGAAAAAAGAGCAAAAGTATGTCATTTTCAGAAAATTTATGGGACAAAAGATCATCATGTTAAAAGAAATAAGCCAGATTCCAACAAATATCATGTTTCTTTCTCATATTCAGAATCTAGATCATATATATATATATATAACATGGGGTTAAGGGTGTGCATTACAGTATTTGGGGAAAGGAAAGAGACTAAGGGGTGGGGGAACAAGAGAGTGTAATGAGGTAAAACAGAAAGACAAATGTCATATTTCCTCCATGACATGAATGCCAAAGGCAGACTATTTGGGGAGGAGGTAATTGATATGAGCAAAGGACAAGTATATACATATATGAAAATGTCAGAATGAAACCCATTACTTTATACACTAATCAAAAACAAAAGAAAAAAAATTAAAGAAGGAAGCTAAAGAGCAAGATACATGTGTTCGACTAAAGTTTTAGCCTATGAGAGGCTCACTTTGGGGGGGGACAAAAAACAGGCAGGAGCTTCTGGAACTGACACTTTATGAATTCATGGAATAATAGACCTCACAGAGGATAAAACCTCTGGTATGTAAAAATAAATGGCAAAAATTAAAATAACCAAAGCCTATGCCTCTTCCACAATAAGGTTGCCAGTCCATAGATAGTTATAAGAATTAAATGACTCCCACAAATCAGGCCTCACCATTCTTGCCTTGACCTCCTTCCTCATGGTCTCTCCAAAGCCTTTAACAGACTTGGACGAGGACCTAACATCTTTTTTTTTTTTTATCTTTCCAAGACAGGGTCTCCCTGTAGCCCCAGCTGTCTTGGAACTCACTCTGTAGATCAGGCTGGCCTTGTACTCACAAAGATCTGCCTGCCTCTGCCTCCCGAGTGCTGGGATTAAAGGTGTGAACCACCACACCTGGCATACATCTTTCTAAAGAATAGTGGCATACGGAAGCTTTTAACCAACTGGCCCAACCTTGTTGCCACCCATCAACCATCCAGATTGGTCAAGCTCCCACTTATTCATCTTCCACTGTCTCAGGTATCTCTGAGAAAACCCAGGCAATACTTTCCATGGTAAACTAGAAAATTATAAGAGTTCTAAAACATATCTACTCATTAAAATCACCTGTGAACTTCAAAAATCCTGAAGGTCTGGTAAGATCCTACACCTATTATGTCAGAATCCCCAGTAATGATACTCAGGCAACTACAATAGTTGAAACTCCCCAGGTGATTCCAATGTTCAGCCAAGATTGAGAACCACTGGCAAAGAATTTCCTTCAACCACCACTAGCTATACTGACACAGCGATTTCCAAATTTCATGTTTGTAGGAACATCCTGTAGCACTTGCTAAGATCCTACCCCCAGAGAGTTCATTTTTGAGCCTGTTTCCAAGAGTTTACATTCTTAACAACCATTCCAGATCATTTCACTGCAAATTAGCAGTAAGCCACATTTTTGTGAAATGTTGCATTACAAGGGATAGAGGTGTCAAGGGAATGGAAGGTCTCTGTTCCTTTAAGGCTTGATGGGGGAATTTCCTTTAAAGGTGCAGAGCTGCTCAGGTTAAGGCTACTTCCTTTCAATCTATTGAACTGGGTGTAGTCCTCAGTCCTGGAATGGCCTCTCCTCTTAGATTACCTCAGCCTTCTTAAGAAGTGCTTTATTCCTACCACTGGCGAGTGAAACAGTGTTCTGCCTTGCCCCACTTGCTGTTTATGTTTGTTTTCATGCTAAGAAGCTTAGTGAGGAGACTTGCTTTGTGCCGGAAAGATTCTCCCACAGGAAGCAAGATAAGGTCTGCCTTCCTGCCTTGGTTTTATTTCTTGCCTCTGCTCCTTGGTATAAGGGGTCAGAGTGATGTCCTTTGGGCTTGGTTTGGAATCTGAGGACAAACACCAAACTTTTTAAGATGGCTCTTCTCACTATTCTCAGAATTCTTCTTTGTGGACTGATGATTTTTGTGGACCAGGAAGTTCAAATGGCAAAGGTAGGGAGGACCTCCACTGCCTTCCTTGCTGAAGAACCTACATCACCCCTGATTCAGGAGCTAGCAAAAGAAGCGCCTGGCGAGGAGGTGAAGCTATGGCCTCAAGGGTATCCCCTGCAATACATGGTGAAGTTGTACCAGCGTTCTGCTGACCTGCATGGGCACCCCAGGAAGAACCGTACAATCGGGGCTACGATGGTGAGGCTGGTAAAGCCCTCGGCCAAAGCAGTAAGGCTTGTCAGAGGTGAGTTCTTATGCCCCCATACAGCCCTACAGGAGAGAGAAGTAGAGAAGAGAGTAAAGTGGTCTGGATTTACTGTCAGGCCTGCCTGGTGGGGGAATTGTTTGCTTAGATGTGGTTTTCAAAGGACAGAGAGCTTGTGAAAAGCAGGCTCCAAGCCTGTTTCGCTTAGGAGCCCCAATTTAAGAAAAAATTGCTTTAGGACCTACCAAGCTCTTTCCCAGGCCACAGGACAGCTAAGTACTATATCAGCCCCTTTATTTCATAGCTTGTTATACCTCTGAAAACAGTTTGAGACTAGCAGCCACAGATGAAGGATAAAATAGTGAATGTGGTGTTTGGCCCTTTGAAGGAAAAGACTAAAAGATACCAAGTTAGGAAAAAATGCATGGCCTCAGACAGGACAGAAACAATCTAACATCTGAGGGACAATAGATATGATTCTATGATCCCTCTGTTATTGTACATAATCCTAATGACACAACTATCATTTGTTGGCCTGGGACAATTAGCTTAATTTTAAAGATAAGAACAACAGAGGTTAAGTAACTTCCAAATAGTCCATAGTGGCTGGTAGAGATGAAATTTAAACTCTAGACCTTCTTATTCAAAAATCTGTTATCTTCTCAAGTCTTTAAATGCACTATCCCAAATATACTAAGCACTTATATACCAAGTACTGTTTGATCCAAGTTGCTCCTTTGGGATTTAGGTACCATGTGTGCCTGGGAATTTTCTTTGCCTGATCATAATGGATTCAGTTTGAATATCTGTTTCAAGAGAGCACCGGATGCCTGTAGGATAGGGGTATCTATGAGAAGTAGATAGTTATCAACTTCAAAGAATTCTTGGGAACCTAATGAGATCAATATGAGGCTTTCACTAGTCTGAGATGCCAGAAGACAGGATTCACTCTCCCTCTTTCAAATAAAACAACGAATATTCTCCTAGCTATCCTTACTGTTAGCTTAAGGTGTATTGGGAGTTGAAATACAAATGTGTCTTAATCCTTACCACTACCAGAGGAGGTTGGTAGTACAATCAATTTTGTAACTTTATAAAAATGAAGCTCTGAAGAGCTTCACTAATACCACACAGCTAGTAAGTAGTAAAGGCTGATACCAATTAGGTTCTGAGGCTCCAGAGTCTGTAATTTCAACTACTATACCACAATGAATTCTCAATAGATTTTAATTGAGCACCAGGTAGTGTATTTGGGTTTGATATATAGAGGAAAGTAACTGCTTCCCTAGCCTCTAGGATTTCCTAGTGCCGATAATGGATAAACAGTCACATAGTGCTGTTACAGTTTGAGTGCTTTGGAGGGGTTAAGCAAGAGGGCTTCCAGGATTCCAAAGAATGGCTCACACTGCTCATAGGGAGAAAAGCAAAGCAGGGAGAATGTTAGAAGGCTTCAACAAAGCAGCAATACTGTAGATGGTACTTGAGAAAAGAGTGAGGAAACTCCGCATATAAGCAGTGAAGAATATTATTTAGGAAAGAGAAAATGGCTTAGTGTGTAGAGACAACCCCTACTCTCATAGAACATACTTCTCATGTGGGAACTAAATGAGCAGTTAAGTAATTGCAAATTGTGCCAAGAAAAATAGCAAATAGCAGTGAATCATCCCTTTCCATAGGGTTATCAGAGAAGGTATCTTTGAATACAACACATTTGAGCTGAGGCCTGTAAGAAATATGAGAAAAAAATATCATATTAGGCAGAAGGAACAACACATGCAGAGACCTAGAAGGTAGAAACAAACATGCCCCAGTTGAAGAAAAATATTAGTGGGACTAGAGCCTTATGAGGACTGTGGAAAATAGCAGGGCCTTGTAGGCCATGAGAAAAGAATCTTGGATTCATTCCTAAGTGCAGCAGAAAGCTGCACAAATCAAATCTGCACAGACGATATGAGACTTAAGAGGATGATGCCTGGAATTGTAAGTATCCTGGGCTGACTGGGACCTACTGGCATCTAGAGGCTGTGGAAAGTATCCAGAAGTAGATGTCAGGTTCAGTCACACAGGATTTGTGAGTCACCCCTTCCCTTGAAAAGTTCTGAGCAGACCCTTCTGGCTCAGGTCCTCTGCAACCCCACCCTCCTTCAGGAAACATGTGATATAAAGGCCTGAAAGGAAGGGGAAGTTCCTCACCAGACAGCCTGCTGCTAGAGGTTTGGGTCTAATTGCTTTTCAGGGTGGACCAGGTGTAGTGAATAACTTGAGGATGCAAATACATGTATAGCTTGAGTCGCCTGTGAATAATATCTAGTGCCCCAAAGCTCGAGGGTGTGTCAGACATGAGCTGCAATGTGAATTTCTAAATGTACTTTAAAATACTAAGGTAGTAAAAGAACTTGTTAAAGTGCCAGTCCTCCAAAAGAATTTTAGACTTTCGCATTCAGTAGAAAAGGAAGATAGCCAGGCGTGGTGGCGCATACTTTTAATCCTAGCACTCGGGAGGCAGAGGCAGGAGGATCTTCGTGAGTTCAAGGTCAGCCTGGTCTACAGAGTGAATTCGAGGACAACTGGGGCTACAGGGAGACCCTGTCTCGAAAAAAAAAAAAAAAAACAACAAAAGGGAAGGTTAGGGGCATAATATTTAAATACCTACTAAGATTTTAGAACACCAGAGAAGGCTTTTTCCTGAGATGGCCTGTTTTTTGTAATCTGCTCTTAATATTTACCAGGCAGTTCAGAGCTCTTCAGGCCAAGCCTTCCAGACCTTTGGCCACACAACACCTTGGATTAAAGCTCCTGAACACTATGTCACATGCAGCTTTGAGCATGTTTCTCCCCAATAAAAATGTTCATGTAATCAAGTTATTTATTGAAATGGTATTTAAAGAAATGGTTGTAAAATGAATGGGCCAAACCTGAGGAAAAGGATGAGATTGACCTAAAAGGGAAATGGCCAAAGAAGGAAAAGAAGATACTAGACAGGTTCTTGAGGTTGATGGAAGGCAGAAATATAAATATGGTAAAAATAGTTATCTTCACTACTGTGTAACAGATTAAATTATTTTGTGGTGTTTTTGTCTGGGGCTTCAAAATAATGGCTGGCATACTGCATATTGGATTTTTGCCCTAAAGCTGCATCTGTACAGTGATGTGGCACCAGAATCCTTTCATGTTTTAATGTGTGTGTGTACTGTCTGCATGTAGCTAGGTGCACCCATGTCGTGCAATGCTGCAGAGTCAGAAGAGGGTGTCAGATTCTCCTGGAACTGAAGTTAAAGACGTTTCTTAGCTGCCATGTATGTGCTAGGAATCAAACCCAGGTCCTCTGCAAGAGCAGTCGGTGTTCTTAACCACTGGGCCATCTCTCCAGCCCCCATAATCCTTTCTTAATCCATGTGAGTCTCAATAGTTAAGTGGTCACCTTTACTAGTCAACCAATATAATTTTACATATGATATATATATATATATATATATATACACACACAAAATGTTATAATTAAGTTTTCACTGTGAATGATCCAAAAGTAGGACAGATTTATGCTTAATGTTCAAATTTTAAGGTTCAAGTCTTAATTTTACAAGGTGCTGAAAGTACGTACTCTTTTTCAGCTGAGGGATATAATCCAGAACCTTGTTTATGCTAATCCGAATCCCCAGGCTTGGCTTAGGCATACTTTAATATAGCTTCTGTGAACATCAATTTCCTATGTCTACAAAATGGTGACAGCTAACTCATAAAACTATTAAGAATTAAAGAGTCAAGCTATGGGTGGTAGCACACACTTTGATTCTACACGCAGGAGGCAGAGGCAGGTGGATCTGAGTTCAAGGCCAACCTGGTCTACATAGTGAGTTCTAGAACAGCTGGGGCTACAGGGAAACCCTGTCTCAAAAAATTAAAGAATCTATACACGTACTAGGTGGTACACTAATAAATGTTCAGTAAATGATAGTATTATGTTAATTTCAGAGCCAATTGTAGCTATCAGTTTATAAGGGATCCTCATGGAGGAGGTAAGAAATGACCTTCTCTGTTCTCATCTGTGCAGGTCCCTGGCGTGTACAGACCCTGGACTTTCCTCTAGCATCAAACCAGGTATCATACCAACTAATCAGAGCCACTGTGGTTTACCGCCATCAACTTTATCTACTTCATTGGCGTCTCTCCTGTCATGTGGAGACCTGGATCCCAAAATGCCCAACCAACCACTTTCCCTCTTCAGAAACAGGTCACTCAAAGCCTTCTCCCATGTCAAAAGCCTGGAAAGAGATGGATATTACACACTGTATTCAGCAGAGGCTCTGGAACCACAAGGGACGCAGAACCCTACGCATCCGTTTCATGTGTCAGCAGCCTAAAGGCAATGAGTTTCTTGAGCCTCAGTGGCACAGAAATCCATCCTTGGACACTGCCTTCTTGCTACTCTATTTCAATGAGACTCACAAGAGTGTTCAGAAGGCAAAACTCCTAAGAAGCCAAGAGGACTTAATTGAAAGGGAATCTTCTCCTCTTTTGCGGACTGCCCGGGAAGCATGCAGTGTTGCACCTGATGTTCCTTGTCCTTCTCAGAGACATGCTGGGTCTGTAAATAACCAATGTTCCCTCCACCCTTACAAAGTCAGCTTCCAACAACTAGGCTGGGATCACTGGATCATTGCTCCCAGGCTCTATACCCCAAACTACTGTAAAGGAGTCTGTACTCAGGTGCTACCCTATGGTCTCAATTCCCCCAACCATGCCATAATTCAGAGTCTTGTCAATGAATTAGTGAATCACAGTGTGCCTCAGCCCTCCTGTATCCCTTATAAGTTTCTTCCTATGAGTATCCTTCTGATTGAGACAAATGGGAGTATCTTATACAAAGAGTATGAGGGTATGATTGCCCAGTCTTGCACATGTAGGTAACCGCGAAGTTAGTTACCATACGTTTCCCAAAAAATTGCAGAAAAGTGTAAAGCAATATTAGTGTTAAGGCTGCCAGCGATCTTCTATCAAATCTACAGGTTCTATTCCTTTTTTGTAAACCACAAATACTGTGTTTATGCTTAAAACATAGGAACACTTTAATAAATTAATCTATGATTACATCTTAATATTTTAAAATAAATAATGGTTAAGATAATATTTTAAATTAAGTCTCTTCCCCTATTTGTGAGCTCCTTGATTTCTAAAAATGTTTCTGATATCCTAGCATGGACCAGTACAATTCAAGTAGTCAGAGACCTCAGTACTTAAGAGCACATCCCCAAAGGAACATTTTCTTAATTTTGTCTTTTTACATTGTGACTTTAACAGACAAAACACTAGTCCATGGTAGTAGATCATGTGGGATCCTAGAGATGAATTTCTTCTGAAGTCACCTGTTTCATGTGTCTAGTGGGGCTCTTCTGGGCATGGGTCTCAGGAAGATGAACTTACTGTTGAGGGTGGGGAGGTGTTAAACACTCCCTTGGACTAAATGTTGCTAGTACTGTGGTAGTTTGGATTTCCATCTTTCCTTGTTTTGTGTGATGCTGAAGATAGTAAGCACGTGCTCTAGCACTATGCTGTATTACCAGGCCACTATTGACTCCTTTATACTTTTCTCTACCGTATTTAAGTGTTGGGACTATATTGTCAATAAATGATAACTTTACTTATTAAAGAGAATCTTGAATGCTTTGGAGACTGGGAGAGAGTATTCTCATGGCAGTCTGTTAGGTAGCCTTTCACCCCTTACATACTGTAGTATAACTTTCCTCACTGAAAAGAGTAAGAGTGCAAAGAGTCATTTGAAGGTTTTTACCTGTGTCAACTGTGTTCTGAATGACTACAGCTGAGAACCCAATGTCTTTTAAACACAAAAACATGGCATTGAAATTTTGTGCTACTGAATACCTCAATATTTGTATATCCATTTATTTATATTTTCCTTAAGAATGTAATCATATGTACTTTGTATATAAAGTTATATAATTTTGAAATCACACAAATCATAAAATATTAAAAAGTTATTTTCTTCAGTTTGGAAAGTAATTATATATTGTAAACTGAACTGGGAGAACAACTTTGGGATTCCCATTTCGCTGTTCACACTTCCTGAGGTGGGTATACTTAACAGGTGGGTAGAAAGATGGCTCAGTGGTTAAGAACTCCTGCTGTTGTTCCAGAAGACCTGGGTTTGATTTCCAGCACCCATATGGCA
Organism: Rhizomys pruinosus; assembly: GCA_009823505.1. Lineage (NCBI taxonomy): Eukaryota > Metazoa > Chordata > Mammalia > Rodentia > Spalacidae > Rhizomys > Rhizomys pruinosus. The sequence goes on along the minus strand of VZQC01006682.1, from coordinate 3,138,097 downwards.
GCTAACCATCTGTAACTCAGTTCTAGGGCATCTGACACCCTCTCTGGTCTCTGGTGGCATTCAGTGTACACAGTGCACTTACATATGTGCAGGCAAAACACAAATGTTTAAAAGTGTATTTTAAACATTAACAGGCCTGAAGATGGACATTGGCTATAGAACTGAATCCAGAGTTCAGTGTCTTGGGTCTTTGGGATTTCCAGAAAGTTGGGATCTCCAAGACTTGTGACTTCCAAATGCATATGAAATACACCCGTTACGGAGAGTTCATAATGAGTTGTCCCTATTGTCCGTTAACTGAGTTGTCAAAATACCTAAGGAAAGCACTGGTGGGATAGTGTCAGTTGTTAATGTTATGAATTCATTTTCTTCTGAAATATTTCAACTCAGCACTTTTCCTCAAATCTAAAGAGATTTGTGTCTTAAACATAGAGGAAGGACAAAGACTCATGAGTTGAGAAAGGTGTGTGGATAAAGGGTTACTTGGTCTGGGGAAGAAAAGTATAGAGCAAAGTATTTGTTCCCAAATCCCAGTCAGTAAGCCATGTTGTCATCTAAAAGTGAGTTCGAAAGGAGCAGGCACTTGAACTTTTATGTTAGTATATTGCATCTAATTCTGGGGAAATTGGGAAATCAGGAAAAAATTTAATTTAGGTTCCACAGAATATTTGTGTGCTAAATCATGTAAAATGTTTCAAAATGTTTCATGTGTGTTCAGTTCTTCCAATAGTACTATGCTGTGGGTGGGAGCTATTAGTCTCTTAAAATGAGCTTTTATTGAGGCATAATTGATATAGCATGAAAGTTAAGTCAGTTGGTTTTAGAATAGCCAGAGTTGGGAAAATATTACTACAGTCTAATTTCATCATAAAAAGGAATCATGTGTGTATTACCAGTCAATCCAATTTCATTACCACCAGCTCCTAGGAACCACAACGTGTGTGTGTGTGTGTGTGTGTGTGTGTGTGTGTGTGCCTGTGTCTGTGTCTGTGTGTCTTGTGTGTGTGAATATGCATCTGTGAATGCATACATGCAGCTGTGTATGCATTTTCATGTGTGTATACACATACCTGTGGAGGCCTGAGGCCAAACTTGAGTTTCATTCCTCAGGGACCTTGTTTTTTGAGATACTGTCACTGACCCCTATGCTAGGCTGACTGACCAATGAGCTCCAGGAGTCCTCATGTCCCCACCTCCCAAGCAATGAGATTATAAGCAAACTCCACCATGAGTTCTATGTGTGTTGAAAATTGAACTCAGGTCCTCATGCATGCAAAGTAAGCACTCCACCCCCCTACTGAGCCATCTTTCCAACCCTAATCTATGAATTATAGATCTTTACATAAATCAAAATATTTGACCTTCCCTGAATGGCTTCTTTGGTGTTATATTTGGGGTTTTAGCAAACAAGGGTAATAATATAGACAAAAAGGACATCTAATTTATTAATTATAGAAATATGAAATGATGCAGTTGCTTTAGCAAATAGTCTGGCAGTTCATTACAAAAGGAAGCATAGCCTCATCATACAATCTGACAACCATACTCCCCGATATTTAAATCAATTGTAAATGTATCCTTACACAAGAACCTCTCCATGAATGTTTGCAGCAGAAATGTAATTTCTAAAGCTTGTAAACATGTTTTGTAAAAGAATGGATAAAAGAAATGGATAGATATACATGCACATAATTGAATACCACTCAAGCCATGAAAAGACATGAGGGAATCTTGACTCCTGATTGCTAATAGAAGCCAGTATGACTGCATGGTGGCACATACTTGTAATCTCAGCACTCAGGAGATAGAGGCAAGAAGATTACCATGAGTCTGAGGGCAGTTGGAGCTACATAGCTCCAGGTCAGCCTGGAATACAAAATAAGACTCTGTTTCAAAAAAATAAAGTCAGCCTTAAAAGCCTAAATACAAGGCTGGGGCAATGGTTCATTAGATAAAGCATGTAACACTAAAATGTAAGCACTGGAGGGTTTTTTAAATCCCCAGAACCAACTTAAAGGTAAGGGCATGGTAGCTTGCCTGTGATTCTAGCACCTAGAAGGCAGATATACAGAATTCTCAGAACAGGTTGGGCTAGCCTAAATCAGTGAGGTCTGGTTTCTATTAAGACACCCTACTTCAATGATTAAACTTGAGAGTGATCTAGAAGACTCCTGATGACAGTCATGAGATTCCACATGCATGTGTGTACCCAAAGATGGAGACATGCATACATCCATGTACCCTACACATGCAAAAAGAGATATATGATCTCATTCATATGCATTGGAGAAAGGAAAGACTGTAGAATCAGTAGAAAGGACAGTGGCTCCCATGGGTATGGGAAGGATGTGAACATACAGATACATACATATATTTTAAGGGAATTTTGGTAAGTACATGGGAAAACCTACAGAACTAGGACAGAATGAGTCCTAATGTAAACCAAAAACTTTAATAATGTGTCAATAGATTCATTCACTGTAACATATGCTACACAAGAGCAAGATGTTAATAATAGAGGAAAACTGACAGGTTGAGTGGAGAGGAAAGAGTTCCAAATGATAATCTACTTTAAGAGATATTCTTGGTCCTGGAGAGGTGGTTCAGTGGTTAAGAGAACTAGGTCCTCTTACAGAAGACTCAATTCCCAGCACCCACATGGCAGCTAACAACTATCCATAACTCCAGTTCAAGGGGATCCAACTATCTCTTCTGACCTCCTTGGGCATTGTACAACAGGGGCGCACCTACCTACATGCAGGCAATACACTCAAACACATAAAATAAAAATAAGAAAATAAAAAAATTAAAACTACTCTAATACTCTTATACATAAGTTCACAAAATTATAAATATATATACCAGGTACAATACAATGTATGTACATACATGATATATAGTAGAATGGCTACATTAAAACTAAATTCTGGGCAGGTCATCTTATGTGATTCATGAGCAAGCTTACCACTGACATCTTCAGGTTGGCTAGCATGGTACCTGGATTAGCAGTTACATGGACTTGGATCCATTAGGGTAGACATTTTGATCATGTCTACTTGAATACTGTATATCCCCTAGGGGCTATTATGAAGCCTCTGTCCATAAGGACCAGCTGAGTAATAGGGTGGCCCTTGAGCCTAAGGCTTCAGGAGCTAGACAAGTACTGGAATTGGCCTGAAGCCCAAGTTTTGGGGGTTAACCTGATTCCTAGGCCCATAGAGTCTGGATTAGAGCCTGGATCTTCATGGATGGTCCTAGAACCTCAGTCTTGTCTAGAATCAGGATCAATTTGGGTAGATATGAACAGTATATCTCTTGGAGTTGGCCTAGACCTTAGGCCATTAAAACCTGTAGCCAGTCTGATGCCTAGGTATGTATGGAGCCTGCATCGGCAGAACCTGGAATCACAGATGCTGACCTCATGCTTGTAGCTGTGGGCACTGGTTTATGGTCTAAGATTGTGAGGATGCCCTTGAGCCCAAATCCATAGGGCAGTCTGAAGACTAAATGTACTGGGATTGTCTAGACAGTTAAAACTGTGAAAACTGGCCTTGTTCAGGGGTTCTCAGGGGCTAGTTTAGAGGGTGAGCTCACCTCACTATGGGGCTGCCGGTGTCTTGGATCCTGGATCCAGATGTGCTGACAGAATACTAGACCAGGCTTATAGCCTAGGGCTGTGTGGGCCAAGTTGAGTCTGAGCTGATCAGGACCCTGGGGCATGTCTAAAACCTAAGGTTGCAAGAGCTGGCCTCATGCTAGCCATTCCTGGAGTCCTTAACTATGGGGCTGCTGTGGGTGTCAGCCATGTAGTGGGAGCAATTTGAAGCCTGGGGCTGCTAAAGCAAGTCTAGCCCCAGGTATGCCTGGAGACTGAGGCTGTTGGAAGTTGCCTAGAGTTGGTATGGACCTGTAGCCTGGTACCACTGGGACTTGTCTAGCACCGAGTTTGTGCTAGTGGGTTCAGCTCAGCAGTTAAGCAGATCAGAGATCAAGTCAGATGTGTAAGGCTAAAGTTGTGGTATCTAGCCTGATGCAATGTCAGGCCTAGAGGCTCAGTGTACAAATGGCCATTTAGAGTCTGCGGTCATGGGACCTGCCTGGTCCTATGCTTTATTGGAGCCAACCTAGCATTAAATGTTAAAGAAAATGTGCAGTGTTCACTTCCCTCTTCCACAATAAGTGTACCTCTGTCTACACTGTGTATTAATTGTTGAGGGAAGGATGACACAGACAAAGATAATGTGCAATATCCTATCTACCTTCGTCAATGTCTTTTTTCTTGTTCTGTGCTATACCCAGGTGCTGTGATCTCTCACCCAGTTTCCTTAATCTGTGTGAAGGCATTTTTTATGTATGAATACTTTTGATCTTGTTTCCACAGAAGGATCATTGCTGGAGAGTTCTGTGTGATTTGCACTGTCAAATCTCTCGATTTTCTACTCATTTTTTTTTCTCTACATCTAGGACTGATGTAAAATGTTCTAGAATAAAAAGACTTTCATAAGACAAGCCCTAAGAGGTCTGAGTCAGGTGAAGTTGTGATTATTTTATGAAAAGAGTGTTTGGGGAGGGCTTACAAGTCAGTTTTCCCCCACCTAGTAACTGCTAGACTACTGGTTTTCCCAAATATTAGAATTGTTGGGCTGTTGTTTTACAAGGTTACTTTAGAGATGAGAACAGAGTAAATAGGACAAGTTAGAATAACACAGAGCTCGTTGTTCATATAGAGGTTCAGCCATTTTTCTTAAAAAATGCTTCTTGGATTGTTAAAAGCCTTTGATTAATTCAAAACTTCTGAAAATATTAAGTTTGATATTATTATTTGATACAAAGCCTCAGTGCTCTGAATGCTTTTCTTTTATTAATTTTAATTTTTAAAAATATTTCTATTGGTGTTTTGTGCATTACATACATCATTTCTCATTCCAATTTAGACTCGTTTCCCTTTCCATGCCCCACACCCCACCTGAGTTCATGCATTCTGCCATAGACGTCTTGTATCTTTTTCCTGAGTCTTTTTCAAGTTTTTAAAGGCAGGGGATTATTGTTTCTTTGGGAGAACATTACTGTTTCAGTCAGTTCTTTTGTTTTTATTGTTCCCTACAATTTGTATTGCTTCAACATATATATATATATATATATNATATAATATACACTCCACCCATATACCAAAATTACAAAGTCTGAAAATAAGTGATAGGTTAGTTCTATAGCCCATTAAGCAATTCACATCATAAGAGCACAGTTGTTTGCAGATAAAGAGAAATATAACAAACATTAACATTGTTCAGTTGGATTTACAACTAGGTTCTTGGTGCTAGCATCCACAAACGAGGGATGCCATTCGCTGTTTCTTTTTCTGGGACTGTGTTACTTCACTTAGTATAATATCTTCTAATTCCATCCATTTACCTGCTTTTTTTTTTTTTTTTGGTCTTTTTGAGACAGGGTCTCCCTGTAGTCCTGGAACTCACTCTGTAGACCAGGCTGGCCTTGAACTTACAAAGATCCGTCTGCCTCTGCCTCTGCCTCTGCCTCTGCCTCCCAAGTGCTAGGATTAAAGGTGTGCGCCACCATGCCCGGCGATGTCATCTTTCTTTACCGCTGCATAGAATTCCATTGTCTAGATGTACCACATTTTCATTATCCATTTATCTATTGAGGGGCACTTGGGTTGGTTCCAGTTTTTCACTATTGTGAAGAGAGCTACAATAAACATAGATTTGCATGTATCTCTGTGGTAGGATGAGTCTTGTGGGTACATACCCAGGAGTGGTATGACTGGGTCAGGTGGTAGTCTCATTTTGAGTCTTTTAAAATTTCTCCACACCGACTTCCATAGTGGTCATAGGAGTTTACATTCCCACCAGCATTTGTTATCTTTTGTTTTCTTGATCCTACCCAGTCTTATCAGAGTGAGATATCTTAAAGTGGTTTTAATTTGCATTTCCTTAATTAGTGATGCTGAACACTTTTTAAAATGTTCCTCAGCCATCTTTATTTCCTCACTTGTAAAGTCTCTGTTCAACTCTTAGCTCCATCTTTTAAGTGAGTCATTTGCTTTATTACTTCTTTGTTTTTTTGTGTGGGTTATATATTCTAGAAGTTAATGTTCTGTCATATATATCAGAAGTGAAGGTTTCCTCACACTCTAAGGGTTTTCTCTTCACTTCCCTGATTGTTTCTTTCACTGTACAGAAGCTTTTGAGTTTAATGAGGTCCCACTTGTCAATTGTTGACCTTATTTCCTTTGCAGCTACTGTATGATTTAGAAAGTATTCTCCTTAAAAAGAAAGAAAGAAAGGAAGGAAGGAAGGAAGGAAGAAAGAAAGAAAGAAAGAAAGAAAGAAAGAAAGAAAGAAAGAAAGAAAGAAAGAAAGAAAGAAAGAACTTCTCCTATGTCCTATATCTTGTAGGTCACTGCCAACGTTTTCTTCTATCACCTTCAGAGTTTTGGGTTCACACTGAGATTTTTGAAACCATTTGGAGTTAATTTTTGTACAGGGCAAGAGGTGGAGGTTTAATTTTATTTTTCTACAAGTGGCAATCCAGTTTTGCCAACAACACTTGTTGAAGATGCTGTCTTTCCTCCATTGAGTCTTCTTGGCCCCTTTGTCAAATAGGAAGTGGTTGAAATTGTATGTGCTCAAATTTGGATCTTCAATTTTGTTCCATTGGTCTACAGGTCTGTTTTTGTGCCAGTGCCAGTCTGTTTTTATGACTACAACCCTGTAATTTAGTTTGAAGTCTGATATAGTGATTCCCCCCCCTATATTGTTCATTTCACTCAGGGTAGGTTTGGCTATTCTGTTTATCCATATAAATTTAATGATTTTTTCCAAGTCTTTGAAGACACTCACGGGGATTTTAATTGCAATTTCATTGAATCTATATGTTAATTTGGGTAGAATGGACATTTTTACTATATTAATTTTTCCAATCCATGAGCATGGGAGATCTTTCCATCTTCTGATGTCTTCTTCGATCTCCTTCAGGGGTTTAAATTTTTTGTACAGATCTTTGGTATCTTTGGTTAGGTTTGTTCCTAGGTATTTTATTGTTTTTGAGGCTATTGTGAATGGGAAGGTCTCCTTATATTCCTTCTTCAGTTGTTTGTTGTTGGTGTAAAGAAAGGCTTACTGATTTTTCTAGGTTAATTTTGTATCCTGCCAATTTACTGAAACTTCTTAATCATTTCTAGGAGTTTTCTGGTGGAGTTTTTAGCATCCCTTAGGTAAACTATCATATCATCTGCAAAAAGGGATATCTTGACTTCCTCATTTCCAATTAGTACTCCTTTAATTTCCTTTTCTTGCCTTATTGCCCTAGCAAACATTTCAAGCACGATATTGAAGAGCAGTGGTGATAGGTGGTAGCCTTGCCAGGTTTCTGCCTTTAAGGGGAATGCTTCTAACTTTTCTCCATTTAGGATGATATTTGCTGTGTGTTTGCTGTATATAGCAAGCATTACAAGCACTATATTGAAGAGGAGTGGTGATAGGGGGTAGCCTTGCCAGGTTTCTGCCTTTAAGGGGAATGCTTCTAACTTTTCTCCATTTAGGATGATATTGGCTGTGGGATTATTGTGTTGAGGAATGTTCCCTGCAATCCAATTCCCCTAGGACTTTAAGCATGAAGGGATGCTGGATTTTGTCAAAGGCTTTTTCTACATCAATTGAGATCATGTGGTTTTTGTCTTTCAGTCCATTTATATGCTTGATGATATTTATTGATTTTCATATGTTGAACCATCCCTGCATCTCTGGTATGAATCCAACTTAGCCATGATGGATAATATTTTTGATGTGGGTCTGTTTGCAGTTTGCAAGTATTTTGTTGAGAATTTCTGCATCTATGTTCATTAATGAAATGGGTCTATAGTTTTCTTTTTTTGGTTGTATCATTGCCTGGCGTGGCATTAGAGATGCCTTTATATATAATATAAAGATGGCTTTATATAAGGAATTTGGGAGATTTCCCTATGTTTGTATCCTTCTGAACAGTTTGAGTAGTTATGATTGTAAGTTCTCTTTAAATGAATTTTTAAATAGAATTCTGATGTGAGAACATCTGGGCCTGGGATTTTTTAAGTTGGGAGGTTTTTTAATTATATTTTCAATTTCACCAAATAGTATGGATCTGTTTAAGCTCTCAGTCTCTTCTTGGTTAAGCTTTGTTGATTTCCAGGATTTCAGGTATTCATTTATTTCTCTTAGGTTTTCAATTTTTTATAGTATTCCCATATGATTGTCTCGATCTTTTCCTTGTCTGTTGTTATGTTTTTCCTTTCATCACTAATTCTATTGACTTGGAATTGCTCTTTCTTTCTTTTGGTTAAGTGGGCTAGAGGTCTGTCTATTTTGTTCATCCTTTCAAAGAACCAGCTTTTGGATGCATTGGTTCTTTGTATTGATTTTTGTTTCTTCCTGTCTGTTGGGTTTAGGATTCATTTGTTGTTGTCTCTCAAGTGTTTTTAGCTGCAGTGTTAGATCATTTATTTGTGCTCTTTCTGTTATTTTAACGTAGGTTCCCAGGGCTATAAACTTCCCTCTTAGGACTGCTTTTAAAGTATCCCATAGGATCTGTTGTGTTGTATTGTCATTTTCATTTAGATCCAGGAATGCTTTTATTTATTCTTTTATTTCTTCCTTGACCCATTCATTATTCAGGAGTGTATTCAGGAGTCTCCATGTGTTCTTGTAGATAGTAGGGCTTATCCTGGTGCTGATATTGAGCTTTATTGCACTGTGGTCTGATAGAATGCATGAAATTATTTCAATCCTTTGTATTTGTTGAGGGTTTTTTTCCCTGTGTCCCAGTATGTGGTCAGTTTTGGAGAATGTTCTGTGGGGTGCTGAGAAGAAAGTATATTATCTGGTGTTTGGGTGGAATATTCTGTAGAGGTCTGTGAGGTCCATTTGGAGTACTGTATTGTTCAGTTCACATGTCTCTCTGTTTATTCTTTGTCCAGTTGACCTATTCAAGGGGCTCAGTCAGGTATTGAAGTCCCCCACTATTAGTGTGCTGAGATTAATCTATGCCTTAAGGGCTTGCAGGATTGTGTTTATAAAGTTCGGTGCACTGGGATTAGGTGCACATATATTTCTAATTATGAAATCTTTATGGTTAATTGTTCCTTTCATGAGGATATAATGGCCCTCTTTGTCTCTTCTGATTAGTTTTACTTTGAGGTCTATTTTTTCTGATATTAGAATAGCAACTCCTGCTTGCTTTTTGGCACCATTTGCTTGGAATATTTGTTTCCATCCTTTCCCTTTAAGTTGGTGCCTGTCCTTGAGGGTGAGATGGGTTTCTTGTAGACAGCATACAGATGGATTCTGTTTCTGAATCCATTCTCCCAGACTATGTCTTTTGTCTGGGGAGTTTAGACCATTAATATTTAAGATTATTATTGAGAGATGTGTGTTGCTTCCTTTCACCTTATTTTCTGTTTGCATTCCTGGTATAGGTTTTTATTTTGACAGTTATACTTTTATTATTTTCTCTCTCTAGCTGCTTGGGGATACTTGCTCCTTTCCTCTGTCCTTTGCATTGCTTCAAGTATTTTTGAAGGGTTGGTTTTTTTGAACATGTACTCTTATGTCATGAAAGAATTTTCCTTAATGGGTATACTAGTCTGGGTTGGCATCTAAAGTCATTTAGCACTGGGAATACTTTGGCCCATGTTCTTCTGGCTTTCATCATCTGCACTGAATAGTCAGCTGTAATTTTGATGGGTTTTCCTTTATATGTAACTTGTTTTTCTCTTGTGGCCTTCAGTATTTTGTCTTTGTTTTGGGCATCTAGCATTTTAACTATGATATTGCATGGGGAATTTCTTTTCTGATCTTTTCTATTTGGTGTTCTATGTGCTTCTTGTATTTGTATGGGTTTGTCATTTTTCAGTTTGAAGAAATTTTCTTCTGTTATTCTGTTGAAGATCTGATCGATACAATTGTCCTGAGGTTCTTCTGCTTCCTCTATCTCTATGATGTGGAGGTTTGGTCTTTTCATAACGTCCCACATTTCTTGATTTTTCCAATCTTGTGTTTTTTTTTTAATTTTACATACTCTTTGCTTGAGCATTCTAGTTGTTCCGTGTTATCTTTCAGGTCTGATATTCTTTTCTTCTGCTTCATCCATTCTGCTTCTGAGGTTTTTTTCCCATCCTTTCCTGTTGATTAGATGGGGGTGGGGTTGGAGTGGAGTTGGGGGGGGAGTTGGGTTTGGGAGGTGAGGGGATGGGGGTGGGGTACTCTCTGGACCTGCTGGGTGTCTGGCTGACTCCACCCTACCACTGTGCATGCTAGGCCAGGTATGGCTGGCTGGTATAAGGCCATACCCAGGGCCATGATGAGCCTACCTGCTTTGGGCTCACCTATTTCCAGGGCACCATGCTGCTTCCTCTGTACCTGCTGGGTGTCTGGCTCTGATTGCTTTTCTTAAGGTCAATGGTTTTGGAGGTCCTTCTTGTTCCACCATTCCTAAGTTGCTACACTATCAGTCCTTTCTCATTATGTAGTTTATTTCCAGTGTTAATGTGTAAGGAGAATATGGTGTTCATAAAGTAGGCTGGTTCTTGATCAAATATTTATATCCTTTTTATCTTCATGGTTTTACATATTTTTGTTCAGAAAAAAGACAAACCTCGAGACTAATACGTTGATTTAATTTTTCAGAGAAAGCAAGAAAGGAGGAGGTTAGACTTAGGAATCAAAAAGGAACGTCAATAAACTGGAAATAAGCAAATATGTGAACAATGTCTCTAAGGTTATAAGGAGCAATTTCAAGAGAGGATGTGAGGGGATGACTTCAGACAGTAAGGAGCTTCAAAAAGGTCACTGAATTTCATTGAGATGACAGATTCTCGTCTGCTGTCAGGATTCTTTCAGGTACTGCCTATATGCCTATTGAAAGATAGGAAGAGAGATCAAAAAAGTAATCCCCATTATTCTGTATCTACTGTGTCTTGGTTCTGTCCCATTCATCTCTTAGTACTAGTACAGACCTGTACAGACAGGATGACAGTATATGGGAGATTATCTTACTCAGCAAATGACTATGGCTTTGATGATATTTCAGTATATCAAAGAAGGACAGATATTTCTCCGTTTTAGCTGTCAGAGCTGAGCAATGCTCAGAAGGAATGTGATTCTTACAGAATTTCCTACACCTATACACTTTAGCTCAAATTTTCTGCTACCACTCAAATACAGAGCCTCTGTATTATGTGCTTCCTTTTTCTGCCTTTTTCCATCCACCTCCATTGGACTTGTATAATTTCCAATAAGATGAGTGTGTTTTCTCTTCCAGAGTATACACACACTACTGCCTACTTATCCTACATATCAACTAATACACTAAAAATGAGTAAATTATTTTATTATTCTTGTATGTTAATCCATAAATTTGATGGTTTGCAACCCTCAATAGAATACAACTGAGGGTATAGATCAAGTGGAGAAGGTGTCTTATAAGATTCAATATATAGACTGTTATCTTTCTCTTTGGATGCAGCTGAGAAAAAGCCATAGATTTAAGACAGCAGAGGATGCTGAGTATTATTTGGAAGGCTGCCCAAATCATGGGATCTTGGCTGCCATTTCTCATTTATCTTAAGCTTAGCTACAAAGCAAGAATATTGGAAACTTGTAAATGGACATGTAGGCCCTAATTTTAAGACTACAAGAAGCCTCTATTTTCAAATTAAAACATTTTTTCTTCCCATTTCAAGAGGAATATATAAACATAATTTTAAAAATAAGAGAATTGGTCTCAGACTTGACGGAGTGAGGCCGCTGGCGCCATGCTGCCAAGGCAGAGAGATCCTTTCCCGAGGAAGGCAAAGATGCTGCTGCACTTTCTCCTGGAGAAGTATCAGAATAACGAGCAACCTACACATGCAGAAATGGTCAAGTTCATGAGAAGGAAGTACAAGGAACACTTCCCCGAGATCCTGAAGCTAGCCATGCATGAACTGGAGCTGGTCTATGGTCTGGATTTGAAGGTTGACAATCCCAGTAGTCAATCCTATGTCTTTGTTAGCAAGCTGCCCCTTCCCCCTGGGGAAAATCCCTGTGGAAAGAAAGAGTTGCCAAAGACAGGTCTGGTAGTGGCCCTCTTGGGTGTGATCTTCATGAAGGGCAATCGTGCCACTGAAGAACAGGTCTGGGAATTTCTGAATAGGTTGGGGATACACCGTGGGAGGAGACACTCAATCTTTGGGGAGCCCCATAAGTTCATCACCCAAGATCTAGTTGAGGAAAAGTACCTGGAGTACCACAAGGTGCCTTCCAGTGATCCCCCAAGGTATGAGTTTTTGTGGGGGCCCAGGGCCTATGCTGAAACCACCAAGATGAAAGTACTGGAAAATATAGCTAAGATGAGTGATACAGTCCCTAGCTCCTTCCCAGATCTTTATGAGGAAGCTCTTCTTGAAGAGGCAAATAGAGCAGAAAGGAGAGCTGAGGCTTTGGGGTACAGTTTTGCCAAGACCAGGATTTCTTCCAAGACCCCATCTTGCAGCTCTTCCCACAAATAGCTGCCACCCCTGAGGTAAAACTCTTCACTGTGTCCAGGAGCATTTAATCTCCTGAGTATTGGAGAGTTAATGGGTAAGATGACACAACTGATATTTTTTTCTCTTCTGTTATACATGAGCAAAATATAGGTTTATTTCTCATTTCTTAACTTTATGCCTGTCACATTTTTTTGCTACTTGACAAGATTTTGATTATGAGTTTTGTTGTTATTACTAGGAAAACTTCACTAGTTTACTTTATAACATAAGGAAATGTGGCTTAGGAAAAGTGATTTTCATGAAAATGTGAAACCCATAGAGGTGAAGGAAGGTAAAATGCTCACTTCATCTTTGCCTGTATTTGTTTTCCATTTTGCAATGTTACTCAAAATAAACCTGAATACACTTAATTTGCTTAAAACTCTGTAAATCAATAAACTGTGATAAATTAAAAAAAAAAAAATAAGAGAATTGGCTAGAAGGTCAGCCGTGGCACACATTCTCTGTGCCCAGCTGCCCAGGTTGGTCTGTGCCTTGCAGGCAGTAGGCGGGTGGCCCACCTCAGCAGGGGCCGCCCAACACTAGAACCATAGAGAGGAATTGTGTGCATGGCTAGGTCAGTTAGGGCGCACACTCTCCATGCCCAGCCGCCCAGGTTGGTCTGTGCCTTGCAGGCAGTTGGTGGGCAGCCTGCCTCGACAGGCACAGCCCAATGCTAGGACCATAGAGAGGAACTGCGTGCATGGCTAGAAGGTCAGTTGGGGTGCACACTCTCCATGGCCAGCTGCCCAGGTGGAGATCAGTGCACAGGCCAAAGGATTCAAACCCTCCCCCGAGCTCGAGCTACTGATACTGAGGTAGAAAATATAAACTGCTGGTGATGCGGTATAATGCTGTTGGGAGGATCCAGCAGTGTCAGTGATTGGAGGCTGCATAGCCAAAACTGAGGAAGAAACCAAGAGGAAGCAAGCTGAGTGACCAACCAGTCCTCCATATTAACATTTGAGATTAGCAACAAAAGGCAAACAAATAAACAAAGGGGGTAAAACAAAAACAACAACAACAAAATAAACATGGTGTATTAGTCAGGGTTCTCTAATGAAACAGAAGCAACAGGACAAATATATAGCTATATACAATTTATTGATTTGATCACGTGACAGAGCTCAAGGAGTCCAACAGTAGCCGTGCACACTGGAGAGGCTGAGAATCCAGGGAACTGCTCAGTCTGCAAGGCTGGATGTCTCGGTAGTCCCAATCTGGTGCTGAAGGCCCAATAGATTCCAGGAGATCTGACAGTCTCAGTACATGCTGGGATCTGTAGGGTTGATCACAGCAGCAAGACAAACTCACCAGTGAGAGAGAGGCAAGCCACAGGAAAACAAAAGGGACCAGATCCCTCTGGCATGGCCTCCAATACTGCCTGCCAGCAGAAGGCAATGCCCACACCTGTGGTGGGCCATCCAGGATGAGGCAGTCCAATCCGAAGATCCTTCCTCTCCTATTTGTTCCTTAGTCCATTCAAGTTGACACCCAGGATTAACCATCACACATGGCAAAAACACAATGGAAAAACAATAAATCCCCACCAAACTCAACCTATTCTTTACAAGATCCAAACAAAGAGATCTCCCTGGGAGGGAACCAAGATACCAACCTTAGAAGAACAATTGTAGCCATATTCAAAGACTATAAAGAACAAACCAGAGAACTAAAGGGAGAGAACAAAAAAAACTCATGAAGGAACTAGAAGGAAAGAATGATAAACTCCAGAAATAACTAAAAGGAGAGATTGATAAACTCAGAAAAGAACTAGAGGAAGAGAAATACAAACTCCAAAAAGAACTAGAGGGAGAGAATGACAAACTCTGGAAGGAAGTGGAAACATTGAAAAGCTCACAGGCTGAAAGGAAAAAGAAACTGACCAGCAAAGAAAAGAGCTACAAGAAAAGAATGAAAAGCTCCAAAAGGAAGTAGAAATACTGAAGAAATCACAGGATGAAATAAAAAAGGAAATTGAACATTCATCCAATCAGCAGGAAAGGATGAGAAAAAGCCTCAGAAGCAGAATGGAAGAAGCAGAAAAAAGAATATCAGACCTAAAGGATAACACAGTGCAGCTAGAAACCTAAAGTAAAGATAATGAAAAATTAAAAAAAAAAAAACACAAGAGTGGAACAACCAGGAAATGTAGGACACTATGAAAAGACCAAACCTCTGCATCATAGGGATAGAGGAAGGAGAAGAATCCCAAGAGAATGGTATTGATCAGATCTTCAACAGAGTAATAGAAGAAAACTTCCCCAAACTGAAAAAAGACAAACCCATAGAAATACAAGAAGCACATAGAACACTAAATAGACAAGACCAGAAAAGAAATTCCCCACATCATATCATAGTTAAAACACTAGATGCTGAAAACAAGAACAAAATACTGAAAGTCACAAGAGAAAAACAAGTTACATACAAGGGGAAAACCATCAGAATCACACCTGACTCATCAGTGCAAGACCATGAAAGCCATAAGAGTTTGGGCCAAAGTATTCCCAGTAATAATTGAGTATCAATGCCAACTCGGATTATTAATATCCCAACAAAGATTATCAACCGATTAGATGAAGGAGAAAGGAAAAAAATCTGTTCATGACTATTAAACAAAATAAAAGAACACATGTCAAAAAAAGCCAATACTTCAGAAAATACTGAAGCAATCAAAGAACAGAGGAAAGGAGAACTATCCTTTAATGCAACCCAAGAGAGAAATTAACTAAAGCATAACAGAGTAAATAAATACTAGGCCAAGAATGCAAACGAAAAATAAGTTGAAAAGAAAGACCAACACACATCCCTCAATAGTAACCTTAAATATTAATGGTCTAGATGATATGTTAATCCATGATTTTTTTTTTTTTTTTTTTCTTTAATATATGACAGGGTCTTAACTGTGGCTTATAACATCTCCTAACCTGTAGCGGATATAAGCTTGTGGCATTCAGCCATGGGTCAGTTCCTCCAAGGAGAGAGCTATTGGCCAATTAGATTTGGGATTACAGGCACATGGCTGCCTCCGCTGCACAGTATTTCCGAGGCGGTGAGGTGTGAGCGGTGCTGACGGTGGAGTCGTTGCTTACTCAATCCAGACATATGTGTCTATGCCAAAGTAACTATCATAAGATATTGTAGTGGCTGGGCTTAAATACCTATAATCTAATTGCTTTGTGCTTCATTAGTAGATCGAAAAGGTTACTCCTGGACAAACTGTCAGCCATGAAAGGAAACAGCAAGAATTGACCAGAGTCCCAGGTCAACAGTCCAGAGAGAGTGGACTGTTTTACTTCTCATCCACCCTGTGCCCCTTTTCTAAGCCTAGGGACAACCTGCGGAAGAGGGGGGCGTGGTAATTGTGAAATAGGCTGCAATTTGGGGTGAATGGTGAAACTACAGGCGATGTAAGTCTGGACACTCAATGTTGATCAACTGATGACAGAACAACATGTCAGCCCCCCACTGGATGGTGGGGCTGTGTGGGGTTGGGCAAAATGCCTGTAGATTTGTTGGCTTGTGCATGGAAGGATGCTTGTATGTTCACATGGATTTATCATTTAGCTAAAAAAGGAAAAAAAATAACAGAGAAAATGATGCAAGACCAGATATGACATTGGTCCTGGGATGGGGTGGGGGTGGGGGGGAAGGGAAAGGGAAAAAATGCCTGATCTGAATTGGGAAATGATGTAAGAAATGCCAGAGATCAAATAAATTAAATTTAAAAATAATGGTCTAAACTCCCCAATCAAAAAGACATAGAATGGGAGAACAGATTAGGAAAAAAAATCCATATATACGCCAGTCCAAAGAAACAATCACATCCTCACCTGCTCGGGAAGGGTCAGACAGGAACTTAGGTGAAAGAGTGGGAAAAATTATTCCAAGCAATGGTACCAAAAAAGCAAGCAGGAGTGGCTGATTCGTAAATATCCAGACATAGAATAACCCTCAAGTAAAATTGAATTCAGGAAAAGAAAGAATGAAGGCCCATTTTATATCCTTGTCAAAAGAACAATAAACCAAGAAAATTTCACGATCTTAATATTTGATGCATCCAAAAGCTCATGGTGCACTGAACTTTATAACCACAATCCTTCAGGTATATTTATATGTCACATTGTATTATATTCCGAGTATCTAATAGTAGGGGACTTCAATACCAACTGAGTCCCTTGGATAGGTGAACTCAACCAAAAATAAACAGAGAGACATCTGAGGGCTGTGCAATACAATACACCAAATGGGACTCACAGATATCTACCAAATAATCCACCAAACACCAGAGAATGTATTTTTTACTCAGCGCCCATGGAACAGTTCTCGCAAAGATTGACCACAATACTGGGACACAAATAGAACTCACAAGATACAAAAGGATTAAAGTTATTCCATGCGTTCTATCAGACCACACTGCAATTAAAAGCTTAATATTAAAGTCAGTAAGCCTACTAACTATAAGAGACACATGGAGACCAAACAACACAATAATGAACAATGAGTGGGTCAGGAGAAGAAATAACGAATGAAATAGAAAGCATTCCTGGAACTAAAACAAAAATGACAATACACACACAGCAAAACCGTGGGATACTTTAAAAGTAGTCTAGAGGGAAATTTATAGCCCTAAGGTGGCCACATTAAAGAAAAAAACAGGGGAACGTAGAACAAAGTAAGCGATCTAAACACTGTCAGCTGATGAAAGGCACTTTGAAAGACAAGAAGAAAAAGTTGACAAAGGTCAACGCTACAAGACATAGGCATGAGGAAAAATATTTTCTAAATCAAATAGCAGTTGAGCAGGAAAATAAGGTCAACAGTGGGACTGTGGGACCTCATCAAACTCAAAAGATTTTGTACAGCTAAAAAAACAATCAAAGTGCATGTTAAGAGAACACACAGGTGGGAGGAACCTTCAAACCCAACTTTATAACAATCTGACAAAGCATTGCACATCCAGAATATATATATAAGCTACTTAAAAAACAAAGAAATAAGGAGAAAATATGACGATTGATGAGGTCGTTCTCCCAACTGTAAATTGGAGATAACTATTATAGCGGTAATCTCCTTATAAAACTGGTAAAAACTGCCTTCTTTAATTGAGGCTAATGGACATAAGAAACTGTGAAAAGGATTATTCTCTGTTTCAGAACCAAATATAATACTAAAGGCCTTAAACTATGCGCTTAAGCAAAATATATCAAATACAGGCAGAGCTTCTGAACATCAGTATGGATTGTTCTACCAGGGGATGTTGGCCAGGGGATCCGGGGCCCCACAAAAGGTAAGGCTCCTTGCCTCTTAAACTGGGATACCTGAAGAAGAAGAGGCAATAAGGCCCTGCTGCTGAAGACTGACGTTAACATGGGAAAGATGCGTTGAGACGACACATGCAAGTGTACAGATGGCTCTGGAACACCAGAGAGTGTTGTACCGAAGGGCCACTAGAACCAATAAGCCAATACGGGGTCTCTTTGAGTCAGCCAAGACTCCACCATCACAACTCAACGCTGACCACCTACTGCCTGGAAAATATTGGCAAGCAGAGGCAGTCCATGAGTGCCTGTAGTGATCCCAAATCTAATTGGGCTATTGGCTCTCTCCTTGGAGGGATATTGACCATGGCTGTTGCCAAAGCTTACATCCTCTAGCAGGTTAGGAAGATGTTATAAGCCAACAGTAAGACCCCTGTCATATTTAACAAGGAAAAAAATGTAACGTTTCGTGGATCAACATTCATCTAAACATATGTGTCTATACCAAAGAAACCTACCATACAATTAATGCTGGTTTAAGTTACCATATATATCGTAATTGCTTTGTGCTTCATGTAGTAGATTGAACAGGTATTCCTGGACAGACTGTCAGCCCATGAAAGGAAATCGCCAGAATTGACTCAGAATCTAAGACAACAGCTCCAGGAGAGTGGACTGTTTTGCTTCATGCCACCTGTGCCTTTTTTCTAAGCCCAGGGAATAGTCTGCGGAAGGAGGGGGCATGGTAGAATGTGAAGGGCTTTGCGATTGGGGTGAATGGTGAAAATTGTACCAGCAAGTGTGTCTGGACCCTGCATATTGGAAGTTAAAACCTAATTGAACATGACAACCCCTCCACTCCCCGCATGGAGGTGGGGCCTGTGGGGGGTTTGGGCAGCACAGCCTACAAATTGGTTTACATGAAAGGATTCTTGTACAGTCATGGATTATCACTTATAGCTAAAAAATGGGAAAAAAAAACTGGAAGATATGCAGGGACAGTCATGGAAAAATGCATGATCTTGGTTGGGGTTGGGGTGGGGGGGAGGGAAGGAGAGATATGCCTGACTGAATTGGAAAATGATTGTATTGGAAATGCACAAAGCATCATAAAAAATGTTAAAAAAAAAAAAAAAAGAAATAGAGAAAACAAATGACGTACTCAAAAGATGGAAGTAAAAGAGCTGAACAGAGACTTCAACCAGTAAGGAAGTAATGATAGCTGAGAAACATTAAATGTTTGTTTCAACATCATTTAATATATGTAAGGAAATTAAATAAATAAATAACCACACTGAATATTATCATACTTAACTGCCAATAAGACTAGCCAAGATAAGAAAACAAAAGACAGCAAAAATGCCTGGAGAGGTTGGTGGGGAAAGGGGAAACACTCATCCACTGCTGGTGGGACTGTAAACTGGTACAAACACTGTGGAAGCTGTATGGAGAACCCTTAAAATCTCAAAGTGGCCTACATTGACCCAGCCCATCACCAGTCCCCTCGGTATACACCACAAGATGCCATCCTAATCCACAAAGATACATGCACAGCTATATTTTGCAGCTCTCTTCACTACTAGCAAAAACCTGGAACCCAACCCAAATGCCCTCAACCTGATGACTCGGATAACAGAAATCTCTGATATATCTACCACAATTGAGTTCTATTCAGTGGTAAAAGAAAGATGGCATCATGAGCTTTGGCTGGCGAAACTGGATGGGAACTCGAAGCGCAATTAATACTAAGTGAAGTAACACAGTCCCAGAAAAAAAAAAAAGACGGCAAATCGGTCTCCCTAATTTGCGTATTGTAACTACCCCAAAATCCCCAGTTTGCGAAAGCGTGCAAACTGAGCAACTTTTTGTTATATTTCATTGTATCTGAGAGCAACTGTGCTATGCTATTACAATGTGAATCTGATCCCTACCCTTATAGGCTGGCAGACACGTATTGGTGGAAGTTAGTCATGTATAGAGGAGGGAGGGGATGAGTTGGGAAGTCATGTTCTGAAAGAAAGAGGAAGTGTAAGAGCTGGTGACGAGGCAGACTTGGATACCGGGGGTGCAGGGCAAATTGGTACTGTTTAAAGGATGGTGGGGAAGTGCTCGTAAATGTGTTTAGGAATCAACCTATAGTTTATTTTCAGAATTTTTAATTTTGACTAATGTGTGGAGTGTATACATGCATATTTTGGAATAATATAAAATAAAAAATAAAGCCGGGTGTGGTGGCACACACCTTTAATCCTAGCACTTGGGAGGCAGAGGCAGGCGGATCTTTGTGAGTTCAAGGCCAGCCTGGTCTACAATGTGAGTTCCAGGACAGCTGGGACTACAGGGACACCCTGTCTCGAAAAGACAAAAAATAAATAAATAAATAAATAAATAAATAAAAATAAAAATAAAATAAATAAAAAATAAAAAATAAAATAAAATACACAATAGTTAAATGAGTTTCAGGAAACACTGAGGAGCCTGGATAGACAGAAAAACATGGAAATTTTTCCATAGTTGACTGAGCATGAAAAGAACTGAAATAGTTTCTTCTGGGAATATTCTGGGGAAATGAAGTCATTGGCAAATGTTTGCAGGTATTTGTGATACATGGGGGAGGGTGCACTGTCCATGGAGTGGTCCACATCAGCAGCTCAGATATCATCTGTGATAGACACAACTAAACTGCCCTCACCCTGAGAAGCTCTTATCCAAGACCTTTGGGTAGTAAAATGGTGTAGTGGCTTTAGTGTATTAAATTCCTTATGCTTCAGATGTAAGCACAAATGTATGTGTGCTCAACATTGTCCTTGTTCTAACCGTACTTCATTACCCAATTATTTTTCAAACATAAAAATTTAGACAATGAGGAAATTCAATTTGCCTAAAAATAGCATCAAGCAGCTTGCTCAGTGAAATATTTTTATGCAATTTAGATAATTTGAAGTAAATAAGAGTACATTTATAGAACTGAAACTATTACTCAGGGCAATAAAAAAGAATTATAAAATCTCCATATCATTGTTTTATTTTCCTAGCTACCCATAATAAGTTGCCCATAGCCAGGCTGGTCTTGTTGCAATCCAGTTGTATCATTAAGGTAATCACATTGGATAATTTGCTTATGAAAAATGAGCTTAAATTGTTTGTAACTTGTATAATATTACCGACTAAAAAATAAAAGTGTGATTCATATAAAAGTTAAAAAAAATAAGAGAATTGATCAAAATGAACATTTGTTGCGTTCCTTATCATGACTTCATACTCCTTATATTCAAAGATGATTGTTTTATTAGTATTTTAAAGTAGCATATGAAATAATGGGTTTCATTATGCCATTTGCACACATTTGCTTTTGTTGATTCTCCTCCCCAACTTCTGCCACCTCCCACAGGTCCCCTTTGTTTACCTAGTAACCCCCTTCTGTTTTCATGCAGAGTTAACCATTTTAAACACGCATATATGTGCTTCCAGAAATTGTACATTCCTGTGAGGTGTTTACACTTGATTTTTTTGTCTGTTTGACAAATAGTCTCTTTTTCTATGACTATTTTGCTGTGTATTGATTTTTTTCAAATTATGTATATTTAATATGAAGACATATAAAAATATTTCACTCTTGTTCCCCTTAAAATAAATCTAGAAATTATGAATGTAATGCCATTACCTGGTTAGATGTCCCATTAGTACTACATAATGTAAGAAGGAATATAAAATAAGTAACTCCTGCCTAGAGGCAGTCTCTACTACTAATTTATAGTGTATCTTCCCAGAAATTATTATACAAATTTATGAATAGGTGCCAGAGTTTTTTTCTTAAATGAGATCATCTGTGATTGTCTAAATGGTACATCTCCTTTTTAATTTTTTTGAGCTTTGAACATTTCATACAACAGTTCTCAATCAAATTTAGATCTCCTCCCCCATCCATGCCCACACACTGCCGGATGTCATGTATTCCTCTACACATGTTAAGTACCCAGATGTCCCTCAGTGTAAATTTAGCCACTGGAATCTAGTCAACTTGTCTAGAGAGCATAAGGTCTACTCTCCCTCACCTAGTATTAATCAGTCTCCAACAGTTCCCAGACTAAGGCTGGCTCACCACCCATTTCTTTTGCTCCACTCTGGGACCATATCTGGTAGAGTTGGCATGGGTCCTAGGCTAGCTGCCACCACCTCTACCATGGCCAAAAGTTCACATATGCAAGCCTGAAAGCCTCTGTTTCCCTATGTAAGTAGTATCCTTTAAATTTAATTTTATTTATTATTAAAATGTGCATGTGTGTGTGCATGTGTGTGTGTTTGAGAGAGAGAGAGAGAGAGAGAGAGAGAGAGAGAGAGAGAGAGAGAACAGGTATCCATGTACTATGGGATGTATGTAGAAGTTAGAGGATAATTTTGCAGAGTTGGTTCTTTGCTTCCACTGTAGAATCTGTAGGATCAAACTCATATTGTCAGGCTTGCATGACAAACGCTGTTATCCACCAAGCCACCTCTGAATAGTATCTTCAAAAGGCAAACATTAATCCAAGCCTGAGAGATGAACCCCTATCCACTCCTTGACTTATTATTAACAAGGCAGTCTTCTGTGGCCCCAATGAGGCTCACTACACTTGTTGTGAGCTAATGACTGCAATAGTCTAGAAAATGGTATTTTACAGCCCTTAACCCTCCCCTCTGGCTCTTATATACTATTCTGCAGTGTTAGGTGAGCCTTCAAAATGGTGGCAAAAGTATATTATTTAGAATTGGCCTACAGCCATTGCTTATTCTCTGAATCTTACAGGGAACCGTAAGACTCTGCATTCATCTCTATTTATTGTCAGGAGGGGTTTCTCTGAATAATGTTGGGAGCGGCTTTTGTCTATGGGTATAAACACTGGTATTTAGAAGGCAGTTTGATGCTGTATGAATTTAAACATCGTAAGTTCCATATCTGGCCCTACAACCTCTCCACATATGGGTTGTTAGCCAGGCTTAACAGTACCAGGCATGATTGGTCCCCATCATCTACTGGAGCAGACCTCAAATCCAATCAAAGGGCAATTAGTTACCCTCATCACAGGTGGGCATCTGCTAGCCCCAAATTATTAACAGGTTACATTTCTCTGTCATGTGGGAAGGTAAGATTAAATCACTTCCCAGGGTTTTAGCAAAACTTTATTTAAAGCAGACAGATAGGAAGGAGGGGGGGGCGGCTAATAGACCTCAATTTAAAGCACCTCCCACTCACTTTACATTCTAGCATTTATCTCCAAATATTGTAATGTGACCCCTGCACATGCTGAATTTACTGCAAGTTGTTTGCAATGAAGAAAGTAGAAATTACAAAATTTTGCTTGAAGTGTATAAGTATAGACTTACATATGTCTTAGTTCAGGCCTCTAATACAAACTATGGTAGACTGTGTTACTTTGACAAATATTTGTTTTTCACAATTCCCAAAGCTAGGAGGTCCTAGCTGGTTCAGATTCAGTGTTATCTGAATAGCCTGCTTCCTGGCGTGCAGTCAGCCACCTTCATGTCTCCTCTCATAATGTGGGAAAGCACCGTGGTCTCTTTCTACACTTGATCTTATTCAAAAGGCTGAAAGCCATCCCCCCCCCAACTTTTAATAAGGGTAGTGATCTCATCATGGGGGATCTTTACCTTTAAAACCCTAATTATACCTTATTTTCACCAACAGGCTCCATTTATAAATGCTATCACTGATGGGGATGGGAGTAGACCGAAACAGTCTATAGCAAGATGTATAATAAAATTCTTATAATTTCACAGATTCCAAAGGAATCATCATCTCAGTCTAGAAAAATAAGTAGTAGTACTGATGAAGGATAGTTTGTTTAGTTTCTGCCCCAATGAGCATATTAGAATTAAAACTCGAAGGTATTATAAGCAGAAAAAATGTCACCATACTCAATGATATTAATTACAATGTTTGGTTATTAGAGCCTTCTGATGAAAAGGAAACAGGATAAAATGAAATGCAATCTCCAGAGTGACATTTAGCTTTGGAGTTATAAAAAGTGACTTTTAGTTTGTTAATTCATTCTCAGAGTCTGACTCATAGAGATTTTCCATCCTGAAATACATATTTTCAATAGGTCAAAAAATTCTAGCCCTGACAAGAGCTTATAGAAATCCCTGCTTGACACTTGGATTTGTGCTGTGGCTGTCTGGTTCTACAACAGCTTGGCTTTGTTTATGGGGAAGATTTTTTTGTTTTGGTTTTTGAGAATGGGTCTCCCTGTAGCCCCAGCTGGCCTGGAACTTGCTCTGTAAACCAGGTTGCCCTCAGTCTCACAAGAGATCTGCCTGTCTCTGCCTCTTCTGCACTACCACACCTCGCCCTTGTTTAGGAAGTCTTAATTCACAAACACTAATTAGCTGGACCTCACTCTAAGCTGAGACTGCCTAGAACAAGCTATTTTAGCTTGAGCAAGAATGAAGAATTGAAAGCAACCAATAAGATTTTTGTTTTGATTGATGTAATATTTATACATGTTTATGACATGTGTAAATGATGTTTTGACCCATGTACATTGCGTTATGACCAATATGAACTAATTTGGAAGCCAATACTTTCAGCTTTTATTATTTTTTACTCAAATTCTTCCTTTTTATTTTGAACTGTAGCATGCATTACTTTCATGACCTTCACCTGCTCTACCATAAAGCACTGAAACTGACCTTTTCAATATAGCAATAATATTTCTACCAACAAACAGTACTGGGATCATTTGATCATTGCATACTGAAGGATGCAATTGGATGCCTATCTCTGGTCACTAACAAATATTAGTTCAAAATAGATTAAAGCTAATTGAAACTCAATGCTAATTGTATTTTTAATTTAAAAATTATTTATTGATAAGGTTAGGAAAATGCTCTATAATTATTTGTACTCTGTAGGAGGAATGCTATTTATATTTCCTTGAGGGAATAATATCTGCAGAAATTATTTGGTTTCTTCTCCACATAATATTTGTCTGCTGTCTTCCATTTACATAGTTAATCATTTATTTCTATCACTAAGGGCTCATAAATACTCATTTTATACTTTGTTATGCATTCGTATAAATATTTTCTATGATGAAATCACACGATAACATACTCCCTAGAATTTATCCCAATTACCAAGAGGTTCATGAGAAATGCTCATGAGAAATAACTGTACTAACTATAGTCCTTATATACAGAGTTATGTTTAGCCTTATAATTTATACTCATTTGTCAGGGTATGGATCTCTTTGACTTTATAGTTTGTCAAGATTCTTATTTGTATTTTTATTTTCTCAAATTTCAGAAGTTTCCAGTCATTTTTCCAATATTGTTTCACATTTCTCTGTTTCTTTTCCTTGTATGAATACCACAATATGGATTTGGAATGTCACTTTTTATTTTTATTCTTTATTTCTTATTTTTGAAATTTTTAATTGTCCTGTCTTCAAATTCACTTATTCTTTCTTCTCTTTGCTCAAATCAGAACATATATCAGTACATTTTTATTTCAGTTATATATTTAGTTCTTCAATTTCCATTTTTTTCTTTTCCATAGTTTATATTTCTTTGTTAATATCCTCCACTTGTAGAAAAATCATTTTCCTCATTCGTATTATGTCTTTTGCTCTGACCGCCTTTTTACTATTTAAGTGTTTTTTTAAACAGTCTTTGTCAGTCATTAATGATACTTCATAATTTTCACTAGAAAATGACCACTTTGAATAGTCTAATATGGTAAATCTCAAAATCAGATTCTCTCATCTTACTTCATGAATGCATTTCTGTTACCTTTTTGTGGGTCTCTGGTTAGTTAATTTTCCCTTTTTTTCGTTGTTAAAGATTTTTTATTAATATTTTATTGAAGTTTCATGCATTTCATAGAACATTTCTCAATCCAATGTCGACTCATTCCCCTTTCCATACCCCCCACCCAACCTGAGCTTATGTCTTCTGCCATACATGTCTTGCATGTTTTTCTCAGTCTTTTTAACATTCTTCTTTGCAGAGGTTTACTGTTTGGGGCAGAAGCTTACAGTTCTTTGACCCGGTCCTTTTGTTGTTGTTGGTCCCTCCTTATTACACAGAATACCCGGTCTGTTATTTTGTGCGTATACAGGCCAAAGAAGTCCTAGATATCGAGTGTCAGTGGCTAGTGGGTTGGAAAGGGGTCTATCAGATTGCCAACCTGGTAAGCTAGCATGAGGTTGGATGGAGACTAATCAGGTCAACCTGTGAAGTGAATTGTGAGTGGGTGTAGGCTGAAGATCACCCATCAGCCATCAGCCTGAAATTCCTGTCCGGAGACCAGCAGTCTTTGGGCAGGCGGGAAAACACTGCCAGACAGGAAGCTTTCTGCTTCACAAGGCTAAGGACCTGGGTTGGAAGTACCTCACAGGCCGAGTTATGAAAGTAACTAACTGACCTCTGTGCTGAGGGGCCAGTTCCCCACAGTGACCTCAGGTGGCCACTGCTCCCCTTTATACTATATCCCTGAATGGACTCATAAAGGTATGGGTATTAAAAAAAAAAAAAGGTATGGGTATAATGGTACCCCCAGTAAACTTATTAATAAATGTTATCAGGCTTTATTGGGGTTAGGGTAAAGTTGTTAGTTAACTTATAAAAGGCTGCTATGGTATCACTAAACAACCTAAGTGGTCTTGAAAAGCAACGAGTTAAAAACCTATTTTGCTGACCATACAAAAGTCTCCGTCCTAGACAAAAGGGAGAACTGCCACCTATGCCATAAAAGTTCTGCAGGAAGACTGTGTAAGGATCAGGATAAAATATGCTTTTGAGATAACTGTTGCAGGGACCAGATAATCATGTTCCCACAAGCTGCAGGAAGACTGTGTAGGGATCGGGCTTCTGAGATAACTGTTACAGGGACCAGATGAGCATGTTCCCACAAGCTGCAGGAAGACTGTGTAGGGATCAGGATAGACATGTTTTNGTCAATGCAAAGGCCAGATAAGCATGTTCTCACAACCCAACAATCCCAGGAACTACGTGTCTTTGACAACCCAACAATCTCAGGAACTTTATGTCTTTGAAAACCCAACAGTCCCGGGAAATATACCATGAATCCTGTTCCCCTTCACCCCCCACCCTCAGGGCTCTTACAAGCCCGCCAAACCCATAGCCTACCCCCGCAAGCATTTTTGCTGAGTTATACAAGCCCACCAATCCTGTAACGCCAAGGCTTGGAAACCCCCCTGCTTGCAATCTTTCCCTTTAAAATGAATGCCTGTACAGAGCCTCGGGGCTCTTCCCAGTCCTGCTGCGCCAGGTACAGGAACAGCCCTGGCTTAAGCTAGCTAATAAAAAGATTCTCTGTCTTTGCATCAGTGTCTCATCTCCTGGTAGTCTGCGAGGGTCTTGGATTCAGGGCATAACAGTCTCTTGTCTATTAGTTTGTTTTGAGTTATTAATACTATCCTGTAGACTCAGAGACACGGTTTGTGTAAGAATTGCTAAAGCTGAAGTTCTATTTGGCTGAGTGAAGATCATAGGTTATGTGACCTATGAGCAAAATGTACAGTCTGATATTGCAGACAGTGGGTCCCAAAGCCTAGCCACATTAAGAGTTTATGGAGGGTACCTAGCATTACAGATGACTCAGACACTTCTAGTGCTGCCTTCTTTACACTGCCAGTTTTGACAACGCAGGTTTTTTTTTTAATTTTACAATTTATGCCTAATCCTGTAAGATTGCAAGTAACTTTTTAAGGTATTGTGATTACTTATTGGTAATAACAGGGCTGATGGCAGTTTACTAGATCACTGGTTATAATTTGGGACATAAACTGCTACATTGACCTTCATCTCACCCAGAGTGCTCGTCTGGTCTGATTAAGAGTACAATTACCTTGATTATACATTCCTACCCATTTGCCTCCCTTGGTGAATGTGGAAATGGCCACTTGGGTTTTCCCATTTCAGGATGGGCTTTGGGACACACCTATATTGGCTGAAAATTGAGGATGGCAACATTCCATTAATTAGTCTGATCAAGCTATTAATTAATATTTAGACTATAGATCAAAATGTGAAACATTTTATATTCAATCCATATTTGCCTTGCACATTATAAATACATTTTATTGTTTATTAATGTAGGGGAAGGAGAGGGAGATAATAATGGCCTTGGCATAATTCATGAAAGCAGCTGTGACAACCTCCAATCAGTTTAATTCATTTCAAACCTATTTCCAATCACAAAGTAAGCTTCCTTTCAAATACACTTGTGCATTCAGCTGTGGATGTGTAGACCTCCATCCTCAGTGTTCCCAGATCTGTGCACTGAAAGGACAAACACTGGTGATTTTTCTACTGATTATTTTTTGAAGCGTTATTTTCCCAACACAAAAGAGCTTTTTTTCTCAGTATAATGAAAATCGAAATCTTATGTGAATTCAATGGTGAATAGACAAATTTTATTTTTTATTTCCACTTGAAGAGTTATATTTTGTATAAAAGTTTACAAATAGCGGTTTTTATTTTGATTTTTTTCAGTATAAAAAAAGTTGTCTTTATGGCATATTACAATTATAATTGCTTGTAGGATAGTTAAATGTCAGTATTGAAACCTAATCTCTAGCTGCCATCTAGTAGAAATGAACCAATGTTCACCAAGCATGCATTTTGTATTTTGTTGCATCACACACTGCAACTAATAAGCCAATGAATTGACATATATTAGGTGCATGTACTGTTCCTAAAAACCACAAACTAAGGATGATAAATTATCAATATAGTTTAGTATTTGCTAATTTTACTACACTCTTTTTGTATATGTAGGGAAGTCATAGGAATTATAAATTCAATTTGAGTAAAGTTTAAAACCATATATTTTATGATAAAGCACCTTTAACTTAAGATGGCCAGAGCACTGATATTATATATTTTCTGGAAAGAGAATTATAAGAGTTTTATTTTTCTGATATTAGAAGTTAATTAATAAAGAAAAAAAGGCTAAGGCTTACAACCAAAACATAAATTTTCCAATTTTTTTATTGAGCATTCGTACATTTCAATCAAACCCAGTCCCCCCATGGTCCAATTCCCCCCCCCCCATGAGAACTTATGCATTACAACATCCAAACTGAGCCCTACCCAGTCAAGCTCTTTAACCCAGATGTCCTTCTGTGCAAATACATTCTCTGGAGTCTAGTCAGCACATCTAGAAATTTTAGGTAAGGCATACTCCTCCTCACCCAGCAGTACTCAGTCTCCTGTAGTTCTCAATCCAGGGCCAGTCCCCCACACATTTCTCTTGCTCCACTCTGAGGCTTTGAGTTGGCATGGGTCCTGAGCCTGATGACAACATTGCCACAAATTCACATGTGAAAGCTTCCAGTAAGCCACAGCTTCTCTACGTTCATGCACCAGCCTTGGCTCTTACAACCTTTCCTCCCACTCTTTTGCAATGATCCCTGAGCCATGTGTGGGTGAGGTTTAATATAGGGGTCCTATCTAGAGATATGCACTCTGGAGGCTCCCATTCTTTGAAGCTTGGCTAGTTGTTGCTTTCTGTTTGCATCACCCTCTATTGTGCAGGAAGCTTTACTGGTAAGAATTGAGGGATGCACTTGTTTTCTCTCCACGCCTTATTCCGTGTAGAGATGTTCAACTGTAGATGTGTCTCCTAGGAGTGGACATCTTTCAGATGTATATTTTCTATCCCTGAACATTTGTGGGATTGTGCGGTAGCCTCCATCTGTTGCATAGAGAAGCTTCTTTAATGATTGGCATATGGTATGCTTGTCTGTAAATATAAAATTCCATATTTAGCATATGATAAGAAATTTCTTTTGTCTAGAGATATGACACAGATAAGGTTTTCTCTAGGCCTTATGTCCTCTCCAGCCCTGTGCACTTGGCTGAGTTTACAGTGGCTCTCATGGGTTCACTCTCATTGAGAGGGTTCCAAGTCCAATTAGATAGCAGTTCATTATCCCCCAGATAACAGTTCCACTACTGCAATAATAGAGGAAGTTTGCTGTGCAGCTCACTATGGTTGTTAGGCTTTGGGGCTGGGTTGTACCATTGATTGATTTTTCTCCATTAGGAGTGTCCACATTGTCTAATATTGTGAGTACTGAACTTCAGGTCGAAAGCTTCCAGGTCAGTTCCTGCTCCATTACTGGAAGTCCTTATCCCCGAAGCATGTCCTGTGTTGAGCAGTAGGGTCTTATTTTCTGGTTCTGAGAGATAATCAAGAGCTTTGGCAATAGCCTGCATTATTTTGAGAGTCTCTTGGATTGCTCTCACCAACCACTCAAACGGAGGTTTCCTCCCACGCAGCCCCCAGGTTGTACCACCAGTGCATTTATGTTCAGATAGTGTATTGCATTTCTCATGGAGTTTTTGAAAAGACTGTATTCTACACTATGTCTGGTCATTGGTATCAATGTTGCACTCCACCAACTCAGTAATTAGTTGTTGAAATGGCAAGGATTTCCCTAAATGCCCAAATGTAGTAGTGTCTTCCTTTATAAGCATTGTTGTTGTAACTATTTGACTAGATTTTAGATTTCTAAAAAAAAACTTTCTTTTGTCATTTTTGTCAGATATTTACTTTAGTAGAGCAAAAATTCCTTGTAGTTCCCCATTCTGCTATTTTCAACAGCATAACTTTAGTGGTAGTTACTTTAATACTTGTTTCTTTACATTTTTTCTCTTTGAAGGGTATATTCTCCTTAGCAATATTTTTCTTGTTTTTTTATTTTTGCAAGTCCATCATTTTATTAAACATAGAATTCCATATATTTTCTTGAATGATCTTTCCTTTAAAATTGAATAGAGAAAAAGACTAATTTAGAACACGTGATATTGGGAAGTCAGTTTTTTCTGCATCTCTGTTAGAACTGTGTTCCACCCTTTGAGATTTAAGGTTAAGAGAGATTAAAGTTAAGAATCAGCAAAAGCAAAACAATTAAGATTAAAAATATAAAATGGATCTGCTGGGGAATAGGTTTATTACACAGAATAATTGGATGAGAGATGCACAATGTTCTATTCAATCTCAAAACTGAAAAAAATATTCCTAAAGAAATAAATATGATTAAAAGAACTCCAAATATAACCTATTTTTAAATGAAAAGTGGGTACCAGGAGTTGGGGTGTTGGCTGTGAAGAACCTGATCATGTGGGTGTTTGGAGAAATGTGGAAGTCTTTGGAACTTTGGGCTAGAAAAGCTGTTGACTGCTATAAGGAGGGCTTAATGGGCCATTCTAGTGTTAGTGTCCAAGAATGCACATGACACACAATGAAGAATGGAAAACCAAGACTTTATTTTAACCAGCATGCCAGGGTGGGAGGGAAAAGGCTCCGACCCCACTAACTTGGCTCGCAGGCCTTTTATACAGGGTCTAGGGGAATTTTAGTGGGGTTTGGGTGACTTCAAGCCTTATTGGATAATAGAGTTACAGTTCATGGTTAGGTCAGCCCACCTGCCCCCACAGTTCTGCCCCCACATACCAAATGTTATCTTTTAAGGAAGGGTTTTTTTTTTTTTATGTGTATGAATGTACCATCTGCACGTCTGCATGTAGGTTTGTGCACCCATGTCATACAATGCCATGGAGGTCAGAAAAGGGCTTCGGATTCCCCTGGAACTGAAGCTAAAAGTAGCTCTCAGCCACCAAGTGGGTGCTGGGAATTGAACCTGGGTCCTCTGCAAGAGCACTTGGTGCTCATAACCACTAGGCCATCTCTCCAGTCCAACCAAAGGTTATCTTTAGACACAATCCTGCTACTGGAAAGAGGAAATGTTTAGTCAGTCCACCTGCCCTCACATACAAATAGTTATCTTAAACAAGTTTAGCTGTTCTTGAGGCCTCAAGCAACTGACCTTGAGCAATTGACCTCCCCCCCTCGAATTGGGCAGGTTCCAGTAATTGCTTAAAATGGTGGCTATACTCAAAATGGAGTCAGTGTGCTCCTCTCTTACACTAGTAGAAGCCTAGAAGAAAGAATGCTGAGAAAAATGCATTTCCAGAGGAAAATAAAGACTTAAGCTGCAACTGGGATATTTTGTCAAAGAGTCTGGCTGCAGAGTACCCACAGCCCAAATGTCTTT
Organism: Rhizomys pruinosus; assembly: GCA_009823505.1. NCBI lineage: Eukaryota > Metazoa > Chordata > Mammalia > Rodentia > Spalacidae > Rhizomys > Rhizomys pruinosus. The sequence continues at coordinate 3,106,190 of VZQC01006682.1, read as the reverse complement.
GGTGGAGGATATTTCAAGACAGCCTAATGTAGAAATGGTGGCATGGCTGTTAATGGTGAATATTGTGCAGATCTTCAGTGAAAAAGAGCAGATGGGGCAGAAAGAAATGCAGAATGTAATGTTTGGATCTGAAAAGTGCACTAGGAAGATTAATGGTGGAGCCAAGGACAGGAGTGAAGGACAGGATCTCATTGATAAGGAGATTAAAGTGATTAAAGAGAGGCCTAAATATTTACTAGTAAACAATGGAAAGAGTACCTTCAGGGCAAAACCACGCCCAGCTAAGCCTCCAACTTTTGAAAGGAAAATACTGAATGGGTTTTCTACTCCAACAAGTCCAGGGAAGAGAAAAGTTGCAAATGTGGTTGAAATAGGCCAGGGTCCTATTTCATCCAGAACTAGAAGCAAAACTCGACTTTTTCATTCACATGGTGCTGGCTTTACAGGCATGAAGGATGCAAGAGTGAAGGGGTCATCAGTTCTTCCTCCAAAGTTTCAAAAAGCCTCCAAGGCCAGCAGAGTTCAGCAGGGGTGTCCCTGCATAAAGAAGACCCTGATAGGCCATTGTGTGAAGCTGTGAAGCCTGGTTGGCAGTGGAGACCCCAAGAAGACATTCAAGATGCCAGAGTTGTGAGATATTTGTCAAGTAGCCTAAGGAAGAGATGTATGTTGCACGCAGAGCTGGAAGAGCTGAGCCAACTGAGCCCTTTGGATGTAAAGTCCCAGAAGTCACACATGGAGCTACTGGACTTGATGTTTTCCCTGCGGGTTTTTGGTCTTGTTTTGGTCCAGTATTTCCTCACTATGCCTGTATTCCTCCCTTTTGGAATGGGAATGAGTATCAGGTTCCACTGTATGTTGGGAGTATGTAATTTGTCTTTTGATTTTACAGGAGCTTACAGTTAAGAGATTGGCTTGGATCTCAGAAGAGACTTTGAACTGTAGACTTTTGAATAGAATTGAGATTGGTAAAGACTATGGGGACTTTTAAGGTTGGACTAAATGCATTCTGCATTTTATATGGTCATGAGCCTATGGGGGCCAGGGAGTGGAAAGTGGTTGTTTGAACAAGAATGTCCCCCATAGGCTTCAAGTATTCAGACATTTTGTCCCCAGTTGGTGGCGCTATTTTGGGGGGTCTTAGAAGGTGTGGCCATGCTGGAGGAAGTACATCACTGGGGGTGTGCTTAGTGAGTTCAACGAGCCTTGCAGACTCCAGTTAATCTCTCTAGGCTTCCTGTGTTCACTGGAGGATGTGAACCTCAGCTTTCTTTTTTTTTTGACTTTTCGAGACAGGGTCTCCCTTTAGCCCCAGCTGTCCTGGAACTCACTCTGTAGACCAGGCTGGCCTTGAACTCACAAAAATCCACCTGCCTCTGCCTCCCAAGTGCTAGGATCCTTTTTTAAGTTCCCTCGGTCATGGAGGTTTTATCACAGCAACAGAAAATTATCCTGTTACTGAGTCGTCTTTGGAGGGTACTCCCTACTTATTTGGAGAGAAAACCTTAAAAATGAGGCACACATTCACTACTGAGTTTCAATAATTTCTGTTGCTCAAATTCAAATATGAAATTAAGATGCAAAAGATTACTGTACCAATGTAATTCATTAAAATATTCCCACCCTTGTATGCTCAGATTATGTTTACTCCATGTATGTGCACCTATATTGTGCAATGCCCATGGAGGTCAGAAGGCATCTGATTGCCCTGGACCTGTTGTTATGGGCTTTTGTTAGACACCATGTGGCTGTTAGGAATGGAGCCTAGGTCTTCTGCAAGAGCAACGAGTTGTCTCAATCACAGAGAAATCACTCCAGCCCCATTTAGTTTTTTTTTTTTAATTGAATTAGTTTAATGTAGTATCCATGAGGATATTCTTAGTGTTCCTAGAAGAAAACAGATGTCCTAATAGTTTTACATTTTGTTTTATAAACTTCTAAAAGTGTTCAGTAAATGTATGTATACTTTCTTGAAATAATTTAAACATAAAGCAACATATGCATACATATCATATATTAATATATCTCTAAGAATCTCTTAAGCAAATTCTGAGAGACATATCTATCATTTCAGTACAAAAACTTTGTGTTCTGAGAGTCAAACATTCAGATTTAAAATACCTGGAGTTGGAGATATACGAATTGTCCTTATTATTTGATGATATTAAATAACTGTGAATTACTAATTAGTGTTTCACTTAAGTTTAAAAACAAGTTCCCTTAGCAGTATATACTCTAGTATATGTAGGAGAATTTATATATATCTTATATTTGGTGACGTCTCAAGGACTAAATGCTCTCCAAATCCCCTATCTTACCGTAGACAATTGTGTGGTCTATTGAAGTGCATTGTTATCTAGCTTCCAGATTATATTTTGAATAATTGAAAACATCATTTTAAGACATTATGTTTTTAACAATTTTATGGATCCACTCACTGCTCAACTTGAATTACTGATTCATTCCTTTCACAAATTTTTGAAATTGTTCTATAGCAACGAACATGATAGACCAAATAAAATAAAAAATGCTGCTTTTATGCTTTCATTATAATAGTGAGACCTATAGTAAAGAAAATGGAAGAAGTAAATCATGAAAACAGAACACACTAAAAAGTGGAAAGAATTGTGGAGAAAGTGAAGATAATAATCATGCAATTAGAACTGGTTTCTATTAAAATATTTTTAGTTTATAATTTCAAATTACTCTTTCAGATTATTGCTATGCTATTTTCTTTTTTGCTAGAGTCCAGGAGTGTAATAAAATCAAGTGAAAACTCATTCAAGTACATCTTCTGCTCAAAGTAGTAGAGTTTTAAGTAGTTTATCACATCATTTTCTTCCTCTATGTGTTGAAAGGAAGCCTTTGTTATAGTCTGTGTATTCTAAACTCCTATAAACAAAAAATCTAAGTAATAAAAAGTTAGATATTTATTCACTTACTTTGACATTTGTAACTTAATCTTGCCTAAAGATGATTTAGTAAAGATGACCTGAATTGACAACTGTATACTTCAGTGTGAATTTGCCATGCATTATTGCTGAAAACTCTTTTGCTAACTTTAGAATCAATGTTAAATTCTTTTTATTTGCATGATAACTAGACTGTTCACTTGTTATTTACTTAGACATTTGGAGGATCAGAAAGACCTGTTTAGAAGTTTGTAGTTTTTTTTAGGTCTAGAGCTTATTATGGTCAAGATCAGAAGGGTCAATCATAGGGTCAGGGTCAGATTAGAGTTATAGTTAAGTTTAGATCAGTAAAGTTTGAATTAGAGTTAATACTAGCGCTAGAGTTAGAGTTAGAATTAACATTATCATTTGGGTTAAGCCTATGGATGGTACTATGTTTAGTTTACAGTTAGGGATAGTGGTAATTCTAGGGCATGTTTGTCCTCAGGTTTGGCATTAGGACTAGACTTAGGTTTAGGGTTAGGGTAGGAGTTAGGAGTAGTGTGGTGCCTAGGTGTAGGGTTAAGCTTAGGCTTAGTATTAAAGGTAGTAATGGTCTAGGATTAGAGTAAGTGTTAGGCATATTGATGTGGCTAGATGTTGGATTGTGGTTAAGGCTTTGATAATAATCAGGTCTGTTTCAGAGTCAAGGTTGGATTTCAGGTTAGAGCTAGGGTTATTACTAGGTGTAGGATTAGGGTTATGGATTGGTCTAGTGCTAGGGCTAGATGTAGAATTGGGTTTCGGCTTTGAGGTCAAGAACAGTGTCAGAGTCCAGGTCAGAATTATATTCAACATTATGTTTAACAATAGGGTTAGGTTTTTCTTTAGTATAGGTTTATTGTTTGGTTATAGAAAGGATTTTTGTGAGGTTTAGTTTTCATGAATAGTACTAGGGCTACTGTTTTGGTTATGGTTTGGGTTTAGGTTGGGTTTAGTGTTTTTGAGATCTAGTTTGGCATTAAAATTAGAGTAAGCATTAGTGTTAGAGTTACAAGTGGTTATGAACTGCCCAACATGGGTGCTGGGACACAAACTAGGATCTTCCAGAAGAGCAACAAGTGTTGCTCATTGAGTCATCTCTCCAGCCCATATTCTCAGCATTTTAGCCACATGATCATTGCAGAAAGAGGTTTGTCTGAATAGAGTTGAGAACAGAACTAATCTATGAATATAAGTGTAAATATTTAGCATGTAGTTTGATTATATGACCATTTAGCAAAACAGCAGTGATTTTACATTAAGGCTGATGACCTCTGCAGCTGTGAGACTTCAATTAGATTAACAAAACTGGACATGAATATTCCCCTGAGGAGTAGGCCTTAGGAAGTGGTTAGGAAGTAGGCAATCAGGAAGTGGTTTGTTACCCCCATACATTTATGCCTTCATGCATTAGTGAGCACATCTTGCTTTGCAGGTCAGTATTATAGCAGAGAATGTCAATTTTCTATATTAGACTGTGGGATAAATCATTTCTTCTTTTAAATGGGCCTATTCCTCAGAGAAGAGGTAAGATTGTGGCCCAGGAGTTTCCCCCTTGGTGCTGACATTTGTGATGCTGGCATTCCTACAGAAGGTGCAAGGGACTTGGGGATTCTGGGACTTTGGAGTTTTGAAATTCCAGGACTTTTTTTTGGGGGGGGAGACATATAAAAGGCCCACCACATGAGGCTGGGCCCTCTCTTGCCATATACCAGCACAGGCAGAGGGCACGGGATTTCACGCTGGACTACCAAGTGGCCATATACAGCCATGTTGACCTGGAGACCCAGCCACCACAAGCCACCTCAGCAGCTGGAGGGATTGTACACTTTCCAGCAATTACCTTGTAAGCAATCTCAATATAGTCTGGTCTAGTCTGAGATTGGAGAGCTCTTTCCCTTGCTTTGCCTAGCAACCGGGAATCAGGAAACTGACAGAGGTGGGTGTGGCTGCGAGGATGTGGGTGCTTCCCCCCACCCAGGAAAATTCCTCTGCTACCCTGGTCAATTCTAGCTCCTAGTTCCAGATTACCTTCTGTTACTTATGGTTCCAGTGTCAATTGATCTTTAAATCCACCTGCTCTCCTCCAGTGCTAGCGATCCTTTTTTTAAATCCCCAATCGGTCATGATGTTTTATCACAGCAACAGAACAAATTATCCTTGTTTACTGATCGGTCTTTGAGGTACTCACCCTACTCTACTCTTCAGGAAGAGAAAAACCTTAAAAAATGGAGGGCCACACAACATTCACTTAACTGCAGTTTCAATAATTTTCTGGTTCGCTCAAATTCAAAATTATTGAACATCTTAAGATGCAAAGCATCACATGCTACCAATGTAATTCAATTATAATATTCCACCTCTGTAATGCATCAGAATTATCTGTTTATCATGTATGGCACCCTATATACTTGTGCAATGCCCATGGAGGATAAAAAAGGCATTCTGAATATGCCTGGACGCCTGTTGTTATGCGGCTTATTTCGTTAAACACTCCATGTGGCTGTTAGGAATGGAGCCTAGGTCTTCTGCAAAAGCAACAGTATTCTAGTACTCAATCACAGAAGAAATCACTCCAGCCCATTTACGATTTTTTTTTTTTAATTAGATCTCAGATTTAATCGTAGATTATCCAACTTTTGGGAACATAAATTCTTAGATGTTCCTAGAAGTAAACAGATATGTCCTAAATAGTTATTTTACATGCTGTTTAGTACTAAACTTCTAAAAGTCAGTTAATGATCAGTAAATGATATGTAAATACATTCTGAAATAATTTTAACATAAGCAAACATATGCAAAATAACATATCATATAAATTAACTAATATCTCTAAGAATCTCTTAAGCAAATTCTGAGAGACATATCTATCATTTCAGTACAAAAACTTTGTGTTCTGAGAGTCAAACATTCAGATTTAAAATACCTGGAGTTGGAGATATACGAATTGTCCTTATTATTTGATGATATTAAATTAAAACTTGATGAAAATTACTAAATTAGTGTTTCATCTTAAGTTTAAAAAACAAAGTTCCCCCCTAAGAGCAGATATATACTCTCAGTATATGTAAGAGAGAATTTATATATCCCTAATACTCACTATATTTGGTGACGTCTCAAGGACTAAATGCTCTCCAAATCCCCTATCTTACCGTAAGACAAAATTTGTAAGTAAGGGTCCTATTGAAAGTGCATTGTTAATCTAGCTTCCAGATTATATTTTGAATAATTGAAAACATCATTTTAAGACAACAATTATGATTATTATAATTACACAATTTTAATAGGATCCAAACCCACTGCTCAAACTGGAAATATACTGATCTACATTCCCTTTCACAAATTTTGAAATAAAAACCTAATGTTTATAGCAACCGAACAAAGACCAAAAAAATCCAAAAAAATGCTAGCTATTTATGTCTCCCTGTAGCCCCAGCTGTCGTGGAATTCACTCTGTAGACCAGGCTGGCCTTGAACTCACAATGATCTGCCTGCCTCTGCCTCCCAAATGCTAGGATTAAAGGCGTGCGCCACCACGCCCCGCTGATCTTTAAAGACTCTGTAGTGCCATTCAAACCTGTTATGTAAGTATATCACAATTCAGTGGCCAGTCCGAAACCTAGGAAGGGGTCTGTTACTTCAGTTCTCAAAAGATTAATAGGCTAATATCAGGCCCATGCAAGCAAAGCTCAAGTTTCAGTAGCCGATTTCATTTGAAAAAAATCTCCATAGGGCATTCGTTTACCTCTGTATCCATCAGGGTGCTTCTTGCTCCTCTGGGCTTTGCACTTTGGCCCTTTAGTGAGAATGGTGGCATTCTTTAGCCCAATGTATCATTTTCTATTCCAAGGGTTGGTGGCAGAAAGAGAAAGGCTTGACTCGGGTTTATTTCATCCTTTTGGAACTATAGGTCCACTCACTGGTAATATGGGTACCTTCCTTTCTGAATTTTGGTTATTAAGGATTTGCATTTTCTTTAGCAGCATTTCCAGGGTCTGGAGCATGTGAGAACAAGAAAGTGCAGAGAGGAAGGAACATTTTGTACTTCTGAGCAATAAGGGTCAGGCTTCCTGACTTTCCAAGATAGAAGGCCTCTAAAGATGTATAAGCAACCATGCCCACTTCTGTACTGAGGTCTTGTTGAAGTCAGGGTAGGGAATACTGAGATGAGAAAAGGTAAAAAAAATAAAGGTAAAGAAAACTCATTGAAAATATTCTACTTTCTTTTCTCTCTGCCTTGCTGCTTACTATTTACCATTCAGACATCTCAAATAGCTCCCCCCTGTATTTGATACTGCCTTGATAATAGAGAGACAAGACAGGGTGAAACATGCTCTGTCTTGTCTATAACTCCTGCAATACATACCTGTTCTCGCTGCTCCTCCAGTCCTTCTCACAGACCAGTCTGGATAGCAACTGGAATAGTCATTAAAATACCTCAGAAAATTAGATCATTCCCAGGCTGGAGAGATGGGTGAGTAGTTAATAACACTGGCTGCTCTTGTAGAAGACACAGGTTCAGTTCCCAGCACCCACATAGCTCCAGGGAATCGGATGCCCATGTTACATGCACATGGCAAATTTATATACGTGTAGGCAGAACATTTCATACACATAAAAAATTAACAAAACTTAAAAGATTAAATAATTCCCTTACTTAAAACCCAGAGTAAACATCCTATTTTACTTAAATAAAGGCAAGTCTTTATAATAGCCTAAAAACCTCTACATAATGTGAGCCCTGTCTTGCTTTCCAAACTAGTGTACAACTACCCATTACTTCTCCTAACCCCAGGGATCTTCTTTCAATTTGTAGTGTTAGGCAAACTCAGTTCCCCTATAGACATTTGCATTCATTGTACTATAATTCAGGGACACTTTTCTCTAAGATCTGTGCCGAGTTGACCATGTTCATCTTAATTAGGCTTCAGCTCAAATGTCATCTCCTCAGTCATTTCTGAACCATTTAAGTAGCCAAACCCTTTCTATCATTTTTGTTCTACAACATTCAGAACAATGAACAATTCACAAAATTACACAATCCATGTATATGTTCACTTGTTTGTTTTCCTTTTATCATTAAAATTATAGGTTTTTTTGAAGGCAGAGATGTTGTCTTTATTGTTCACTGTTGTATTTTCAGTGCTAATTAACACAGCATTTTAGATCAAGTGCAGTGGCGCACATCTATAGATCCAGCTACTTGAGACAGTGAGGTAGGAGAGTAGCTTGAGCCCAATAATTGTGGCCAGCCTGGACAATATAACAATACCTTGTCTAAGTAAAATTACAGTATTATTTTCTACCCAGTGCATGCTAAAACATTTTTCAGTGAATGAATATTTCTAATCTTATGTTTATGTGTATGTGTGTATTTTAAGAATATTTTTATTTATTACTTTGATTCTCTTGTGTATGAGTGTATTACCTGCATGCTTGTGAGTGTACCCATGTTGTACAATATCCATGGAGGTCAGAAGAGGGCATTAGGTCCCCTGGAACTGGTGTTAAAGACTGTCGTTAACCACCATGTAAGTACTGGAAACTGAGCCCTGGTCCTCTGCAAGGGCAGCCAGTGCTCTTAACCACTGAGCCATCTCTACAACCCCCTCTATGTGCATATTTTAAAACTGTAAGTACTTTTTATAAAATCCATGTTTAATAGGGGTTTGTATTTTCCTTTATTAAAAGTGAGTTGGCAACATCACCTTTGGAGACACTTCATTGCACTGCATGTTATTGTGTAAAGTATAACGATTTGCATTTACCATTCTTCTGATATTTGATTTGCTTTGTGCTCAAGTTATTGTTTTGTACATATTTATCTTGTCATTTTTTGGTCTTTTTGAGACAGGGTCTCCCTGTAGCTCCATCTGGCCTGGTCACTCTGTAGACCAGGCTGGCCTTGAATTCACAGTGATCCACCTGCCTCAGCCTCCCAAGTGCTAGGATTAAAGGTGTGTACCACCACACCCAGCTATCTTGTCATTTCTTTATCATTTATTTTGTTTCTTTAGGGGGATATATATATATATATATCCATTTCTTCACTGAACTCATAATGTTTATTAGATTATTTGACTAGCTTCATGTTTTCCCCTCAAGAATATGAACTCCAGAATAGCTATTTTATTTATTGTTGTATTCGCAATTTCCAGAACAAGCACTCAATGAATGTTTATTAAATGAATGCATGATATTTAATTTATTCAATGGCTACATTTGTAAAACAAAGATGGTAATATTTAGGAAATTTGGGGGAGAATAGCAGAGCTATAACATGCTGTGAGTTTTAGAGGGTAAATTAAATACCTTGTCTAGCAAACAGCTTAGATGTGGCAGCACAGTGGTGCTAATTCAGATCTGTCTTCCAGCAAATCTGTAGACTTTACCTTAAAGTTAAACATGCCATTACACTTACACAGTTGAAACTGGAAAAAGTAAAATCTAAAAGTGCCACATTTCAGTACCATAAGAAGATAAACAACTTTTTAGATGGGAAATTATGAAGTGAAATAATAGGTTATGAAAATGTTATTAATCAAGTTTGAGGAATTATAAATTAGGACAAAGGGAGCAATTTTAAATGAACAGGGGGAAGAATGTGATAATAATGCTGTTTCATTGAAGCTTGTTTTTCACTGCAAAGGGAAACATGAAATTGTACTGGGCTTTTGTTTTTGGTAGCGATTTTGGTCTGGGAAGTGGAAACGGTACTGTTACAGTGTGGCTACTAATGTCCATTCCAAATTGAAGCTTCGTTTCTCCCATTGTGATTGTATTTGTAGATGGAGACTTTGAGAGGTGATTAGAAATAGGGTAGGTCACAATGTTAGAGAATTCAGTTTGGGATTAGTGGCCTTGTCATGGAAGGGACGGAGAAGGGAGGGAGAGTGAAAACTCAGAATTCTAAGATTAGAACTTATACTAAGATGAGAGATGGCAGGCTATGCATATTGTACACAGCACAACTTCAAGGGCATGATTCACACTGTGGCCCATATAATAATATGTACTAAAGTTGAGGTATCTCCAGTTTTTAAAATAATGCATTAGAACTTTGTCAGGAGCTAGTAATCTAGTATTACTAGGGATAAATTCTTTGTGGCATACCTATTTAATCTAGTGCATTTCTCATTGCTAAACTGTCTTGAAATATAATTCATATATCATAAATTTGCCTATTTAAATAATATAAATAAATAGATTTTTTATATAAGCATAATAAACAACCATCAGGACACTCAATTTTATTTATTTATTTTTATTATTTTTATTTATTATGTTTTTTATGTGTATGAGTGTACTGTTTGCATGTAGGTTGGTGCACCCGTGTCATGCAATGCCACGGAGGTCAGAAGAGGGCGTTAGATTCCCCTGGAACTGGAGTTAAAAATGGTTCTTAGCCGCCATGTGGGTGCTGGGAATCGAACCTGGGTCCTCTGCAAGAGCAGTCAGTACTCTTAATCGCTGAGCCATTTCTCCAGCCCCTATTTTTAATTTTTTAACTTTTTGCGTGTATGAGTGTTTTGCCTCCACATAGGTAGGTGTACCCATGTCATGCAATTCCTATGGAGGTCAGAAGAGGGCGCCAGATTCCCTGGAACTGGAGTTATGGACAGTTGGGACCACCATGTGGGTGCTGGGAATGAAACCTGGGTCCTCTTCAAGAGCAGTCAGTCCAGCCACAGGATAATCAATTTTAGAGCAAATAAATTTATTGCAGCATAAAGACACACTGTACCTTTCAGCTACAACCCATGTCTGCCCATCTCTATCTATCTTAGGTCATTACTAGTCAACTTTCTATCTCTACAAATCTGGGATTTCTATATATTTCATGTAAATGAAATCATATACTATCTGGCCTTTTTACTGGATTCTTTCACTTAGTATAGTGTTTTAAAGTCTATGCATCCTGTAGCATATATAAGTATTTCTTTTTATGGTCGAATATTTGATTGCATAGGTTTGTAAATTTAAAAAATGTATTTTCCATCGATTAATGGACATTTAGGTTATTTCTACATTTTAACAAATTCTCCTTGCTCTGTAGCCCAGGCCGGCTTCAAAATTGTAGTGAATCTCTGCTTCAGCCTTCCAAGTGCTGCAATTACAGATGTGCAGCACCAAGTCCATCCGTGGTTAATTCAATCAGTGTTGTGGATCCTGTGGATATGGGCAGTCAACTATACTTTGTACAAAGGATAAATCTGTGAGTAGAACAAGAAGGTGGTTTTAGATGGCATATAAATTAGAATTCATAAAAATTAAAATGGTTCTTCTTTATTCAAAGGACACTATATGTTAGATAAGAGTCCACCTTTGTTTGCACATAGGTGTTCAGTTGTTCCTTCACCATTTGTTGCTGAGATGATTCTATCCACGTTGCAGTTGTTTTACCACCCTTATAAAAAACAGTTGATTATAAATATAGAATTCATCCCTGGACATTCGGTTTTATTTCATTTATTTAAATGTCTACCATTAGTGCTATACCAGTTTCATTATTGTAGCTATGAAATCACAAAATATGAATCCTTTAACTGCTCTTTATCAACTTTATTTTGGGTATTCTGGTCCCTTGAGTTTCTTATGATTTAAAGATTTCTTTGTTAATTTCTGCAAAGAAACAAGCTATTCTTGTTATAGGGTTTCCATTCACTGTGGAGGCATTATTGTGTAAATTAAATTATGTTTTCTCACCAAATTAACTTCTCATTAATTTACATGCTCTTTATTTTCTTTCAACAATTTTGACATTTTAATTCAAGTTTTGATGTTTCAAAAGGCAGAATCAGGGAAAATATAGTATTTTGTCACACCCATATAGTACATGATAAAATGATGAGTTGATTATTCTGTGAAGACACAACTGGTATCCTGGACAAAGGGTGAGCTTTTAGCTACCTTTTGACTCTATGACCTTGGGAAAGTTACTCATTACCATTTAGCCACAGTCTCCTCTTTTTCAAAATGAAGATCATGCTGCCTCATAGGGTTGTTGAGAAGTATTTGTATGGAATGCATCAAAAATGCTTACTGGGGTGCTGAACCATATTAAATAACAAAATTCTGATTTTTATTTCCCTTTCCATTCATAGTCACTCCTCCCAGATGATGATAGTGCTGGGGGTGGTGCTGGTGCTGGTGCTGGTGACGGTAGTGACAGTGGTGCTAATTTCTAGTCTCAGGGATCTTGGGAATGCCAGAGAAGCATTCTACCACTAAGCTATGCCTCCAACCCCGAAGTTATTATTATTCAATGATCAGATTAGACATGTCAATTTGAAATTAAATAACTGACTATATACCCCATAAAATGATGAAAGTTTTTTTTAATGCTGGCTTTGCAGTAAAAAATAAATGAATGTATAGAAGAAAAGTCATGTAAGTCTCTAAGAATCTAGATGTTTGAGAGGGCCATAAAATTTAAATGTGCAGGACTCCACACAGTTTTAGAAACTTGCTTATTTGTGAAATGCTCTGGTATTCAGGTGGCCTCCAATAGGCCTGGAGAATTTAGGCCTGCTTCTAAATAACTCATAGATTCCCATTTAACAAATAACATGGTCTAGGAACTAACTAAAAAAGAATGGAATGAATGTGCTTTCTCTGAGGACTTTGGAACTTTTTCTGTAACTCTGTCTCTTATAGAATCACAAAGGAGCATTTTTCCAGTGCCTGTTCTAATCCCAATATCTGATATGAATCCAAATCTCTGGGGCTAAATCCAGAATAAATTTGGCCACATACTAAGTAAATGTTAGACTAAGTCTTTACTAAATCAAGCATTAGATTTGGTCTTGGGTGAAACTGGCAATAAAATAAGAAACATAGACTTGAGGTGGCGAGCTTGAAAAAATCACATTCACCAATGGGGAAAGCGGAAGCAGTTTCACTTCTCTGCTAGTAGATGTGGGTGGATGGTTATGGAATAAGTATTATTGTACTTGCTCTCAAGAACTTTAATAGAACAAAACACATATACTTTGCTCTGTGGGACACTTAATTCCTATAAATTCCCACATGAAAGACTAAAACTGTCAAGAGTTTAAGGTTAACTACATGACCCTCACTGACTTTCACTATGAAATTATGGATGGTTTTCCATAGGGCATAGTTCTTCTATGCAACCATTGACCCTTGGCAAAGAAAGGTGCTATCATGGTACCATCTTTTTACCTACTTGAGTACCTGTAATTAACACAGCTGGGCACTTGTTGCCAACTGTCAGCCATCTGACTTACCTGCCCATTATAAAAACTCTATTAGAGCCACGCCAGTCCAAGTAAGGTTTTCTTAAAGATTTTCACACACACCTATGAGGGAAGGAAAAAAAAGTGAAAGACTGGGTAGAAGGAGGAGCCAAATTGTAATACAACCCAAACAGATGGTGACTCCATCTAGAACTCTGGAATTTGGATGGCTCTCTTGAATTGCAGGCAGGAATCAGGTTTGTACATTCCCTAATAAAATAGTCATTGAATATATGAAGCTGTGGAAATGGAAACCTATACAAGGCAGCTCTTTTCAGTGAATGGAAGTTTCCAAACTTCTGGCTTTAGGCAAAACTTCTTCAGCTAAGGAACTCAGTTCTTCAGTTATCAAGGCACATTTGGAACATATACTACAGAAAGACTGGACTCAAATCTATGGACTTTTCCAGATCTCACATGATTATAACTCCATGACTACAGGGAACGTGTACTGTCACTACTCTGCCAGTCAGATATTCTAAATGTAGTGAATGTCCCCAGTTCAGTATAGTCCTGGGATACCACTTTGTCCATGGCTAGTGTCTACTTCAAATACCCAGAAGATGTTGACTGACAGGCCCAACTAATGTCTTAACTCACTTAGAGCTTCTGTTTGAAACATGTGGACTGTATAGAGCCTCCTTGACTAAGGACCTTCAGTGAAGATGCAAATGTTTTCAGCCCCAGAACAGTCCTCTGAAGACAAAAGATAGGTGTGTTGAACCTTACATAATCTTGGCTCACAGGATACTGTGAATATTCTAAAGACTGAACCTGGTTCCTGTATGTTAGAGACTTAAGGAAGCTGTGAGCAAAGAGATGCAGTCTCTAGGATACACAATGTTAAGGCAATGCTTCCACCTGGTGGCCATGATGCTGAAATGTCAAATAGAACACAGTACTGCAAACTCAGGAAAGAACATATTTTCAACATTTTCTTTCCTATTTGGGTAGTGGTGGGAATGAAAGTCAGGGCCTCATGCATGGTAGGGAGGCCCTGCACCACAGAGCTACATCCCCAGAACAGGAAAAGTCATCTTTTAACTTGGCTTTTCCTTTCTTGTTGGAAATAGAAAAATTTCTCAAATTCTCCATTGCGTATTCCTTTCTTATCAATTAATCTTCCATTCACCAAGTCAGATAGCTTCTCTCAAGATGGCATTCCCCATCCAACAGCAATCAGCTCTTCCTTCCACTGGGCTGTCTTGGAACACTATATGTCCCTCTGGTATGGTGTGAATTCTGAATTAAGGTGAATCGCTTTGGGGTATATCTGGTCAGACTGAGCTAAAATGAGACAAATTCTGTGCTTACATTTTGATTTTCGTTGTTTTGTATGTAGCGTTTTCTGCAAGATCACTGCAAGTATATTTTAACCTTTCATGTCACCTCTCATTGTCACTTGTTTCTCACCCTCAGTTTTCCCAGTGCCTTTCTGTCAGGTAGGTTTCTACTGTAATCTACCCTTAGATTCATGACTATTTCCTTCACTGTGACAAAATGTATGGAGAGCCAAACTTAAAAGTAGGAAAGAGTTTTTCTGGATTATGGTTTGAGAATTTCCAGTATCTCTCTCCTGCCACTTGGCTTCATTGTTTGTGAGCCTGTAGTAATACAGAATATTTTGACAGGGAGCACAAAGCAAAGTAAAGCTGCTCACTCATGGCAGCCATGAAGCAAAGGGAGAGAGAGAGAGAGAGAGAGAGAGAGAGAGAGAGAGAGAGAGAGAAAATTCCTAGTACTCTGCCTTCTCCTAGTAGACCCCAACTCTTAAGTGTTGTGACACCTCCCAGTAGCACCATAGCCTGAAGTCTGACCACTAAGAATTTAGTACACACACCTTTGACAGATAGCCCAGATCTAAGATGTATTAAAATATTTTCTTGCAGAAACTTTATTAGGGAATTTTTATCAGCTGTTCAAGCTTCAATTCATTTTTTTCTTTCTAAGGAGTATTTTACTTTTGTTTTTTAATCATTTTAATACATATTTTTATTCAAGATTACATTACAAATCAAATCTAGACCTGTGTCCCCCTCCCTACCTCCATCACCCCACCAGAGCTCATGCATTCTGCCAAACATGTTTTTCATCTTTTTCTCAATCTGTCTCAAAATTCTTGATGCAGAAGTTGACTGTTTCAAGCAGAAATTCACCATTTCAGTCAGTTCTTTGATAAAGTCTTTTCTGTTGTTGTTGCTGTTGTTGTTGTTTCCAATATGCATCAATCCCAAATACTTGGAAAAAAGCTCAAGGAGCCCTGCACAAGAAATACAACTAGGTAATTGGCACTAGCATCCACAGATGAGGGATATCATTCATTGTTTTTCTGGGACTCTGTTACTTCACTTAACATAGTATCTTCTAGTTCCATCCATTTACTTGCAAAGTTCATGATGTTATCTTTCTTTACCACTGCATAAAACTCCATTGTGTACATGTACCACATTTTCTCTATCCACTTGTCAGTTAAGGGGGCCAAGAAGACACAATGAAGGAAAGACAGCATCTTCAGCAATTGGTGTTGGCAAAAGTGGATCACCACTTGTAGAAGAATGAAATTAAACCCCTACCTCTTGCCCTGTACAAAAGTCAACTCCAGATGGATCAAAGACCTCAATGTGAAATCCAAAACTCTAAAGGTGATAGAAGAAAAAGATACATGGCTGTGCATGTATCTCTGCAGTAAGATGAGTGGTATGACTGGGTCAGGTGGAGGCTCATTTTGAGTCTTCCAAGGGTTCTCCACACTGCTTTCCATAGTGGCTGTATGAGTTTACATTCCTACTAGCAGTGGATGAGTGTTCCCCTTTCCCCACAACCTCTCCAGCATTTGGTATCATTTGTTTTCTTGATCCTAGTCAGTCTTATCAGAATGAGATGATATCTTAAAGTGGTTTTAATTTGCATTTCCTTAATTATTAACAACGTTGAACACTTCTTAAGATGTTTCTTAGCCATCTCTAATTCCTCGCTTGTGAAATCTCTGTTCAGCTCTTTGCTCCATCTTTTGAGTGATTTGTTTGTTTTCTTTCTTCTGTTTTTTGAGTAGTTTATATATTCTGGAAATCAATACTTTGTCAGATATATCTGCGGTGAAGTTTCCCACTTTGTGGGTTTTCTCTTCACTTCCTTGTCTCTTTTTATGTACAGAAGCTTTTGAGTTTAATGAGGTCCCATTTGTCAATTATTGATCTTATTTCTTGCACAGCTGCTGTCTGATTTAGGAAGTCTTTTCCTATGCCTATGTCTTGTAGGCTGCTGCCAACTTTTTCTTCTATCACCTTCAGAGTTTGGGGTTTCACATTGAGGTCTTTGATACATCTGGAGTTGACTTTTGTACAGGGCAAGAGGTAGGGGCTTAATTTCATTCTTCTACCAGTGGTGATCCACTTTTGCCAACACCACTTGCTGAAGATGCTGTCTTTCCTTCAGTGTGTCTTCTTGGCCCCCTTCTCAAATATGAGGCTAAAGTTGTATGTGTTCAAGTTTGGATCTTCAGTTTTGTTCCATTGGTCAACAGGTCTGTTTTTGTGCCAGTACCAAGCTGTTTTTATGACTATAGTTCTGTAGTATAGTTTGAAATCTGGTATAGAGATTCCTCCCCCTCTATTGCTCTTTTGCTCAGGGTTCCTTTGGCTATTTGGGGTCCTTTGTTTTTCCATATGAAATAAGGACTTTTTTCCAAGCCTGTGAAGAAACTCTTGGGGATTTTAATTGGGATCATTTTGAATCTGTATATTAGTTTGGATAGAATGGACATTTATACTATATTAATTTTCCCAGTCCATGAGCATGGGAGGTCTTTCCATCTTCTGATGTTTTCTTCAATTTCCTTCTTCAGGGGTTTAAAATTTTTTGTAGAAATCTTTGGTGTCTTTGGTTAGGTTTGTTCCTAGGTATCATTGTTTTTGAGGCTATTGAGAGTGGGAAGGTGTCCTTATATTCCTTCTTCAGTTGCTTCTTGTTGGTGTAAAGAAAGGCTACTAATTTTTCTAGGTTAATTTTGTATCCCACCACTTTACTGAAACTCTTAATAATTTCTAGGAGTTTTCTGGTGGAGTTTTTACCTTCCCTTAAGTAAAAAATCATATCATCATCAAAAAGGGATAGCTTGACTTCCTGTTTTCCAATTAGTACTCCTTTAATTTCACAAGCCTTACCCCACCACTTTATTTTCTTGTGGGTAATGAGGGTGCTAGGCAAGACCATTATAATCCTCAAAGGTCAAGCACAGGCAGTAAATGACAAATCCATTGAGAGGGAGGCCGTGGTGAGGTTGAACACCTGCTTGGTATCCATCCTTATCAAGCATGAAGAAAGAAGTTTGAATGAACTCTGGCTTCCTCAGGTGCTTTTAGTGGCCCACAGAGATCTTATTTTTGGCCTCCTTTTCTCCTGTCCAATCTAACTCTGTCATACACTTACCCTTCCTGTTCTGAAATGGAGTCTACACTTTCAGCGAAAATTCCTGTTTCACATTTTAGATAAAGCTGATTATAGTCAATATCAACTATTTGGACAGAAACACATACCTCCTATCAAATAAACCATCATGTTGCCTCATAATAATTTGTCAGGTTCCAAATGCTACAACCTAGGACAACTCTAAGAACTGCAAAGCACATTAACTCCAGGAGCAACGGGCCCAATGACTTCACAAATTTGAATTCTAGGTGTATTAGCTATTTTTCCTTGCTGTGATAAAACACCATGACCAAAAGTGATTTATGGAAGAGTTTATTTTGGTTTGTGGTCAAGAGGAAGAGTTGATAATGGCAGAGGAGGCATGGCCACAGGCAGCAGGCAGCAGGCAGCAGGCAGCCTGCAACAGGCAGCAGGCACCAGGCAGGAAGTTAAGAGATCACATCTGCAACCACAAACAAGCAGACAGAGAAAACTGGAAGTGAGGTGAGGCTATAAACCCTCCAAGTCCACCCCTGGTAGTGTATTTCCTTCAACAAGGCTGTGTCACCTCCCCAAACAGCACCACTATCTGGAGATCAAGTGTTCAAATACCTGAACCTATAGGGTACATTTTTCATTCAAACCACCATACTAGCTTATAAAAGACAAGAAGGCCAAAGACTCAAGAGTAATGCTAGAGATGTGAAATAAAACAAAAAATAGCCTGTTGGCATTTTGACATTTTAAGACTGTAAATATCTTCTAAACATGTTATTCCAAAAGCCAGGAAATACAAAAATTATCCATAATCTGTGATTTTCTTGTATTCATTTGCTAATATATATTTTCAATTTTCTTATGATATTAATGTGTTTAAAATAATAATGCTGATAAGCAAGCTAAGACAAATTGCTTTAAAAGAACATGATTTTGTATTTATGCTACTTTGATAGCAAATATTTCAGGACAGTGCATCCAGACATCATTACTAGGAAAAAGCACCTTTCCTATCGAATCATCAGGTACTCATCAACAAGCTGTCAATTAAGAAAGGAACCAAACACAGGGAGGATCTGAAATAAGAAACCAGAAGACATTGCCTGAATAGACTTGTGGAACCTCTGACTCAGCAGCTCCTGCTGGCTGCTGTAATGTGAGAGGGAGACCTGTTAGTTGAAAGGACTAGACAAAGAAGGGCAGAGAACTCACCTTTTCTCAAAATCCCTGTCTTTGCTTGGGCTGCTGTAAGAATATTTCACAGATGATATGATTTATTTTTTTAATTTTTATTTATTTTCTATGTGTATGAATGTACTGTCTGAATGTAGGTCTATGCACCCGTGTCCTGCAATGCCGCGGAGGTCAGAAGAGGGCGTCGGATTCCCCTGGAACTGGAGTTCTCCTGGAACTGGAGTTACAGACAGTTCTCAGCCGCTATGTGGGTGCTGGGGATCGAACCCGGGTCCTCTGCAAGAGCAGTCGGTGCTCTTAACCGCTAGGCTACCTCTCCAGCCCTGATATGATTTATTTTTAATTAATTAATTTGTTTTGGTCTTTTTGAGACAGGATCTCCATTTGCCCTATATTGCCTGGGACTTGTTCGCTATGTGGACCAAGCTGGCCTTGAACTCACAGAGATCTGCTTGCCTCTGCCTGCCTGAGTGCTAGGATTAAAGGTGTGTGCCACCAGGCCTGAGGTGGGATGGTTTATAAACAACAATTTTATTCTCCTCAGTTCAAGAAGATGAAGTCCAAGGTCAGGGTAACAGTATGGCTGGGTTCCAGGAAAAGTCTAGTTGTACACTGCTGGCTTGTGATTGCATCACCACAAGACAGACAGCAGAGAGGGGACACAGGCTCTCTTAAGATTTTTATAATAGTGAAGTCAGCACAGGCTGACACCATGGGACTGGATAGCCTATCAGAGAGCTCTCCTTGAAGAAAACAAATTCTTCCTCTCTCAGCAGGCACTGATTGCCCCTAGCTCCTTAAAATCCTCACCAGTAAAGCTTCCTTACAAATGGAGTGCGATGCAAATGGAAGGCCACAACTAGTTAAGCTTCAAAGACCGGAGCTTCCAGACTGTATATTTCTGGATGGGGCCCCTATATTAAACCTCTCCTACTCAGAGCTTGGGTTTCATTCCAGAAGAGGGGCCAGAAAGATTGTAAGAGCCAGGGCTGGTGCAGGAAAGTAGAGAATCAGTTTCTTTTCTTTTTTTTTTTTTTTCTTACATAAGTATATGGAAATTTTTATTAAATGTTTTAATATTGAAAGCATAAAATATCAATATTTTCATTGCCCCAAATAATGTAACATAAATATTTATACATTATTGAAAAGATTCACAGTATGAAATCTTTTTTTTTCTAATTAAATTAGTTTTTATTGATGCTTTGTGCATTTCATACATTTTTTCCAATTCAGTTCAGGCTTATTTCCCTTTCCCTTCCCCCCCACCCCCACCCCATCCCAGATCATGCATTCTGCCATAACTGTCCTGCATCTTTCTCTCAGTTTTTTTTTTTCATTTTTAGCTATAAGTGATAATCCATGAGTACAAGCATCCTTCATGCAAAACCTATCTGCAGGCTGTTGTGCCCAAACACCTACAGCCCCACCATCCAGTGGGGGGTGACAGGTTGTTTGTTCAATCAAGTTGATCAAATGAGTGTCCAGACTACATTGCTGTAGTTTCACCATTCACCCCAATCGCAGCCCTTACATTCTACCACGCCCCCTCTTCCGCAGGTTGTTCCCTAGGCTTAGAAAAGGGGCACAGGTGGATGAGAGGTAAAACAGTCCACTCTCTCTGGAGCTGTTGACTTGGACTCTGGTCAATTCTGGCTGTTTCCTTTCATGGGCTGACAGTTTGTCCAGGAATAACCTTTCGATCCTACTAATGAAGAACAAGCAATTAGATATATAGGTATTTAAGCAGCACTAATAGTTATGGTAGGTTACTTTCCATGAATTACAATTTTCCCCCCTGTTAAATATGACAGGGTCTTACTGTGGCTTATAACATCTCCTAACCTGTAGAGGATGTAAGCTTGTGGCATCAGCCATGGGTTATTTCTCCAAGGGGAGAGCCAATAGCCAATTAGATTTGGGATATACAGGCACAAGTTTCTTACAGTCGACTGTAAGCTTTCGCATGGAAACTTGTGGCAATGTAGGCATCAGGAACGGGACCCATGTCAACATGGATAAGGTCTCAAAGGGTAGCAAGAGATATGGGTGGGGGCCTGGCCCTCGACTGAGAACTACAAGAGACTGAGTACTGCTGGGTGACAAAGAGTATGCCTTACCAAGAATTTCGAGATGTGCTGACTAGACTACAGTGGATGTATTTGCACAGAAGGACATCTGGGTTTGGGAGCTTGACTGGATAGGGCTTAGCTTGAATGTTGTAATAATGCATGAGTTCTGACGGGGGGTTGAGTTTTGGGGGACACTGGGTTTGAATGGGAACAATTGTATGAGTTGTACAAATGCTCAATAAAGAAAAAATTATAAAAAAGATTTTTATAATAGCACAAATCCTTTTCATGACCCCCTCCTTACGACCTCATAGAATCTTAATTTCCTCTTTTTTTAATACCATCACATGGGTAAGTTGGGAAGTTGGGTACTGACCTTGAATTCTGAGAGAATACAAATACTCAGTCCACAATACTTCTCTACCTGGACTTAATGTGGCATGGCTACTGGAATTCTGGATTCTGTAGAAAGCACTGCTTTGTATCCTCTGCAATATTGGTTCTCAAAGCTATTTGTTGCCATGAAGAGCCTGGCATTTATTTTCCTGTCCACCCTGGTTGCCTCTCCTCTGGGGCTGGGCTTATATAGTGAGTGGTTTGGTGGCTAATGAGATGATAGCAAGGAGCAGTGGAAGGAGAACAGTGCTTGAGGAGGCTAATTAGAGGGGAGCACCATGTGACTAATAACCTCAGTGACTGAAAGGCAACTGCTTGGGAGATGGACACCTCTTAGCATGAGATGGTACAGGTCACATCTCAAGCTCCCCATTCTTATTAGGCTTTATGTTGTTATAGTACAGGGTATTTAGGAAATCACAAGATCCTATTGTTCAGAGTAGTTGCCAGAATGCTAGCCCCTGAAGAGAGGTCACCATGGCTACCATTGCAATTATTTTCTGTAGGAGAACAGTGACTCATTCATGAGCAGAGAATTCTGAGGATGTCAACAGGGACATAATACTTGATAGAAGCACTTTGGCAATATATATTGCTTATAGGATCTGAAAGCTGCTTCTAACATGTCAATCATTGACACACAGAGACTAGTTGAATATGGACACAGCAGACTGAGGGCAGTGCTATATAGATATGAATGGAGGACCCCAGTGAATCCTAGGTTACAAGGGGTCAGCTATGCCTTTTGGTAGGTTAGAAATCCAGTATTAGGACTTGATAAAAGATCCTCCTAATAGGCTATGGTAAAATGATTGCCATTCATCCTTTGGGCAGAACTGAAAAGTCAGCGATGATTTTGCAGCACAGGAAAGGAAATACTCTGCATTCAGGATCAGCTTTTCCAAAGGTAGTTTGCAGAATGAAATGGAAGAAGGTGATTCTGGAAGTGAGGGGACTGGTTAGGGGGTCACTGCAAAAATCCAAGCAAGAAGGGGTAAAAAAATACAACCAAGTAAATGAAGCAAGGTGAATTGACATGACTCTGGATTCAAACTGCAGCAGTGGCACTGAATGGATACATGCAGGTCAAGTTGAGATGTGCTTGGATTTTGGAATGAACCAAATTTAAGGACAAGACAGAAGGCAGAAAGACAGGTGTGAAGTAAGGCCTGGGTTTGTGGCTTGGAAGGCAGTATAATGAACTGTTTGAGATATCAAGACAAGAGGGGAAAGAAGAAATTGGGAGTGGGGTAAAGGATCAGGAATAGAGTTTAGAAAGATTTCAGAAGTTTTTAGTAGGTTTTATTAGACTTCGAAGTAGAAATTTCTAGGGATATTCAAGTAAGTGAATATAGAAACTTAGAGATGGCTAGGGAGGGTTAAGATAGAAGAGTTATTACTGCTGGAAGCTGAAAGTCAAGAAAGTATCTGAGTTCACACTGAAGAAGCAGGAGATTAAAGAAAGGAGATGATAGAAAGAGGGTTTATGAAGAGCAAAGGGAGCAATGAAGGGAAAGAGAGGAGGTGCCGATGGATTACCCAGAAGCAATATTAACATGCGCAGGAACGTTCAAGAGGTAGGCCTAGGAGAGGGTAGTCAGATGGGGGCACTACCTTAAGAAAGGGTTAATGCTAGTCTCAGAGTTTGTTCTCTTGAGAATAAGTTCTAATAAAACAGAAAGACTGGTCCTTATTATTTAACTGGCTTCCTGCCTAGCTCTTTCTTATATGCGTTCCTTCTACAATTCTGTCTACTATTTTATGACAGAGACAAACAGCCCTTCACCCTATGCTGAACAGGAGCCACCCAGTCTTGGATTTTCTGCATACAGATCTTTGTTATCAGGTATTTGGTTATAGCAACATAAATTACACACAATGCTTAGAGAACTCCAATGTAACAATTCTGTAGTATGTTCTTAGAACTGTGGTGCACAAAACAGCAGCATAGAAGGGAATAATTCAAAAGTTTGGAATTAAATGCATACACAACTAAATGTTACAAAATGCTCATGGCTCAGAGGTTAAGAGCACTGACTGCTCTTGCAGAGAACCCAGGTTTGAATCCCAGTACCCACACGGCAGCTAAGAACTGTCTTAGAGGCAGGCAGATCTCTGTGAGTTCTAGGCCAGGCTAGTCTAGATAGCGAGCTCCAGGCCAGCTGGGACTAAAGGGAGACCCTGTCTCAACAAAAAAAACCTGGTGAGCTAGTAATTCTTAGTGTGGAGAAAGTGCTGTCAAGGAAAGGACAAGTTGCCTTGCAAGAATGCCATACTAGGGAGCTAGCAAATTGAGAATGAAGTGGCCTGGGGAGGTGTCTCACAAGGAGAAGTAAAAAGGCCTTCCCTGAGCACACAGTAGGTATATACAAAACTGAAAGTACAAGTACACTGTTCACAAAGCAAAGGTCAAAGCGAGAATCTTTTTCTGGAGGAGGAAAAGGAGGTGATTCAAGAGTCTCAAGAGGAGCAGGCTGAGATGGGAGTAAACATTAAAAGGGACTTGGAAAAGCCCAGTGGGGAGAGGGACAGTGCTACTCCAGACCCAGAGACATCAGTTACTGAACCCCTTTCTGCTGACAAGGACACCCCACCAACTATGAAGGCATCTTTCCACCAAAATGATGGTTTCTGGAGAAACTATGATGGCAATGCTGGTATACAGTTTGGTAAAAGCTATGTGCACTATATACAAGCAGAATGAAATTTATGGATCTAAAATTATACATTAAATATAACCAAAAAAGTAACACAGTCTCAAAACAAGCACTTGGTTCAAAGCCAATAAAATGTATAAATTGTCTTTGAGTGAAAAGTCATAAAATGTTACTGAGAGCAAAAATAAGGACAAACAAATGGACAGACTTTGCGTGCCAATGGAAGGGAAAACTGCAGGTTTAAAGACACCCATTCTTCCAAAGATTATCTTTATTTTCAACACAATCCATCAAAAATTCTATTTTGTTTGAATGCCTTCAAAAATTGACAAATCTATTCTAAAGTTTTTATAAAATTAAAACATCCAAACAAAGGAAGAGTCCCTTTGAAAAACAGAAAGGTATGAAGTCAATGTGGCTCAGCTGAAGCAGGCTCATTTGCATATGAAACACTCAATTTATGCTAATTGTGTCACTACAGACTTGGGAAGCCTGTCTTTCCAAAGTTAGTCTCCAGAAAACAAAAAAACAAAAAACAAAAACCCAGCTTATTCTTTGTGTCACAAACAAAAGTTAATTCTGGGTGGGCATTAATTTGTAAATAAAACGCTACATCTTTTGAAAGATGATTGAAGACTGCCTATTTTTATCCATAGTTATATTTCATTTATATTTTTATATGTGTAATCTTCCACTGTAATAAAAGATGAGAAAAAATGCAGCATTTTATGACAATATATTTGAAAATTTGAAAATGAATTAGCAAATATTTGAGAAATATAGGTTCAATGATTCAGTAAATAAAATACAGAACTTATGAACTGATAGTAACCAGAATAAAATAATAATAATAATAATAATAATAATAATGGTTTTCTTAAGAAAATAAAAAAAAATCTAAGCCTACCTAATGTTAAATGTCAGTCTAATAAAAATCTTAAATTTGTTTAATTTCACAGTAAATATAACAATGGGCATATTCTAAATAAGTAAAGGACAATAAAAGTTCACACCAACCATGCTCAACAAACAGATGGAAAAATCGTCAAGGACAACGTTAGCAAAAAACTATTGTTTAGCAATATGTAAATCAGGGGAAAACTACAATTTTCAAATGTAAAAATGAATATCCTAACAATAATATTATCAGAGATGAAGGAGGGTCTAATCAGGCCTAGATAGCAGATTCAGCAGGGTAAATTTCACACATATAATTATGATACTTTGATCCATAGTAATTATAAAATATAAGAAAATGGTACATGATACCCTAGGGCTGGGGGATAGAAGGAAGGAAATCCACTGAAGGGTTCAGATCCCGCATGGCAGAAGGCCTACTTCAGCCCAGTGTCTGGCAGAGAAGCTGGCTATGTAGGAAGGCTGATGCTGTTCCCAGTCTAGTCAGGCTGAAAGGCAATGCTGCTTTTGAGGTCAGGCAGGGTGTTCAGCAATGGATCTCCAAGTGCTTAACATGGTCAGAGAGACGTTGGGCCTCTCAAGGCAGCAGGTTGCCTGATTACAGGATATGCAGGGGCCTAGAGAGAGCAGCAGCAGCTTAGTGACGACCTTCCAGGCCACGGGCAGCCCGTGTGTTTAGGCAAGCGGAGGAAATCAGAGCCTGATCCCAGGTGAGGGCTTGCGGCATGCAAGCTGGGAGGAGGCATATTTGATGCTGCTGCTGGCAGGGTGTTCTGTTTGTCTGTAGAGGGGGCTGCAGGTTACTGTTATCCAGACACTAGAAGGTCACTCCAAGGGACCCTTGGTTATGGGCCTGTGGCTTCTGGAGATAGCCACTAGATGGCCTCAAACTTACACCACTGAATCACCCTGATACTGCTAGAAATTAAAGGAAACTGCTTTCTCCCTCTGTGTCCCACAACTGCTTTCTACCGAGAGAGCTTAACATCCTGCTTACTTGAAAAGAGTAATGCTTAGTCCAATAGCTTTTATCAGTTAGAGGTGGAGGCAATAAACTGACAATTGATGCAAAGGCCACAGAATAAAAGTGACAAAGACTACTATGGGGAAAACTGTAAAACTATTGAGTGATTTTCCTGCTGTAGGTTAACTAGTGCTATTTTTGTCAAGGTTCTTGCTTTGTTCCTCAGAACAAAGTCCAGTTAGAGTGGACCTAATGTCTTTATAAAAGGAGGAATTTGAAAACAGAAATACAAACATACAGGATTCTGGTAAAAAAGACACAGAGAGAAGACAAGGACAAGGTAAGATCAGGAGGAAGATCTGATCCTGATTCTCCCTCATAGTCCAAACATCTTCATTTTAGATTTCCAGCCTCCAGAAGTCCAAAAAAACCAAGTGTATTTTGTTGTTGTTGTTGTTGTTGTTGTTGTTGTTGTTTTGGCAACCTAGTGGTAGAGCTTTGTGATAGCAGTACAAACAAAAATATATCAGTTTGGGCACTAAAAAGTGGGGCGCTTTTGTAAAATCCTTTAAAATATATATGAGGCTTTGGAATTAGGTAAAGCTAGAGCAATTTCCATACACAGATCATGGAGATAATGTAAGGGGAAAGGTGGACTTATACTTCCAGAAAGCAAGGAATGACTGGAAGGCTGGACAGAGGCAAAGGATAGATTCTCCCCAACAGCCCTCAGAAGAAATTGATTGCAGACACACCTTGGTCTTACACTTGTAGCCTCTAGAATTGTGTGGGTATAAATTTTTGTTTAAGCCACCCAGTTTCTGGGAAACTAACATGGATACTAATGTTATCCTCCATAAATGGAGAGATAGTCTTTGTTTGCTGACTGGGGGAAAAATATTGTAAAGTATTAGTTCTCTCTGAATTATTTTAAAAGTTTAGTATGTTCACAAAAAAGTCTCTCAGGAATTGTAGCATTTGTTGAAGTGGTTCTAAATATTGTACAGTAGTTCCCCCATCCAGTTTTGCTTTCCATGGTTTCAGCCAAATCAATACACTGAGAATTCTAGAAAAATACAATGTGTATGCCATTTTGAGTAGCACGATGCAACTTTGTACTGTCTGGCTCTATCCTATCCACTATGTGAATCACCTCTTTGTCCAGCATACTCACATTTTGAGTCATTCTGTATGTATCCCCGTCATCACATTGCTTAGCACTTGTAGTGGAGGACCACATGAATCATTGCAACCTCAAACTACACAAATGAGCTGAACAATGAGTAGAGGGAATCAGGATCGGTCCATGGCCCTAAAAATTCATATTCAGTTATACATGTAAAGGAACATTACACAAAAGCAAATACTCCTGCATCTTCCAATGTTAAGCTTTCTTCTCTATGTTTGTAGTGTCTGTGTTCCTAATACTGTGAAGATGAAAACAATACTCAGCATTAAAATATGAATCTTCCAGAGCATTCATTAAATGGAATTCGCACAGAAATAAAAATGAAGAAATTACTACAATTAGCATCAATGTAAATGATTCTTGCCAGAATGAGTAAAAGCAGCACATCAAAGAAGATGATCTCATATGTCAAAGTTCGAGAATAGACAAAACTAGTGTTTAGAGGTGTAATGAAGATGGAGTTTGTATGAATAAAACAAGATAAAATGTTTACAAAACCAGGAAAGGATTTGATGATGTGCTTTGTGTTTAGGAAGAGGCATATGAAAGTTTTGTAAATTACACAAAATGTCTGCTCTAAGTCAAGTAGTGGTTACACAAATGCATGCTTTCTAATTTTAAGTGTTCCTGTTTTGTATCATATGTTATAAATGGCTGATACATGTGCAATTATACCTTTAATTAAACTGAAGACTTAGAATAAGATAGACCAGCAAGTAGAGGGAACATAGACAGCACCTAGAAGGCTTTGAGGTGCTATTTCTTTTTTTTTTTTTTGTCTTTTTGAGACAGGTCTCCCTGTAGCTCTGGCTGTCCTAGAACTCACTCTGTAGACCAGGTTGGCCTCGAACTCACAGAGATCCGCATGCCTCTGCCTCCCAAGTGCTAGGATTAAAGGCGTGTGCCACCACACCCGGCGAGGTGCTATTTCTTGACCTATGTAGGGATATCTATTCCATATATTTTGTATAACGAAGCATATGTATAGTAAACTCATGTTGCACAGTAAGCCTCTTATGATTTACATCTAAATTGTTTGCATTTTTATGTTTTCTTCTACAAAACATAGGGGCTACTGAATGTTTGAAAGCCAATGTCAGCTTTAGCTCAATTAAATGAATTTGAAGAATTCTCCTTGTCATTTCTTCAGTTTGGGAAGTTGCTGTCTTATTGTTCCACTCAGCAAACTGAAACATGGCACTGAGTTTGAAATTTCTAGGCAAGGCTAGAAGGCCATGCAAAAAAAAGAAAAACTAGACAAAGAAAGATAAAGACAGGGTCAGAGAAATAGGAACATAGATATCACCCCACATCAGAAATAGAGGAACCTTTCCTTTCAGCACTGATGATGCAACCCAGGGTCTCAAGCATGCCAGGCACACAAGACACCACTGAGCCTCACCTCTGAGAACTTTGATCAAGGTTCTTTATATAGTCTAAAGTAAAAGCAGATGAAGAAAAAATCTTAAGACTGTATACTAGCTTATATTTTCATAGAGGGACCTCAACTGGTAGCTGCTAAGGATTCATTTCTGATCTTCCTTGCTGAAAACCTATTCCTGGAAGCATGACCTACATGACCCTGGTGACATCACTGCTTCTCTCCCCCAAAGAAAGGCTAGTCTCCTAGAGTCTCCCAATGAGAGGTAACTAGAAGTCTATCTTCCCTCCTTTAATTAATTAATTAATTAATTTTTGTCTTTTTGAGACAGGGTCTCCCTGTACTCCCAGCTGGCCTGTAACGTGCTATGTAGACCAGGCTGGCTTCCATCTCACAGAGAACCACCTGCCTATGTCTCGCAAGTGCTTGGATTAAAGGTGTGGGCCACCACTCCCAGTTTCCCTCTTTTTTAAAAAACAAAAAAATTTACTTTTAGAGTACGAGTGTTTGGCCTACATGTAACTTTAGCGCCTGTATGCAGGGCTCACAGAGGCCAGAGGAGACAATCAGATCCTTTGAAACTAGGTGAAGTTGCAGAGGGTTGTGATCTGCCACGTGGGTGCTGGCAATCGAATCCAGGTCCTCTTCAACAGCAGTAAGTACTTGCTTTTTACTGCTGAGCCATCTCTCCACTTTCCCAGCCCTCAGCAGTAATTGTATTATTCTCTTCATAATGGCCATGGTGAACTCCATCGAGGACTGATGATGTCAGGGAGCTTTTAGAGGTGAGCCTTTATGCATACATTATTATATTGTGTGTCTAAAGTGACTGGTCCCAGACATTACGGACAATTTTTGCCACATGCTTGAGGTGAGAGTCCTGCCCTATACCACCTACTTCTTACCAAAGGAGCATACTCTGGCCTTCTAATTCTAAGATTTTCTAGGGCCTCCTTTGGCTTCTTGTTTCAGATAGGGCTCTCCAGAAAACTTCTAAGGGGACTAAAGCCACCTGTTCCTCAATAAACTGCCTTCTAGTTCCCTTCTATTCATCTGAAAAAAGTTGATCATTTTGGTTCAATATATTATTGCACATTCCAAAAGAATAGGTGTTTGAGACTAAGAAGGTGTGGCTCAAGCAATCTTGAGTGTAGGCTATGGAAAGAGGAGCTTCCAAATGTACCGGTCCCACTATTCTGTGATCCTGTGGCCTAGGGCTATATTTTCCCAATTACTCTCTGGACAGTGCTGAGAGGAATGCACAGGGAAGGGACAAAGAGGGCTTCTCCAACCATAATGATTTAATGTAGAAGTAAGTGGGTAAGGCCAGGCATGGTGATGTATACCTTTAATCTCAGCACCCAGGACACAAAGGCAGGTGGATCTCTGTGAGATCAAGTCTAGCCTGGTCTACACAGTGAGTTCCAGGCCAGCTGGATACATTCTAAATATTTTCTTGAACTAAGTATAAATGCACAGAATGAATAACAATTTGGGGCAAGCTTTGATCTTTACGCTGTTGATGGAGATACACCACTAATCCTGTACATCTGTGTTCACCTCCTTCAACTCAAGATCAAATAGTCATTCCAGACTTTCAGAGGTTCTCCTGCAGACCTCAGAGAAGTGACCATTGTACTATTATAAGATATGCTTCATTATTTTGGCCTTTTTGCTGTGTTCCTTCTTCTGATTTTTGAGCAGTACAAACACTTCCAACTCAATCACATCCCAAAGGACCCTAGGCCTGAACACAGTAGCTGGGGAAGCTAAAAAGGTACATGGACCTTCCTTTACCATTTGGCCACTTGGTTTACAATGCTGCTAAGGTAATAACAGAAATAAAATTGGGATTCAGTGAGTATATGGTGTCCAGTCCAGTCAGCAGACTTTCCCTATAAGGAACCTGTATTGTGAAAATAAATGAGAGAGAGAGAGAGAGAGAGAGAGAGAGAGAGAGAGAGAGAGAGAGATTCCACCTTGGCCTCAAATGCCTGGTTCACATATCAGGCCCAGCAGTGTTTTGTATGGGCTCTGCTTGATTCTCTGACTCTGGTCAGTGGTTCAAAAGTAATGTGGGTGAGGGAACTGGAAATGAGCTCTTAGCAGAGGCATAGAGAAGTAAGTAGGAAGATGAGATAAGGGAGGTGCAAGTGGCCTCAGCAAAGAATTGCCATCATGATTTAGAGAAAGGTTGCCCCTGCCTTTTGTACCTTCGAATTCTGGTCTGGGGCCAGAGTTGTATCTCGGTGGTAGAGTGCCTACTGAGTATACACAAGGCACCAGGAATTATTAACAGTAACACAGACACATAGACATAGACACGACCACACACACACACACACACACACACACACACACACACACACACACACACGAATACTGATCTCAACCCCAATCAGTTTGGTCTTTCTGATCATCCTAGTCCTTGAGACTCTGAAGGGTAAACTGATGGAGGCTGCCTTGGCAGTGGTGCAGAAACTGATGGGGCATGTAAGTCACATTCAGTCTCCTTTACTTTGACTTGTGGAAGAGCCTGTCCCCTTCGAATCGAGACCACTCTATTCAAACCATTATCAATTTCATACTTCCCGTGGGGAAAACTCAATTGTACCTCCTAAACCCACACTCCTACACAGTACAATTAATAAAGAAATTTAAACTCTCTCCTCTCCTTCCCTATGGAGGTATGGGAATGTATAGGAGAACCAGAGTGGATTTAGTCTTCTCTTGGGTGCATTTTAGCCTCAGAACTTGTTACCTACAGCCTTCATGCCCCTGGCCGCAGAAAGACTATTTGGCAAACTTAATGAAAGGCTTGGGCACTGAATGTACTTACAGACAGAAATCTATTCAGTTTGTTGTCTGGTCTCCTGTGACCCTCAGTGAGAGACAGAAGCCATGGAAGTAGTCCTTAAGCTTTAGAAGGCAATTTTCAGAATACCCCATGGTTCAGAGATGATGAAATAGATGTGAATTCATGGGTCTACTCTGTTATGGAGAGGTGAGTAGTCTCTTCACCAGCTCTTATTCAGGACCTTCAACATGAGTTGAAAGGCCCACAGCCCTGTTGACCTAAGGAGTTTTCCCTCAGACCAAGTACTTCCTGAATTTCTCTGAAGAGGATGCAGGGGTAGGGACTCCCAGAGTGAACATCGGGGGAAATCTCTGTTGGGTATTCATTGATCTGGAGTGGGTAAATTTCTCAGTCTTATTTTAACTCAGGCAGGGCTAGTATCTGATCTAAACTGCTGATCTATTACTAACTCAAACAAAATCTTCCACCCCATGTTACTCCAGAAGGACAAGCAAGGTAAGAGGGTCTCAACTGGATGTGGATGCTTTCCTTAATCTTGGAAAAAAAAAATAGTGCACTTCAAATAACTACATTGCTCAGGAAAAATCCTTAAGAATTAATTCTGCCCAAAAAGGGGTCTGGCTTTTGCCTTTGGCTCATAGAAGGTAGTCTATGATCCTTTGGACTTCCGGCATGATAATAGTGTCTTTGTTTGTCTGGAAGCCTTGGGATAAACCAGATAGTCCATGCTGATAGAATCTGTGAATAGCAGCTTCATTAAGAAAGCTATAGGGTCATAAAACCGCTTGAAATTACCAAATGGCTTGAAACTCACTATCAGGCCTCACTGAAGCCTTATCAACAGGTCACTCACAGGCAGACAGTTTAAGGAACTGGCCAGTCTGCTTAAAGGCTTTAAGGTACCTACTTGCTAGGCCATGGGAAGTCCAAGCAAAGACACGAAGCCTCGGTATCAAACATATTCTGACTGATTCCAGGAGAACTCCAGTTCCAGGGGAATCCGAGACCCTCTTCTGACCTCCGCGGCATTGCACGACACGGGTGCACAGACCTGCATGCAGACAGTACATTCATACACATACAAAAAAAAAAAAAAAAAAAAAAAAAAAAGAAGCCCAAAAGGGAATAAAGAGGTCCCCAACACCCACCAGTGTCAGGAGAAAACTTCTCTTTGAGAGAAACTTCTCAGTCCTCTCACTGTATGCTTTAATAAAAGTATACATTCCTCGCCCTTTGCAGGTCTGCCTTCAGTTTTTTTGTTTGGTTTTGTTTTGTCTTTTTGAGACAGGGTCTTCCTGTAGCCCCAGCTGTCCTGGAACTCACTTTGTAGACTAAGCTGGCCTTGAACTCACAGAGATCCACCTGCCTCTGCCTCCTGAGTGCTGGGATTAAAGGCGTGAGCCACCAAGCTAGGCACATTCTTTTCCTTAACTTTAAACTCTTTCCTTTTCCCTCTCCAAAAATCTAACATATGCCAATAATGATTGAATAACATGGTATGAGATAGAACTTCAGGCAGCTTAAGACTAAATGTAGTCATATGGGTGATAAACAATGTATTCATGAGTTAACTAACAAAATGTCATAAATTCTAGAGTTAAGTGAACTGCCCAGGTGAGTAAAACTCCATCTTGTCATACACTGTTATTAGAAGAGTCTGGCACTGTCTGGGACTTCATAAGGAAAGGACAACTGGAAGTTTTGTTCCTGTTCTTTGGGCTACTTTAATCCCTAGCCTTCTGGGGATAATCTACAAGCATACTGGCTTTCAGGGAGGTAGAGGCTTTTTGAGGGAGTTAGTAATATGAATCAAAGTAAGGCTGATAAGTTTACCCACCCCAGATCAAAGAATACCCAACAGAGTTTAACCCCTGCTGTTCACACCTGCTGTCCCTTTCAGAGAAATCCAGGAAGTGAGTTCTAGCAGATCATCAAAACCGAGGCTGCTCTTCAGAACTCTTAAACTTGCAATTGGTATCAAAATGGGAACATAGTCTTGGGAGCTTCTGAATTTTGTAAGTGTTCCCCTTCAAATCTGGCAAAGATTCGCCCTCCCTTTTTTCTTCTGTTTTCTTTTCCTCTTAGACAAAGATCCTTTCATTACTGAAAACACTGAGAAGAAAGTGATCATGTGCTGGGCCTTGGCAAGAAGACAGCACTCATGCCTTCAAGGTTACATATTCTTTTCAGTCTTCCCTCAAGATCCTCATATAGACTATTTATTATTATTATTATTATTATTATTATTATTATTATTTTGGTCTTTTTGAGACAGGGTCTCCCTGTAGCCCCAGCTATCCTGGAACTCGCTCTGTAGACCAGGCTGGCCTTGAACTCACAAAGATCCGCCTGCCTCTGCCTCCCAAGTGCTAGGATTAAAGGCGTGCGCCACCACGCCCGGCATTTATTTATTATTTTTATGTTTATGAGTGTACCGTCTGCATGTAGGTTTGTGCACCCGTGTCATGCAATGCCTCGGAGGTCAGAAGAGGGCGTCGGATTCCCCTGGAACTGGAGTCAAAGATAGTTCTTAGCCTCCATGTGGGTGCTGGGAATTGAACCCGGGTCCTCTGCAAGAGCATTCGGCGGTCTTAACTGTTGAGCCATCTCTCCAGCCCCCATATAGACTCTTGACAGGACTTGGAGTGTCTGCTGCCTTGAGACTGACTTATCAAGCTAAGTCTAAGCTATACAGAGAGGCCCTTGAGGAGGAAGTTAAGGAGACTTCCTGGTTGAGAGCCAGAATCAGATCCTATGGGACCGCCTTTGTTACAGAGTAGGTTGTGCTTTTCCTCCTGCCTTATCACATGGCAGGAAATGGACACATTTCCTACCTTACTGATGAAACTCTTTGATTTCCAAGCCCTCACTACACAGCCACACCTGGATTTTTATGAGTCCTGAGAATCTGAACTGTGGTGCTTATACTTGTACAGAAAATGCTCTTACTTATTGAGAGTACTCTCCAGCCAGAAGTTTTATTTCATTAATAAATTAAGGATTAATATGATTTCATGTGATCATAGTCTCCTTTGGTATCCCTAATAATTAATGATTAATTTATATATGCTTATTGTGTACTTTAGTATGTTAGAATTCAGTATTCAATTCAGAATTCCACCTCATAAAACTTTCACTTGTACTATATGAAGTTGAAACTGACACTCAATGATCATAGCCCCTGTGAGCTGTTCAAAGGTGAACACCGTATAGTCCAGTGCTCTTCCCATGTTCCTATGCAGGTAGCTTGGACTCATGCTACAGTTATGGTAAACACATTGCCTAGATTAAAAATAGCCAGATGTGGTGGTGTACACCTTTAATCCTACTACTTGGGAAATGGAGGTAGGCAGAACTCAGTGGGATCGAGGCCAGACTCAACTACATAGCAAGATGCAGGCCAGCTAGGACTACACAGAGTCCTTGTCTGAAAACAAAACAAAACAAAACAAAATCGACGAACCCTGATGAGATAGGCATACCTCTAGTAATTCACACAAAGTCCCCCTCTCAGTCCCCTACACTTGCTATCCTTTTTCCCTCAGTCACCACCTCACCTACCAGCTACTTTTCAGAAATCTTATGGTTCTTCCTGGATCCATTCATCATCTATAAGGACAAGATCAGCTTCCAAGATCTCTCCTTCTACTCTTTTTGGCCAGGCTGACAGCATCCTCTGTCATTCCCAAACCACTCTCTGCTGCTCTCTGACAGCACTCTTCCTTGTCCTCATGTCATCGTGATTAGAGAGGTAGTGACTAAACATGGGTTCTAAATCCTTGGAGGCCAGTATTGTTATGGATAAATGCTAAGCTGTTGCTTCCCAAATTGCTATTAGTGTGTTTCCTTTATCCATCTGAATAGTATGTCCCCCAAAGTGATAATCCTGTCATTATGCACAGTCACCCATCCTACAAGTTAGCAGGAGCTGTACTTGCTAGGCCATGGACCTAGGTTAATTTTTATTTTTTTTGTTATTTTGCATTTGGACCTTATAGCTCATTGTGGATTCCCAAACTCATGGAAATCCTACTGCCTCAGCTTCCTAAATGCTGGGACTATAGGCTAGACATGAGCCACCATAATGTGCAAAGCCTAGGTTCTTTCACCCAGCCTCTTTTCCTACTTCTTAGTGTAGTGAGCCTGGACAGTCATCCATGGACTCCTAGGGTTCCATTATAACTGCCTCATAGCCCTAAGTTGCTATAACCTTAATGGATGGTCCATAACTCACTACCTTATCGAAAGATCTGGGTGATAGGAATTATCAATAAAGGAAATTGATCTACTGACTGATTTTTGCAAGAACTTAGGAGAGAAACCTTCTTACTTCCCCCTTTCTTTCCTATAGCAGTGTAGGATGTTATAGAAAAGATGAAACAAGGGGGTGGAGAGATGGCCTAGCGGTTAAGAGCGCCGACCGCTCTTGCAGAGGACCCGGGTTCGATCCCCAGCACCCACATGGCGGCTGAGAACTGTCCAAAACTCCAATTCCAGTTCCAGGGGAATCCGAGACCCTCTTCTGACCTCCGTGGCATTGCACGACACGGGTGCACAGACCTGCATGCAGACAGTACATTCATACACATACAAAAATAAATAAAAATTAAAAAAAGAAAAGATGAAACAAAAGCCAGGAAATACACATGTGTGGACTAAGTGTGAGGTAGTTCTCAGAACCTGTGAGGAAGGTCACCTTCAGGAAGAGGGCTTCAGGCTGTCTTCATCGCAACATGGGATCTCCTGGGGGAAATGTTGATTCTTTTCAGTTTATTCCTCAAGGGTCCCTGTTACCGGTTACATCGGGAAACCTCCCTCAGATGGAGGCCTCTCCTCCATGTTCCTTCATAGGCTTCTGGCTGCATGAACTTCAGTGCTGGGCTTGATTTTCAACCCCGGCTAACACTCCCTGTCCCTATTTCTGAATACCAGGCACATCTCATAATCATTTTCTTTTCTTTCTTGGGTGGTGGATATAGAGCTCAAGGCTGCCTAAATGCCAAGTGTGCATTCTCTCCCACAGAGCTCACAATCATTTTTCTTCTCTGACCAATTTACCTACCTAAGCCTTGCTTCTCATATACACTTAGGGTGGAAGCTTCCCAGCACCATACCACCTAATTCTCTGTCTCTTCACCCATGATTCCCTTTTTTCAAAAGTGTTCTCAGTTTTGCTTGTAGGTAGATTTGAATCTTACAGCAATCAGACTGTCCACAGAGGATGTGGCACTTGGTGACTCTTACATTCATATTTTGGCCTCTTTATATAGAATTTCTAATATTTTCCACATAGTTCTACCTTTCAGCGAACTCAGAGAAGGACACATCCAAGGAACCTAGAAAATTTCTCACAAATCAGAATGAATCCTAGTGACAGGGCCTCCCAACGCACTTCAAACAACATGTAAGTTGAAGAACAGATTTTTGCTTAAATGACTAGAAAAGTATAGCATGCGAGTCCTTTGCAGAGCTCTTCTTTTGCTCCCACTGTGATTATGCAGTGAACAAGGGCTGCTTTCTCATATACTGGGTAAATGCATCTGTTAGTTTCCAGTCATTATGATATGCCCCAGACGCTGTGCAAAATACCTGCTCAAGCTTGAACCCAGTTACAAGGAAAATTCAGGCATCTTCCTAGGCCGCAGAAACTTACAGAGTTCTTTCAATGGCAGGGGCTAATTGCAAGGAGATAGCAGCAGTTGGAGTTAGTCACAAGGTGGCAGCAAACCACTTTGTGAGAGAGAGAAGAGGTGAGCTAGAAACCCGTGATTCATAAACCATAAGATATTTGCCTTTTGGCAATTCTGAGAAATGAGGATAGGTAAACCTATGGTTTCATGTAAAGGACAGGCTCAGAACTCAGGAACATCCATGACACCTTTGTGCTCTGAATTGCTTGGAACAAAGGATACATACCAGAGACTACAGGAAATTAAAAAAAAAAAAAAATGCCAGAATAGTAAGTGCATGTGGAATAGGAAAACATGAAACCCTACATGAAAATAGAAGTAAAAATGTCTAGGAAGACAAAAGAGACTAACAGGAGAGTGAAGGGTAAGGAAAAGCAAAGTAGGGAGATATTAGAGGGAATATGGTCCTCATACACATATAATATGTGCAAAACTTTAAAATAAATAAGCAAAAGCTATAGCAATCACAACAATTATGACCATAATTACAAATCTCACTTTAAAAAAAATTTTAATTATTTTTTATGCGTATGAATGTACTGTCTGCATGTAGGTTTGTGTACCCGTGTTGTGCAATGCCACGGAGGTCAGAAGAGGTGTCGGATTCCCGTGGAACTGGAGTTAAAGACGGTTCTCAGCTGCCATGTGGGTGCTGGGGATTGAACCCGGGTCCTCTGCAAGAGCAGTTGGTGCTCTTAACCGCTAGGCCATCTCTCCAGGCCCCTACAACTCTTACTTTTTAGTACAATGGAGATCTTGGGCACTAATAAGGCCAGAAAAAACTATATGAATTAATATTTTTTACATAGGTTAAGTTAAAGGACTTGAAAAGTTAGACTTTCAGAACTTGGGGCTGGAGGGATGGCCTAGCGGTTAAGAGCGACGACTGCTCTTGCAGAGGACCCGGGTTCGATCCCCAGCACCCACATGGCGGCTGAGAACCGTCTGTGACTCCGGTTCCAGGAGAACTCCAGTTCCAGGGGAATCCGAGACCGTCTTCTGACCTCCGCGGCATCGCACGACACGGGTGCGCAGACCTGCATGCAGACAGTACATTCATACACATAAAAATAAATAAATAAATAAAAATTAAAAAAAAAAAAAGAAAAGTTAGACTTTCAGAACTAATAAAAATAAAACAATCTGTACAGACTCCTTGTATATTCACACAAATACCAAGTATTGTTCTATCTACTAGCAATAGATAAATCCATATATTATCTTTACATAGTAGTGTATATAAGCAAGAACTACAAGAAGAAAGCATAGAGTATTAATGAAGGTTTGCATAAAGTAAGAGACATACTCTATTTTTTGATGAGGTAGATTGGTGTTTCAAATTAATCCATAAATTTGAGGCTTTCACAAACAGTATATCAACAGCTTTAAAAGGACAGATTTTAGGCCAGATGTGGTGGCACATCCTTTAATCCCAGCACTCAGGAGGTAGAAGCAGGAGGATATTTGTGAGATTGAGGCCGGCCTGGTCTACATAGTGAGTTCCACACCTGTTGCTATAAGGAGACCCTGTCTCAAAGCAGCAGCAGCAGCAGCAGCAGCAACAACAGCAGAACAGACAACTCTTAAGTGTTTTTTGTAAGCAAAATGATATGAAATCTGCTATGTCATAAACTGTAGAATTGAAAATAAAGCAATTTTTATAAAGAAGTATAATGTGGGTAGGTTGAAAACAAGCAATAAAAACTAATTTTTTAAAAAACTAATATTTTTTAAAGAACAATAATAGCATGATAAGCTGAGCAGATGACTAAGAAAGAAGAAATTTTGGAATCAGACTCAAACATAAGGGAAAAAAGCAGATTTTAAGACAGCAGGGAAAATTGAGAATATTTTATTTTAATTGTGATGGGAAAAGAGGCAAACCATTTGGGGAAATTTCATGAGATTATTTTTCATATCATCCACAAAAATAAATACAAAATGGACAAATACCTAAATGTAAAATTAATGATATAAAAATTTTACAAGATAAATATGTGACTAACTTTATGACCTAGAGTCAGAAGAATTTCTTAAAGAAGATGAAAATAATCATAAATGGAAAGACTTACTGACAACACAAACACTTTCAGAGCTCTTACAAAGATAAGTAGGAAGAAAATATTGAAAAAAATGTATAAATATTTAAAATATGGTTAGGATATAGCTCAATAATATGGCAGTTTCTTTGGATATACAAGACCCTGGGTTTGATTCTCAGAAGTACACAAAAAGATAAAAAGAATAAATAACCAGAGATAAATATAGAGAATATGCAATGATCATGTGCAAAGCATATATTGCATCCAATAAAACCCAATGTAAAATGTCTAGGGATAAATGAAAAATATTCTTGGAAACATTAATTATAACTATAAATGAACATATAAATGATACGATGTTTTTCCATGTATTATATTGGCAAAAAGATGGACTAACTTAAGTATGGGTAAGAAAAAAATGCTTTACCAATACATATTACCACATACATTTTAATGTTAATTTTCAAAAATTATATTATATATTCTTTTTTGTTTTGGTCTTTTTGAGACAGGGTTCCCCTTTAGTCCCAGCTGGCCTGGAGCTTGTAATGTAGAACAGACTGGCCTTGAATTCACAGAGATCCACCTGCCTCTGCCTCCCAAGAGTGCTGGGATTAAAGGCATGTGACACCACACCCGATTATATATTCTTGAGGTTTATAATATGATCAATATAGACAATATAATAATCACTAAAGTGAAGTTAATTGACATCTTGCATACTTTCATTCTTGTGTGATAAAAGCAGCTAAAATCTCCTTGCTTAAAATCTCCCCAATGCCATTTTGTTAACATTAGTCTTCATGTTTTACATTAGACACCTTGACTATTCATCTTGCATATCTCCTGTTTTGTATCCTTTGAACTACTGCTCTTCCCCTCATGTAAACCATTATTTCATTTCTTATTTCTGTGTATTTGAGCTATTTAAAAAATATTCTTTGTGTCTCTTGTTTCACTTAGTGTAATGTCATCCTAGTCTATCTATGTTGTGGCAACTAGGCTTTCTTTCTTTTTTAGGTTAAGTAATTCCATTTTATACACACACACACACACACACACACACACACACACACACTCACAGCTTTTTCTTATCCATTAATCCACTGATGGATATTCAGATTTTTCCATATTTTTGCTAATGTGAAGGATGCATTTTATCTTTATAAGATATAGATTTCATCTGCCTTGGGAAGACAACTAGAAGAGGGATTACTGGGGTCATATGATAATTCTGTTTTTAAGTTTGTACTGATTTCCACAATAGCTTTACCAATCTATATTCTTACCAATAATGTACTAAAGTTCCATTTCCTCACACCTTGACCAGAATGTGTTACATGTTATTTTGATAACAGACACTCTTACAGGTATGGGGTGATAGTCTTAAAGAAAATATTGCGGGCTGGAGAGATGGCCAAGCAGGTAAGAGCACCCACTACTCTTGCAGAGGACCCGGGTTCAATCCCCAGCACCCACATGGTGGCTGAGGACTGTCTTTAATTCCAGTTCCAGGGGAATCTGACACCCTCTTCTGACCTCCTCGGCATTGCATGACACAGGTGCACCAACCTACATGCAGATAGTACATTCATACACATAAAAAAATAAATAAATAAAAAAGAAAATATTGCAATACTACTTCATTTTAAAAACGATTTGACCCAATAATTACATTTCATTGTATGTATCCTAGAGGAAATGATTACAAAAATGTAGAAAAGAGATATGTATAAAAGTATTCCTCAGAGGGCTGGAGAGATGGCCTAGCGGTTAAGAGTGCCGACCGCTCTTACAGAGGACCCGGGTTCGATCCCCAGCACCCATATGGCGGCTGAGAACCGTCTGAAGCTCCAATTCCAGGAGAACTCCAGTTCCAGGGGAATCCGAGACCCTCTTCTGAACTCCGCGGCGTTGCACGACACAGGGTGCACATAGACGTGGCATGCAGCGGTACATTCGTACACTACAGAAATAAATAAAAAAAATTAAAAAAAAAAAAAAGTATTCCTCAGAGCTGAGGAGATGGTTCAGAAGTTAAGAGCACTGGCTGCTCTTGCAGAGGACCTGAATTTGCTTTTCAGCACCCAATATGGGTAGCACTGTTAAGTCCAGTTTCATGAGATCCAATGCCACCTTTTGGTCTCTGCAGGCACTGTTTATAATGCACATAATGCACATATGTACATGCAGGCCCTCTCACATTACATAAAAATGCATCTTTTAAACAAAGAATATTCATGGTAAAACATCAAAATTTTGGAACATCTTATGTTTCTATCCATTCAAGGCTAATGAGTTATTTAAATATGAAAGCTCTAAGATTTGTCTTGAATTACATTATTTATCAAAAAGTAGGCAGCCCAAATAGTGTACTATATAATTGGTCTGTGAGCTCTGAGAAATCAATGCCAAGATAAAATTAGTTTAATTAAACTGTCTGTAAGAAGTCTGTAGGCACAATCTCCTGGCCACTGCAGTTCAATGCTTGCCTTATACACATATATTTCTTCACTTAGTTTTGGGAAGCAGCTCCACTACAGTTTCTATGGACCTTTCGTTCTGAGGGAAAAGTCAAAGGAGAAACGTTACTACAGTGGATCTTGGGGTCACAACTGATGTTCACAGTTTCTCTTCCATAGACCAAAGTTCATAATTCAAATTCCATCTGAATTGCCCTGTCAACAACTACCACTTCCACAAATGGTCTTGGTTGCTTGCCTGATAATATGACCAAAAATTCACTGGTGAAGGATCGGAAGACTTTGATAATTATATCCTTCATTCAGTTCAATGATTTTTTTTTCCATTACACTGCATAAGAGAGTACTAGAAGAACCAAAGTAGATCACCTGGGCTTCACACACAGTTCCTTCTTCCCTCATTGTGTTCCTTCTTCATGATCAGGGATAATTACCCTACCAGTCTAAAGACTCCTTTACTACTGAATATAAAGGCTTAACAGTCAATTCTAATTACTTTGACCAAATATGACTCTTTGGAAACATCATTACCCACTGCAAAAAGAAGCTTCTCTGACCAAGGTTGAGAGCATCACTAAAATCAATGGTTATAAACATAAACACATACAGGGCAGTTTGGCTACATATCCATTTACCAAAGCATCAGTAGTAAATTTCCTGCTGGGGCTTTTGACCTCAGCCATAGGTTTTTGACCGGGTTTACAGAACACAAATCCAATTAGAAAGAAGTTGGTTATCCCAAAGAGTCATACTACTATTGTGCACAATGCATAATTTCTGATAGTGTTTATGTATGATAGAAACCTCTTCAAACTTTGTGTGCATGTCAATGTGTTGATCCACATGACTTTACCTCTGATCTTCTTGACTGATTTTCAGTCATTTTCTTTCTTTTATTTATTATTATTTTTTAATGTGTATGAGTGTACTGTCTGCAAGTAGGTTGGTGCACCCATGTCGTGCAATGCCACGGACGTCAGAAGAGGGCGTCATATTCCTCTGGAACTGGAGTTAAAGATGGTTTTTAGCCACCATGTGGGTGCTGGGAATCAAACCTGGGTCCTCTGCAAGAGCTCTTAAACACTGAGCCATCTCTCCAGCCCCTAGTCATTTTCTTTCTAACCCAAGCCACAAACCTAATATATTGTCCTAGATTTTATGTAGGATATGTATAGATTTCACTTCTAGCTATGTCCCTTTCCATACAAAGAAGATTATCAGATGCACTACTTCATACTGTGCCCAATGGTGAAGTGTTCTCTTGTACTTTCCCTTTTGGTGTCTCCTAGATATGACTGCAGTGAATCTGTAACTACATCTCAGGGTTGGTCATCTGTAAACCATTTATTTTTCAGCTGGCTATTTAGGATTCCTCATACAGTTATAGGTGTCACTTGGAGCATAAGAACTTATATAAGTGTCATAAGGACCTGGGCTACCTCTCATGCAACTTACCCATTCTATATATTTCTCTTTGGGCTATGTTCTTGGTATATAATTTTTGTCTTCTATTGGACTGCTCTGTGGCTCATTTGAGTTTGCAAATTTTGTTCTGATAAAACCCACCTTATAATGCAAATGTCATTAATACGTCCTCTCACTAATGGATCCCGTGGTATGTCAGAAGCCACTTATTAAAGGGTTAATAATTATATGCTTGTGAATTACATACTTTGTGTTACAATTCTTTAACTTGAGCCTGCTGTAAGCACTACATTGCTTTTTTCCTTGACCACAGATACCCATAAATTCTATGGTATGTTGGGACCTCTAGTCCATTCAGCAGGACAAATTGCACTATTGTGTTGACTTGCTAATTGAATTTATCATGATCTAGACTTTATTTGAGCTAGGCATTTTTCCTTGCCTCTAAATAAAAAGATTGGCATAACATTTCCAGATGTGAAGTATGTTGCCTTCAGAACCTATAATAATGTACAAGTCATTATTTATTCTTTGTGATAGCAGAATAAAGATGCAGCAATTAAAAATACTTGAAAAAGTGGCATTTTGACATGCTCATTGCCACTTAATCCTTAAAATCTTCATATAACTGGCTGGTCCTTGTTTCTTCATATGACTTACCTTTTGTCCTTAGGATCACACTTGTTTTACTAGTATGCTTTCAGCATACTAGTCAATTTTTGCACATTCTATTCATTCACAATGGTGTTGTTAATGAAATATATCACTGTGATGTTCTGTGGAATGTCCAAATACTCCAGATTTATTTAGGCCATATTAATTTTGAGAACAGGAGAGGTAACACAGTCCTGAGACAAAACTGCCAATAAATATTGTTATTCATTATATATGAATGAGAATTCTTCCTAGCTTTCTTCTTAAAAAGTGGAAAATGGAAAAGAGGATATTCACTAGATAAATAGTTGCATACCATGTACCCCGGGATTTATAAAATATACTATGATTTGAATGTTGTAAAACTCCTGTTGAAACTGAATTGCCATTGTAATAGTATTAAGAGGTGGGAACTTTAGGAGGCTTTGAACTCATTGGGGCATCACATGAATTGATTGATGCCACTATTATAGGAATGGATTAGTTATCCCTGGAGTCAATTTGTGATAAAAGAATAAATTGTAGGGGCTGGAGAGATGGCCTAGCGGTTGGGAGCGCCTACTGCTCTTGCAGAGGACCCGGGTTCGATCCCCAGCACCCACATGGCGGCCGAGAGCCGTCTGAGGCTCCGATTCCAGGAGAGCTCCAGTTCCAGGGGAGTCCGAGACCCTCTTCTGACCTCCGCGGCATTGCACGACACGGATGCACAGACCTGCATGCAGACAGTGCATTGATACACATACAGAAATAAATTTAAAAAAAAAAAGAATAAATTGTAGGGCTGGAGAGATGGCCTAGCGGTTAAGAGCGCCGACCGCTCTTGCAGAGGACCCGGGTTTGATCCCCAGCACCCACATGGCGGCTGAGAACCGTCTGTAACTCCAATTCCAGGAGAACTCCAGTTCCAGGGGATTCCGAGACCCTCTTCTGACCTCCGCGGCATTGCACGACACTGGCGTACAGACCTACACGCAAAACAGTACATTCATACACATAAATAAAAAAAATAAAAAATAAA